>VXBZ01003489.1:255756-308755 GCA_013399135.1 Heliornis fulica
GCTGGGGTCCCCCGGGCTGTAATGGGTCACCCCTTCATGGGGTGCCCCATTACAGCCTCCCTGTAGTTCTGGAGGGCCTCTGCCTGGTTCAGCTCCCAGATCCTCTAGTTTTCTGTTCATGCTTTTATTAAAAATAAGTGCATCCCTGGTGTCCAGAGCAGAGGTCCGTCTCATCCCCGAATCACGCTGGGAATGTGCGTGAAGGACATACAACTCCTTGAGAGTCCAGCACAGGGCCACCAAGAAGGATAAGGGAGTGGAACATCTTCCTTATGAGGACAGGCTGAGGGAGCTGGGTGTCTCCAGCTTGGAAAAGAGGAGACTGAGGAGTGACCTCATTAACCTTTATAAATATATAAAGGGTGAGTGACAGGAGGATGGATCCAGGCTCTTCTCAGTGATAGCCAGTGATAGAACAAGGGGAAATGGTTCCAAACTGGAACATAGAAAGTTCCACCTTAATATAAGGAGGAACTTTTTCACTGTGAGGGTGATGGATTCCTGGAACAGGCTGCCCAGAGAGGTTGTGGAGTCTCCTTCTCTGGAGACATTCAAGACCAATCTGGACATGTTCCTATGTGTTTTACTCTAGATGATCCTTCTTGGGCAGGGGTGGTTGGACTGGATGATCTTTCGAGGTCTCTTCCAGCTCCTGAGATTCTGTGATTCTGTGATTCTGTGACTGAGGAAGGGGCTCTGCACCTCTCGCCAGGGCTGACAAGGACACGGGGGAGAAACCTGTGTGCAGTACAGAGGGACCTTCCCAAACTGCATCTTGCTGCTCAGAGAAGCTGTGACCCCAGGAGTGGCTTCCCTAAGAGGAGGGGGCAAACCACTGTGGCTGAGCCTTGCAGCAGGGTTTCTCCCTGCGGCCTGAACTCACTGTGTGCAGCGTTTGTGGCGCTGCCCGCCGATCCCTGCACGCGTGATGGGCCCTTTGTAATTAATTTATAGGAAACACACAGCCAACCGTACTTACACGGTGTACTACGGATTAAATGCAACATCAAAGAGCAATTGTGAACGTTTCTTGGCATATATAGGCCACCTACTTTAACATTTCATCTGCCTCTGTAGTTAACTGCTTCGGCCCCTGGGCTGAGCTCGGCAGCTGCCAACAGCTGGAAGGGTCCACCGGGCGGGAAGAGCATCCACCGCAGACCTCTTTCCCTGTGCAGCGCTGTCGGAGCCATGACCATGTGGGCCAGCTCCCAGCAATATTCCAAGTGTGGCCCTGAGTAGAGCTAGGACTGCTGTTCTGCTGCAGGTCTGTCTGTCTGTCTGTCTGAGGAAGACAGACCTGCAGCAGAACAGCAGTGTCTTTCTCAGCTCTGCTGGTTTCACCGGCTGTGGTCCTGGATGCAGCTGCCAAGTAGTTCCCCGCACTCTAGCAAGTCTTTGGTTGTTCACACGAAGTGGAGGAGCATCATCATCTGCCTCTTGTTGTCATGTCAGCACAGCCAAAGCAGGGCTTGCACATCCTGGCCCAGAGCATGCCCACCTGGTCTTCGCTGCTTAAAGGCTCAAATTCAGGACTTTCTGCTGGTGCCACCAAAGGTTTCAGTGGGGTTCCAGTTTCCCTTGCAGCCTCTGGCATAGTCACTGCTACTGCAGAAGCAGCTCAGAGGAGCAGCCCCTGACAGGGTGTGGGAGTGTCTCCTTCATCCATCCCCACTGGTGTTCACCCCCCTGGGAAAAACACAGCCCACAAGCGGAGCCACTCCTGGCCCATGGGGTTTTCTTCAGGCTGCCCAGCTCCCCTGTCCCTGTCCCACGTTGCCACCAAGCCTGCAAGCAATCTTTTATAGTCCTGGGTGAAACTGGGATGAGCACATAGACCAGTGGCAGGTTTCCTCCTGATGGGAATGGCTTAATGGATAGAGACACAGAAAAAAAATCATAAGTGGTGAACCAAAGCCAGGCTTCTTCAGCAGCTGTTCACTGGGAAGGGGACCCATTCCGTTCACTGGAAGCCAAGATATAAATAAAAAAATATATTGCCCTTCAGTGTCCCTTGTGACTGGGGTGCACTGGAGCACCACTTTGCTTGCAGAGAGGAACAGTGTGGCAGGAGGATTCTCTGCTGCTGGAGAGACTAAAGGAGGGGAAAAGCACTTTACAAGGAAAGCAGGAGTTAGCGGGTGACTGCTCAGGGTCAGCTGGGACCAGGGCTGGTCTCCTGCAGCATCAACCCTACAGCCTGTGGCGTGTAGTGTTCACGATGGACATGCAGAGTGACAGTGTTGAGCCAGCACCTCACAAGGGAGAGCCATAACCAGCTGCCCACAGCCAGATGTCAGGATTGGTGAGGTCCCATGCCTCTGCATTGCATCTGAGGTCAGCCAGTGGGTCTGAGGCTTGCCAGCTCCCTCTTTCCCTGCTGACCAGGAGTGTACAGAGCTACAGCAGCTCATCGTGTAGCTGTAGCATTTGCTTAGCACGTGGTGTTCACCAGCATAAGTGTGGGTAAATGGAATGAGCTCAGTCTGTGTAAACAAGGGAAAGTGGAAAAGAGAGAGGAAATGTTTACATAGGTTTGCCCTGGTGACAGAGCAGGGATAGAGCCAAATTCCTCAATCCTTGGTTGATGGGGTTGGCATCAGATGAGAGGTCAGATCTGATCTCCACACCAAAGGGGTACTCAGCCACTTGCTCCTTCTTCAATCTCGTTCTCCTCTTTCACCTCCAGCCTGGAGAGCAGCTTGTCTTTTCTGTCACCGGGAGGTAGCTGCCGGCCTGCTGTCTGCCCCAGTCCAGGGGCATCCTGCCCGACCTGCTGGACATCAATGCATTTAGAGAAGAGCACTTGGCAGCTGATGGCTGGGTCCTGAGCACACCTTTCCCTTGGAGAGCAGGGCCTTGGTGACCATCTAGCAGGATGGAACCGTTCCACTGCCTGATAGCTATATAAACATAATGCTTGGCACATTTGTCTATATACTTTTAATGCCACGAATGCCTGTGCCAACTCCCATATTTTCCAGCATGCTGAGTTCTGTTCTCAGTGTATTTTGCCAATCTACTAACCATGTTTTCAGTCCCATTAGGGTAAATAAAAAGCTTCCTGCATCTGGTCTCTTAGTGTCTCTGGGCACTCTGACAGCCACCCTCTTGCCAAAAGTGGGGCCAGTTCCTCATGCGACTGTTCCTGGGGTCCAACCTCCTCGCAGGGAGCAAGGAGAAACAGCAGCACTTCTCGGAGGCACAGATGAAGGGAAACAGACCCTGTAGAAGTAGGACTCAAAGTCAGAGCCAGGTTTGGGGAGAGGAAATTTGGGAGGAAAGAACAAGAGTTAATGCTGACAGGAAGCATGTCAACAGTAAATTAAATCATCTGTTGTAACTCTGGCCCAAAAATGTGGTTCCCCTCTGTGGCAAGAGCCAGTCCAATGCCTAGGAACCACTTCCAGTTTATCCAGAGCTGCAGTAGGATGCTAGTGCTTCTGCCTAACACTCTATAAGTCTAAGTGATATAAGAAATAAACAGACAAGTGGTGACAAGTTGCCTTCCTTTCTAATAATCAACATTAAGCTTTAAATACAAATTAATAATAACAACAAAAACCAGTCTTGAAGTAAGGCTTCAGACCTGGCCATCACCCTCATCCTGAAATTTCTACCTGTAGCCAGAAATGGCCAGTTTTACCACTGGAGGAACCTCACCACAAGGGGTCAAGTCTCTGGAGACATCTGTTCTTGAGGATGGACTCCAGCTCTCATCCCTAGCTTTGACCTAGATCAGCCCTGGACTGAGTTAAACGTCATACCTCAATTCCCTACAGAAGGAGCCAGAAGTTAAACCTCCTTATAACCTGGCAGCAGGGCTGTGGGACTACAGAAAACAGTTTTTCTTTTTGGATCTGTGGGTCGGTCCCTTGGACAAAACCATGGGGTGGTCTAACCTGCACGGGGCCTGTGAAGAGCGAGGCCCTGCTTTTCCACAGTTTTCCAATGTATCCCCATGATCAGAGATGCCTGCAACTCTTCTCCAATGTCCACCTTGCTGAGAGGCAAAGTGCCATCTTCTCACACTTTCTAGTAAAATTACAGTGATATTTTTCCAAAGAAGGGTGATATATCATTTCTATGGGTACACTGAGGGGAGAGGAGGTCCAGGTAGCCAAGGAGACAAAGGGTTTCCCATATGCTTTATGGGAAACACTGAGAACTATTTTGAGGGTTTGCAATTAGCAGTGTACAGCTCTACCTCTGTGGGAAGGACATAAGGGAAAGAATGAGATGTTCGCCATTTCAACCCAAACTTGCTTATCACCAGAACGAGTCCCAGCTTGTGTTTGGGAGTGGATCTACAAAGCCTGTGCACTCCCAAATTACATGGAAAGTAGGCAGACAGAAGCCAATTAGCACTTAGCAGCTTTCCTAGGGTCACATCTGACAAATCTTACTCATCTTATTAAGAGAAATGTTCACACTCTTTACTCCTAAAGCCCGAAGTTACTTGCCCCAGTAACTTCCACACAGGCTAGTGGAAGCACGTTAGCTCCGTGTCCAGCGTTACTGACGCAGACACGTGCCTGCCTCGCCAGCTGTGGGGATGATGGGGGCTGCAGAGCATCCCCCTCTGCACACAGAGCCTGCTGCAGGTGTACTTGGTGCCAGCAAGGTAGTGTTCAATAAAATGACAACCACAACAAAAGCTCCTGTCTCAAGGTCTCCGCCATTTCCAGCCCATCCTGAGCAGGACACGGTTGAGGATAATTGTACAGATGTTCATCCACTTGGTGAATGAACGCGAGAGAGTAGAGATTCAGAGGCAGGAGGCCGGCAACAGCACTAATATTGAGGCTGCTGCTAAGGGCAAGTCCTGTGAGATGTTTCTTCTCTCACCAGAGGCTGATTTGAGGACGCCACAAGTGCATATAGAAACAAAGAATCATAGAATCATAGAATCATAGAATGATTAGGGTTAGAAGCGACTCCCAGAGGTCATCCAGTCCAACCCCCTGCAAGAAGCAGCGACACCTCCAACTAGATCAGGTTGCTCAGGGCCTCATCCAACCTGGCATTGAACTTCTCCAGGGATGGGGCACCCACCACCTCCCTGGGCAACCTGTTCCAGTGCTCCACCACTCTTACAGTAAAGAACTTTTTCCTAATATCCAATCTAAATCTCCCTCCTTCTATTTTAAAACCATTACCCCTTGTCCTGTCACAACAGGACCTACTGAACAGCCTCTCCCCATCTTTCTTGTAGGCCCCCTTGAGGTACTGGCAAACTGCTCTAAGGTCTCCCCGGAGCCTCCTCTTCTCCAGGCTGAACAGCCCCAACTCTCTCAGCCTGTCCTCGTAGGAAAGGTGCTCCAGCCCCTTTATCATCTTTGTGGCCCTCCTCTGGACCCTCTCCAACTGGTCCATGTCCTTCTTGTGGGTATGGAAGGACATGTGCTGTTCCTAGGACTCTACATTCAATTTTGCAGGTTTTTTTTCCCTGCAGGTTTTTTTCCCCTCTTTAAGTGGGTTTTAAAGTCATCGGCAAATGTGCCGTTAGGTGGACTTGTACCAGTGAAATGATCCCTCGGCTTGTAAAGATCTTTGTTTAATTGGCCAAGAAACTCCCTCTAGGCACTCAAGAGAGCCTTTGCCTGGATTATAACAAGCAGCAGTCACCATGATATTTTAAGCTGGCTAAGGCAATGTGTACCTTATGGTAAAAGATGAGTTTTTTAAGCTAGCTTCATAAGCATTCGTTAAGTCTCACACACTTACACCCAGTGTGCCCAGAATAAACAGTGGTTACATATTTTACAGACCTGTGAGTTCATCAGAGCTGACCTAAACCTCCTGGTGCAAGTAACTGCCAGGTTCCCCCAGAGGACAGCCAGGAGAACAACGATTTCATTAAAGCCTACCTACTTTAATCCTGCAAAAAGAGTTTTGGAGGAGGTCTAAGAATGTTGTCTGTGTGTTGCTTTTCCACAGTGTCTTGGGCTTGGTGGTTCAGTACTCCAGTCTTTCTCAGCCCCATGCTAGTGCCATGTTGGTGGGACAGGTTGTCCCCTGGACTAGACCTTCGAAAAGAGGTCTAGGACCTTCTGCTCAAACTAACATGAGGAAAAAGTGCCATCAGTTGAGCTGGATGGCTCCAGCATCCCATCAACTGGGCTCATAGCTTGGGGTCAAACAAAGCAAGGGGATGGGCAGGGACATATCCCTGGGGCTGGGGCAGAAAGCAGGGGAACAGGGACGTGGCACGGGAGTGAGCAAGGATGTTCTTCTTGGTGATGAATGGCTAGATTTGCTCTGTTGGGCCTGAAACTGTCTCCTGAAGAAACCAGTGCTTGTGGCAAAACCCAGCAAATGGTGGTATAGCTGGGCCTGGACACACTCCAGGTTCTTTGCTCTGGGAAAAAGAAGGAGAAAACCGGTTTTCCAAAGAATAAAAACAGAGTGGGAGACAGTAAGAACAGTAAAAACAGCTTGAATTCCAATAGGTCCTTGACTTTTAGAAATAACGTAGGTTGCATCTGTCTTTTTCCCATAATACAAGAGAGAAACCAATTTAATTCTACTTGTAGTGAAGCATAAGATTAGATGGGACTAAATATGTGTGTAGGCTGTTTATTAGCAAATGGAAGGGAGCAGTGAAGGAAAACAAACAAGCTTGTTTTGGGGAGGCTTTGTCACTGTATCACCGGTCACAGGCTCCCCAGGGGAAAGCAGGAAAGCTTCTAATTGGACTTACATGGCAATGAGCAGCTGGTGAAGATCCATGCTCCAGAGTAGGGGAGTTGTGAAATTGGGCTTCATTGACAAAAGGTGCCGTTTCGCCCAGTGACTGCAACATCCGAGTGGTTTGCGAGCACTGGTCATCTGGAGAATTGGTTTGCCCTGTGGTCAGTGGGTCAGCCAGCTCGACTGGGAGGGTTCAGAGAGCTGAGCTGGTCAAAATGGTGCTCCTGTAAAGTTAAAAAAAAAATAAAAATTAGGTTCATTTCCTGCCAGTTCAGCTGCTGGTGAGAGACCGCACAGGAAACGCTTATCTTTGCAGGGCTGGTTCTTTGGCCACTTGGGCTGCACCATCACCTGAGCATGGGGCTCAGGGCTGGAGGTGTGAAGCATGGAGGAAGGAAGCTCTGATTTCACTCAGTTTAGGCTGCTGGGGAGGTTAACCCTTGGGATGTTTTCAGGCATTTAGCAGTTGGTTCAAGTGCCCTGACTGAGGATTACTGCCTTCAGCCATCTCCTCCTCCCCTCTTCTGCAGCCCACCTCTCTGGTGACCAGGGTGCCTGTGTGGCCCACGAGCCACCTCTGAGCAGCAATGACTCTCTCCAGCAAAGTAGGCTGACTTAAGTTGTCTTATAAATTGTATTTATACACCCCAGTATGATTTTGATTTTTTTTTCCTATCAAAATGTAACCGTGGTCTAAAGTCTGTGTATGTGATGCTTTGTAAGCCCTTTTCTTCCAGCAGACAAGCTGCCCATCCTGCCATCTTCATCTTCTATTTAAGAATTTGATTATCCTTTCCTAAGTATACTACTCTGTTCTTGTCTCTATCCAAGTGCCTCCTGTTATTTTCAGACTGTTTTTTTAACTTATCGAGACCATTCTGAATTCTAATCTTATCAAATGTACTTGCAGTCCCACCCAGATTAATGCCACCTGCAAATTTAATAAGTATGTTCTCATTCCATCATCTAAGCCATTAATGAAAACATTGAATAACATCTGCTACAGGAACGATGACTGCAAAATCTCAGCTGATGAATCATTCCAACTTGGTGATTAAATGTGAGCGGTTTTAAGCTACCCTTATGCTCAGTCTGTAGAACCTGCCTTTGGGCCATGCTTCCCTAACTTGTTTATGAGTATGTCATATAAGACCAGTGTCATAAACCTTGCTGAAGTGAAGACACATGACACTCACTGCTCCTGCCTCGTCCACAAACCCTATTACCCTGTCAAGAAGGAAATTGGATTGTGCTGACACGATTTATTCTTGACATATTCCCATTAACTTCAGGTTTTCTCAGCCTTATAATCTAGGTGGTTGCAAATAATTTGTTTGATTGTTTGTTTGTTTTGGGATTTTCTTTTCCAGAAACAGAAGTTCAGTTCACAGCTCCATAATTTTCTGACTTCAAACACTCCTTCTCTTTATGCAAACAAAAGGCTTTCACTCTGCTGAGGGGCAGGATTTGCAAAAGCTCTCCACGGTGGCCGTTATCTTCAGAGAGTAGCCCTGAGTCAATGTTGGGCTCTTGGAAAACCTCCACTTGCACAGAGGGCTGTGAAAACCGTGGAAGATGCTCTTCCCACAGCGTCTTTCTTTAATGCCACACCCAGTCTCTGTGGTGTACAAAAGAGGAGGGTTTTTCCCCTCCACTCGGAGCGCCAGGCAATACCTACTGCTGTAACAGGAGTAGAGATGCTCTACTGCAAATACATTGAGCCCACTCATTCACCCACCGCTGCGCATTGGCAGGCTCACCAGCTGCGCTCAGGTTCTGCAGAAGCCCATTAGCCTGATTTTAGAAAAACTTGCTTATCGGTTAGCTTCTTCTAAAGAGAGCCCCGGTGCTGAGAATTAGTAATGGGTGATGCCATTTGCATCTTTCAGGAGGACAATGAGAGAGGAATTAACAGCACCCTGATGCAGCCGAGCATTATGATGCTAATTTTTCATCTGAAGGGTCAGAGGGCTTCAGGCGGTGTTGAAAGCAAGTCTGTCTTTTCTCGCTCACCCTCCCACTCCCTGCTGCATTTTAATTGGTGGTGAAAGCAGAGAACATGGTGCTGGGCACACTGGGAAGCCATGGCCCCTTTGTTGCTCCTCTCTGCATTCCCTGCCTGTTCAGGGCTCCAGATGCCACCAAACCACACTCACACCTATTTATTGTTTCGGCGGTGCCCGATACAGTTAGAGCCACTGTATCACAGCGATGCCCGTGTTCGGCCTGGGCAACCTGAAGAGGCCTCACAGGAGCACAGCGCTGAGCCTGACTCCCATTCCTCCCTGGGATGGGCACCCACAGCAACCACAACCTTCCAGAGCACACCAGGGCAGCGCTCATAACCCTACACTAAGGGTTTGACCTTCAGTGGCAGCTACTGATAACCAACAGCCTCCAAACACAGCCTGACATCAGCAAGCTGGCATGGCAGTGGGGCAGAGTAACCCTATCATGTATGAGGGGCCTGATGTAAATGTGTCGTGGGAAGAGAGGGGTGGCAGGGAAGGCAGGCAGGCGTGAGGAGGGGGAGGTCAGCTTGCTGTCCATCCAAAACCCCTTCACGGTAGATGTGCCTCGAGGGAAACTGGTTTGTGTCAGAGCTTCAGTCACTGTCATATGTGAACAATGGTCCAGACGCTGCGGCTGAAATGGGAGCCCTTATCAGCCAGCACCATTAAGGCACAGGCAGCTGAGCAGCTCTGGGGTTAGAGGCTGAGAAGACCCCGGCATATGGAAGGCCAGCCTCTTTTCTGAACCTCCTCCCAGTCTGGAAGATTGGCGTGTGAAAGGCTGCTGAATTCCCAGAGCAGGCGGCAACTGCGGGCAGCCGCGGGGAGGGATAATCCCCCAGGAGCTGCATGGAGCAACCTCTCCTTGTCCCCCTTCCTGCAGCAGGCAATACAGCAGGATGGAGGTGCCAGCATGGGCTTACACTGAGCATCTCTGCTGCTGTGCCCACCCACACAAGCATGCTGCCTCCTGGCGAGCTCAGCTCAGGGCTTTTCATCCAGCAGGCACAGAAAACCAAGCTGCCAAAGCCAGGGAGCACATGGGTGGGACCAGGTGGCAAATCACAGGGACAGGCAGAGCTCCACCTCTGCTTCATGGGGGGCTTTTGGGCATGAACACTTTGCAAGTGGGAGAGAAGGAATCACCTAGTTCAAAAGCACTGTGAGGCACAGTCCTTCCTCTTTCCACGGTCCTAGGAGGCAGTATTTTGGGATTACGTGGCAAGGGTTGGGGGCCTCACTGGAGGTTTCTGCAAGAAGCTTCTAGAAACTTCCCTCAGGTCTGACAGAGGCAATACCAGCTGGCTCAAGGCTGGACCCAGCACTTACCAAGGCACCATCACAGAGCCTCTGCCATAACAGAGTATAACATAGGAAGGGGAAAAAACCTACATGCAGCAGCTTTTTGCCACCAGGAAAAGGAATGAGAAGATGTCAGAACCTTTGCAGACTCCAAGGTCAGTGATGAAGGAGGGGGAGGAGGTGCTCCAGGTGCCAGAGGAGCAGCAGCCCTGCAGCCCACGGAGAAGACCATGTTGAAGCAGTCAGACCCCCTGCAGACCATGGAAGATGACAGGGAGTAGAGATTCCACCTGCAGCCCACGCAGGACCCCACAGTGAAGTGAGTGGAGTCCACCTGAAGGAGGACTGTCTCCCATGAGAGGGCCCCATGCTGAAGCAGTGTGAAGAGTCCTCCCCTTGACAGGGAACAGAAAGGTGCAAGACTGGGCAAGTTCAGTGGTGTCAGTCTGACACTGAGCAGCAGGAACCGGAGGAGAAGCCACGGGCAAGAGAGGCCTGCAGGAGGCTGGGAAGAGGAGAAAGGTGGGGTGACAGGCGTTGTGGCATTTGGAATTAATCCTTCAGGATACCTTTGAGCATCAGGATACCTTTGAGCAATTCCAGCTTCTAGCGATGCCTATGACAGCATTTCCCTCTGGGTTCAGCACCACAGAGCCCCCTTGGTGCATGAGCTGGAGGGGGTCACCCTCGAACCATGCTTGCAATTACTACTAGTGGTAAATGGATTTTCTTCCCTTAACTAAAGCCCTATTAAGTTGATATGAATCAGAACCAATAAATGATTCCAAATTAATTTGGGCAGCCGACTCTCTTTGGAAAGTCCAGTTAATGAGGGAGCGTTGTATCCAGAGGGTGATGGGTGGGTGGAGGAAGGGGCCGTGCTGTGCACAATGGTCTCTCGGTGTCATATTCTGCACAGAGGGGATTTTTATTTATTTTTCTCCATTTTTCATTCTGGGATGACACAAAGAAGGAGAAAATAACTCCTTTTCTGCCCTGGAACTGGAAATGAATGTTGCAGCTGTGCAAGCAGCACCCGCCCTGATCTGTCTTGAGAGAAAGGCCCCCGTTAAATGAGGGGAGGCTCCCAGCAGCCAACAAATTATATTACAGGGGAAGAGAGATTCAAGCCTCTCCTGTTTGATGCTGGTTCGTTCATGGAGCAGCATTAACCCTTCTGGCTGCTGCTTTGATTGCTGGTTTAAAGACAGCCCCCGCGGGCTCCCTGGATGAGCTGGCAGTGACCTCACCCTGCCGCAGCATCCCCGCAGGGGTCGGGGGAGCACCCATAGCCTTTGAATAACCCCGGCATCTGCTGCGCTGCCTCATTAGGGGGTTGAGCAGTAACGCTGTATGGCCAGCTCCTGCATGCCCTACTCTGGTAATTAGCTTTCCAAGGGGAGGACCGAGAGCATCTGAAAGGGAAAGAAGATTTATTAGCAGCAGCGGGGAGGGAAGGGGTTTCTTTCCATTACTAACTGTGCTGGCTTCCTGTAGGATCTGTCTTTAAGATCTTCCTTCTGATTTTTCTTTTCCTAAGTGGTAAGCTGAGCTATGGAGATAATTTGTCTCCTAACCCTTTCAGGTCTGTCTTTGCTGTACAATGGGGTATGAGATGCAATGCTTAAGGTTTTGTGGGATGATTCAGTGGATGATGGCATCTCTGCAGGGGAAATTGCAAGTAAGGTGCATGTTTCTGATGGGTAGATAGAAGCTTCAAGCCAAGGATACAGAGAGATGTGAGATCCTGGGATGAAGATGAACCTCCCAACCACCCACACCCCTGAAAAAAAAACCCCAAGAACTGGACAAGAAGAAAAGAAAAAGAGTTTAAAAATAAACTAAAAATAGAAATGACATAAGTGCTTACAAATGAAAACAAATGAGGATATTCTGTGGTATAAAAAAACGAATGTGGGTATTTAGAAGTAAAATGCGTTATGGAAATAAACAGAGTGAGTCAGGGTTAAAAATAGGTAAATATTGAGAGCATGCAATGTTTAACATTTACTAATTACGAGCAGGAAGAGATTCAGACCCAAGCAGCAATGAAAAAAAGAGCATCTTAGGGAACAACAACCCTTCTTTCCTCTCCCAATTAGGCAGCTTTAGCTGCAGACTGGGACAGTCAATGACTGGGAAATACGCAAGTAAGAGGAAAGAGAAGCGACCAAACGAGATGAAGCATCAAATGTATTTGAAGTCAGACTTAATTGTAACTTGCATTAATGAGATACATCCAACTTCTAGGTCAGACCCTAATGCTTTTGTTTTCCATTTTATTCTCCTTGGAGAGTAGTTTTCCAAGTCAGTGTAAGGGTAATGGCTCGTAAGTCTGCAGGAGGCATCCACAGTCCTCCAACGGCCGAGATGCTGTGTCACTCCCACCTTCTCTGCCGCTTGTGTCTTGACTGGTTGCTGCCCAAGAGGATCTGTGTAGCCTCCAACTGCAAATGGAGCAGCAAATCGTAAGAATTACTGGCCTGAGACAGCAAATGTGTCCTCTGTGAGGCTCAACATGACTGCTTGGATTCGGGGGGTGCAATTACATAGCTACGTACAATGAGGGGGGCTGGTGCTCATATTGGCAATAGTGAAAACTGCAATAACAGGACTGAATTCAATAAAATTGCTCCGATTTTTGATTTATGAAAGGGACAACAGCATTCCTCATCCTTCACTGGCTCCAGGGATCCTGAGCCTTCTACCCTATTCTGTACCATGTGTGAGGGATTAAAGAGCTTTTCCACTGTGTTGAAGATTATTCACCTTCTTTAAATAGAATTGAAAGAGAAATAAAATCCAGCTGCACCTTCTCCTACAAGAATTGAGTGGGACAGGTTGAGATAGTCTCTGCTGTGATTTATATGGCCCAATCATATCTGAAGGGGAGTATGAAGAACACTTGTCAAGAAGAGACTGTGGCCCATCTGCCCCTCTCCTTGTCACTCCTCCCATGGGCAGAGAGGTTTTGTCATTACCCTCTTTAGCTTCATAGCCTCTGGTGCAGGGACTGGCTTCAGGTGAGGACAGTGCAAGGCAGGGGCATGATCCCCGAAGGAGGCACCTCCACAGTCAGTCCAGGCCACTCATCCAGCTGGGTCCAGGAGAAACATCTCAGACTGCATGGGACCAGTCTCCTTGGTTTCTGCGTGACAGAACAGAGTATTGATAGGGAGAATCTGATAGAGGACCCTCCCAAAAGGAGCATCTTTATCACCAGTAGACCACTGTACCACACCAGAGGAGATGGTTTACTCCTTTCTGATTACTGTCAGTTTAAGCAGTTTGTTGAGCTGCCTAGACCTGCTCATGGTAGTAAGCCCCAGTGGTACAGAATACCTCAATAGCACCTTTGAGGCCAATTTGCTCTTCTAAACTATTAAAAAGGTGAAATTCCTGCAAAACTCGTGGCACAGCTCCCTCCCCAGGAAACTTTTGATGGCATAAAGGCATCATTCTCATTGCATGTCATAGCATTGCTCCCTTTTAATACCAAGGGAATTGACGTGGCCTGTGCCTGTGGTCCCAGTTATGTTTTTGCAGCGTCATAGCTGGTAGCCATCAGGACAACTCTTTTGTCACAAAACAGAGAAGTGTAAAACCAAGGTGTTACAGAGAGTAAGGGATAAGAGGAGCTGAATGACATAAAAAAAATTGGTCCTATTTTGAGATAAGTGCTGCCATACATGAAAGCAACACATGATCTGTACTAGGGTGGCATGTTTTCCACGAGTTGCTGTACTGCTCTGACATGCTTTTGGAGTCATTAAGGAGACTCTGCTGGAGACAACAAATCCAAAGACCCAAACAAGAAGAAAAAGGTTACTCAAGATGCTGTGTTACCCCACTGAGATGTGTGGTTCCTTTCTTCCTGGGCTCTAGATCATTGCAGCTCAGCTCTCAGTCAATGTGAGAAAGCAGCTTGTCCCCAGGCCTCCAGGGAAGAGTGGTTTGGAAGGAAAATAAAGTGTTAGTAAGGGCGCCTTTGCATGGGTTGATCAGGATTCAAAAGCTGAGGTCAATGTTTTTCTTGAGTTTGGCTCCATCTCCAAGACTGCAGGCGAGCTGTCCTGCACAGTTTCTGTCTTAGCTGTTATAGAGGAGAGTGTTTAGATGGAAGGAGATATGTTATTATTTCCACAAAGCTATGATCCAGGCTGCTGGCTCAGCCACACCGCAGCTCTTTCACGCCCGGTATTAAACTTGCAGAGACCTTCTCAAGCCAAGCACGCAGCACCATGATCCAGCCTCAACCCTGGGGCTGCATCTCAGGAGAATGAACATGCTACCACGCTGTTAACCATAGAATCATAGAATTTTTAAGGCTGGAAATGACCCCTAAGATCATCCAGTACAACCATTAACCTACCGCCACCAAGTCTACCCTTAGACCATGTCCTCAGGCACTGCATCTACCCATCTGTTAAACACCTCAAGAGATGGGGACTCAACCACCTCCCTGGGTAGACTGTTCCAATGCTTGATGACTCTCTCAGTAAAGAAGTTCTTCCTAATATCCAACCTAAATTTTCCCTGGCACAACTTGAGGCCATTACCTCGGGTTCTGTCACCTGTTACTGGGGAGAAGAGACCAACCCCCACCTCACTGCAACCTCCTTTCAGGTAGTTGTAGAGAGCAATAAGGTGTCCCCTCAGTCTCCTCTTCTCCAAACTAAACACCCCCAGCTCCCTCAGCCTCCTCGTAGGGCCTGTTCTCCAGACCCTTCACCATCCTCGTTGCCCTTCTCTGGACACGCTCCAGAACCTCAACATTCTTCTTGAAGTCAGGGGCCCAAAAAACCAGGCAGTCCCAGTCTGAAACCAGTGCTTCTGGAGGAATACAGCAACTTGGTGAGATAATTGGATAACGCAGAATATACCAACAGCTTTGGGTTCCTGTATCACCACAGCCAAAACTATTCATTGCAAAAGCTTGGCCTTTTATAACTGGTGGCCAGGAAGTTCAAAGAGTGTCACAAGGGGCTCACCATGCCCTGAGGTGGCTGTCTCTTTCTGTGCTGGCAGGGTGCTGCTGTCACAGCATGACATGCTCTCTGGGCTGAGAAGAGGGGTCCTTTGTCCATCTTCCCTCAACATGAGTTGAGGGAAACCCTGTGCAGCTGGCCCATGCAAGATTGCTTGAGTGAGGTTGATCGCTCATCTGCCTTCCTCACCATAGCACTATGTTGTTGCTGTGCTTTTATACTTGTGTTTGTTTTCTTGGAGCCATTGCCTCCAGCGCCTGTTTCTGTTGGCTCCACAAATCCTCTCTGTTGGCTGTCAGATCCCACTTTGATCCCCACACAAACTCTTGGAAAGAGCTCAGTGCAGCTGCTACCCATGTGGATTCACCTGCCACCCCCAGAGACACAGGCACACGTGGCAATGAATGCAGCTACCCAGCTCCTGCCCAGGCAATGCAACCACATTGCGTTTTGGGAAACCCCACTTCTTCTCCCTTCATCCATCAACACCTGCTGGAGGGCTTACAACACACCAGCCAGAGCTGGAGCAGGAGATAAAGATGAGTCAGCCTTTTGCAGACATCTGATTATGAAATCAGGGTGATTTTACATCGTACGTGAAGGAATGAGCAGGAGTGTCTACAGAGGGAGAGGTAGTACCTGTCATGAGCATCACTCCTACAACTGGGAAAAACCAATGAGCCTTTTCAGGGAGTTTTACATTTTCAACCCAGATCTAAAAGGCATGTTCCTGTGTATCATCTATTTCTATCATTAATTAAGATGTCAGAAGATGCTAATTGATTTCAGTGGCTCGGGCTTTTATCTGGGGTGAGGGGTTAGAATTGGGAAGTTCTTATAACCCAATCTTTCTGGTGTCATTCAACCTGCTGAATGACATTATGTTTGGGTAGCTCTACATAAACACCGCTGAGTCAACCCAGAGATTATATTTGGTCTCTAACAAGTCTGTCTCATAGTCTCATCTTGTGACATGAGCTACACGGGTGCATAAGTGGGAAGCAAATATGAGGAGTATATAAACAAAATAGGGAATATGAGTCATAACCAGCATTCAAATGACTGAAACGAAGCTACATACTCTCAGGATTGTCACTGTAGGCATCAGCATGTTTTGGTGGGCTTTGTGCTGGGGATATGGCTATAGAGAAGATGACTTGGGGTTTTGCATGTCAGTGAAGTCTCAGGCCAGTATGATCACTAGAAGGTGACCTTGTCCTCCATCAATTTGTGTCTAGTATATGGAAAGAAATCACCTTTCCAGATTTTAACAATGACACTTTTTTCACATGCACCCAAAAGATGCCCTATCTTGAACATGAAGTCATGAACCTTGCTAATTAGCTTCATCTTGAGAATAAATATTTCCTTTCTACAAATATACTCCTGGATTTGCCTCTGTAATTTGAACAAGTGGTCCTTCCCTTTTTTCAAGTTATTGGGGTTGTAAGTTCTCCTATTTAGCCTTGAGGGTTCTAAAAGCTTTGAGAGGCTCTATCTTCTGAAGTAGAAATAATGTTACAGGGCATTTTAATCAAGAGGAGATAATAACCTGGTAAGAGCTAAAGCTGGGTCCCACTCCTGTCTTCAGTCCTACTAATGATCAACCAGTGCCCTTAGTCATGCCTTCAGGAAGAAGTCCCACTGTCTGGAAACTGGCAGACTGGGCCCCCTGAGTTCACAGAGTTGAGAGCATTGTTGGGAAATTAATCTCATTTTCTTGGCTTCTTACTGAAAACCCCAATCAAAGCTTTTGAATGTTGTTACTAGTTGGCTGGTTCTTATTCCTGACACTTCTTTGTCCTTTTGGTTTTAACAATTTATTAATTCTTTGCAGGGAAAAAAATAATCTCTTGTCAGCAGTTACTACTGCAAGAACTACTGGGTAACAGTAGCAATATTTTATCTAGACAGCTGATAAGAACAGGTTAATTAGTGTTATTTCTGTAGGTCTGTATATAAGATATTTGCTATGGTTTTGCCCTTTTGAATGGATACAGCTAGAGGCATGTAGGCTTTTCGTTAACAACAACACATGAGTCCAAATTAGACTAGATAAAGCTTTTTTCCCTTGTTCAGCCATTGGTGTCAGTCCTGATCATCTAGCTTTAATTTGTTCAGGACAATTATTTCAGCCATCTCGTCAATAAATGTAATAATTTTCTACTAAGGTGTTTGTTCTCAATGATATAAAGCTGAAGTCTTCTATCAGGCATTGACCACCAAGATGAATGGGTCAAATGCATAAGATAGTGCAGGAAAGCAGCATATTTAAAGGGTTGTAGATGGGTAACTAGAAGCAGGAGGCTTTTGTCCCCTCTTTGTCTTGAGGGATGTGATAAAAGGTCAAAAGGCATTTGAACCGGACTCCAGCCCATCCCTAAGCCAGGAGGAGTCCAGCAGATCTCACTCATTCAGTGCCAGGAGTGAAGAAAGTGAAACTGAATATTGCCTATAATGTCATTGCCTTTGTGCTTTGTGGCCTGAATCCCACAAAGCCTGTTTCAAGGAGCACACTGGGATCTCTTGTCCATCACTGCCACCCTTGAGAATTTGGTGAACTTTATTGAAGAAGAATCTAAGCAGACATTGAGCCCATCAGCTGCCTCCCCTGACTCAGTGTACAGTCCTTTCATACAATTCTTTTATTAGTCTGTGGCTGTTGCAATCTCTCCAGTGAACAGTGTTTCTTTAGTATGAAACTGATATCAGTGGTGACAGCTATGATTCTTTTGGTTATTTGCATTGCTCCACTATTTATTCACCTGTCATGGCTTACTGATACAGCATTCACCTCTGTTTTGGGTCAAGTCTGCCTGTCTACTGTCCTTCTCTGTGATTGTCACAATCGGTCTTAAGCCAGGCTTGAGCTGTATAATGGAAGCCGAAATGCTTCACTGACATAACAGTTGCTTTGTTTGTCTTATTCCACAGAATAAATTAGAAGGAAAAAAAAAATCACCAAACCCCACAGCTAAGGCAATTCCTCTGGTAGCTAGAATTTGAAAGCTAAGCAACTAGAATAGCTGACACAGATGTTTCTGAAAAGAATCAGATTTGCTTTGTCTAGCTTAGTTCTACAATGCAAAGCATTTAAACCAGATGTTCTTCCTGAGTTCAGTGGGAGAGGTTCTAGGTAGAGAGACTAGCAGGTCCTCTGTATACCCTGTGGAGCCTATGCCACTGTGTTACAACAGGAGTATGGCGACTGCCTCAGAGATGCTCAAGGATGAAGGTGATCAACAGGATGGGACCATTGCAGAAAAGGAGGGCCCATGGTCCTGCTCTTCTGTTTGTCTCCACAAAAGTTTGCAAAGACTTGGCTAAGAATTGCTAACAAGGGCAAAGAGAAATCCACCTAGGCACCAAGGAATGAAGAGAAACATGAGGAGAAGAGAAGCTACACCTGAATTTGCGCAGTGTGCGGTGATTGCACAGGGTGAGAGAGACTTGATGAGAGGCTGTAAACACTTCACAACAGCAGCAGTGAAGGAGGGAATCAGTCAACCACAGAAGACAGTAAAACAAAAAGAAGGGCCTGATGCTGAGGAAGGTTTGGCTTTGCAGCTCTCTACCAGCAGTCCTGGACTCCCCAGGAGCAGCAGAGCATGGTGCAGTCCTCCTCACCAGCCTGCCAGACATGTGAAATGCCACCAGCCAGCACAGCCCGGCGATGCTCCGGGCAGCTCTCCTGCTGCAGTGGCAATATGTATGGCTCAGCCTCTGACTGGGAGCCATCAGAGGCACGGAGACAATCGCTCTGTCATTGCCTTCTGCCTCGCAGGGAAAGCTGCTCCCTCCAATAAACCTGCGGCGCAGTTGAGGGTAAACCAAGTTACAGGAGATTATCGGCCTCCAATTTAGGGAATGCCGGGTTAACAGACTTCCTGTATGTACTTAGCAGGTGGGTTTATCCACTGTTATATTTACTACCAGGGCTCCCCAGGACATGCCCTGGCACTCTGCCCAGAGATGGCCAATCCCTCTGTCATTTATCTGCAACACCACACAGGGATTTCACCTCGGCTTGACTGGGTGCATCAGTCGTAAACAACTCCAGTGGCAGCCTGAGCAAGTCTTCTTCTCTCTTGCTCTATGTGAAACGAATGCACTGCAGCACTGTATTGCAAATAAACTCCAAAATACAAAGGTTTTATCAGCACCATCTCCTATACTGCACCAGAGAGAAAACCTCTTTGTGAACCACTTTGGCAACACCATTAAAACTGATTGAAGACAGTTCCTAGAAACGCTCAGCAGTACCTATAACCGACCGTCTGTTGGTGGTCTGATCTGATTTGAGCTGAATGGAGCTCAAATGCAATAAAACCAGAGCAGAGTAACCATTAACACTCACTGTGGTGAAGAGAGAGCCATACTCGCTCCTTGGGTGGAGACCTCACGGATGAGCCGGGAAGCAAAGTGGTGCCTGGAACTCACTTTTGACACTACCCCGTGTCTGCCAGTGGGAAACAGCAGTTAAGTGCTTCAATAATGGCATAGAATCTTCTGCAAGTAAGTGTGTGCCAATACATGAAGTGAGGCACTCTCAGTCGATCCCCCCAGAACGGCTTTATTAATGTTTATTGCATACGCACTAAGGATGCAATCGGATTCATCTGAGAGGAAAGGATGATGCTGCAGAAATGAGTTTATGAGTATTATTAGTCAGCCACTTACTTGCAGGCAACAAATATTTTAGTGTTTAAGCATGAATATCAGTGCCTTGGGTTTGATTCTGTTTGGAAGGAAGAAGTCACTGTTTTCCGCGGAGCACCAAAATCACTAATTGCTTCTGAAAATGGAACTCCTCTCTCTTCCTTCTCTCTTATCTTTCTCTCTCTACATCTTTGACATTTAAAAAATGTGAGCCATACTCTGTACATCAGACACTGCTCACATCTGTAGCCCCTGAGCAGGGTACCTCTGACCCTGAAAAATGCAGAAGCAGCCTTTCCATTCCAGTGATGGGGGAGCTGCTCAGCCCCATGGCTCTCCACGGGAGAGCAGAGGCAGGAGTGCCGGTGAGGCCGTGGCCCTCGGCCTTTTCAGCATGCTGGTTAATGGCAATGCAGAGCTGCTTGTGGCAGTAACAAACATTTCTGAAGCTTCAGAGCAAAGGTTTCTATCATATAATAAGTCCCAAGTGCTCATAAGTGGTGGGATTGAGATGTTGCTGGATCAAATGTATCCAATTACCACACAATCACGCAGGTAAGAAAAAGGCATTTTTCATGCATTAACTTTTTCTTCATCATTTCTAAGAGGCAAATGGTGAATGTGTGCTTGAGCTGTCTTTAATGAGACTGGTCTTTGACTTGTCTTGCTTCACTTCAAGGGCCCTTCCCCACCCTTGAAGATCTAGGTGCGAGAGGTAACGAACCGTTTACTGACCTGCTACTAATAGGTGCATTGATTTCCACTAGACAGTCCTATTCATACTCCTGATTGTATGAGGTTTTTTTCTCCTTTGAATTAGATTCTGGCCTGAAGCCACAAGACAATAAGCAATGGAAAATGTTCCAAGAATAGACAGCTTACTGTTTCCCCTTTGTCAAATATTGCCACATGGGGAACGGGCAAGTTGAAAGTAGCAGCAAATTATGCAAAATGCTTGAACGAGAGTTACAAGATGTGCCCAGCTAATGATATATTTTTTGTTTGAAGTCTTATTCAACTACAGAGCATTAAAATGAGCCTTCTGTGGTGCTTTCCATCTTAGGACGGGGGCTCTCTTGGCATGCTAATGAGCCCAGCCCTGCTGTGCTCCACCACAGGGGCCATGATCATTCTTGCCCTGATCTAAACGTCTTGGCTCAGGCTGAGGCCACACAGCCTAGTGAAAGAGAGGCTGGGGACTATTTTGGTTGGACCAAAATCAATGTACAAGATGTTATCTCATCATCATCACCATCTTCATAATCATTACTATTGTTACTATTATTATTATTGATATCTGACACCCAGATCTGATATTGTCTAGTTTGAACCACTTGTACAAAGCATAGATGTCTTTCCTATCCCAGCACAAATGAATTTTAATCTTTGAGATATTTTGGAACTGGCTAAACTGACATAAAAAGGATAGGCACATGCTTGGGACAGGTGCCATTACAATTAAGTAGATAAATATTCAGAGGGATAGAGGACAGTTATCCAGTCCTACAGATAGGGAATGGGACAAGGAGACTTTCATATACAATTATGGCAGGTGAGGAAAGTGAATTTACAATTCCTAATCCCATGATTTTTCTTTAAATATAGATTAAGCCTGACCCTTCTCCATAAATGTGCTGTATGAAATGGAATTCTTGCAAAAATAAATGTGCATGAGTGTGTGCATACACAGCCATGCAGGAATTTCAGCTCTGTTCACCTCCAGATCAGTTCCTTGGTGCCTAAACCCTCCCTGTGTGCCTCAAGTGCATCTTGAAAGGCTTGTGATAAATCATGGAGAGCCACACAAGTGCTCAGTGTTCATTTTTCCAACGCTGAAGCATTCATCAGTGGATCAGCTGGCAATTACTATTGCTCTGCTGCTCTACAGAGCACCAGGTGTCAACACACCAGAGTCAAGTGCACTATTGTGCAAAAAAAGGAGAGGCCCTGTCCCACCAGCTTGCATGAGCACCTGTATTGGAAGGCAGTGAGCTTGCAGGGTTGCCTGGGACACAAACGGTGGCTTTGAGGATTTCTCTGATCTTCAGGAGCTCTTTCACCCTGACAGAGAAGTTGTACCAGTTTCCATCTTGTGTGGCACTTTTTGATGGCTTTTCTCAGTAAAGATCACACTCCTGATCTCTGCAAAGACTGTGCTGGTCCTCATTAGCAGCATTTTCATCATTTATTTTCTTTTCTCTCACCAACAGGCTTCTGGCCTTTCCAGTGCACCTGTCCAAACCAGAGCTGCAGGCTCTCTCCAAAGGAGGCTTTCCTTTCCCTGAATCCTGCTCACCCTAGAGCTGATGTTGCTTTCTGCCTGCCTGTTGGCCAGGAAACAGAGCAGTTCTTTCCTGTAAAGGAGGCCTTAGTGGCAGCTCAGCAGTTCTGTATCACAGAACCACAGAATGGTCTGGATTGGAAGGGACCCCAAGGATCATCGACGTCCAACCCACCTGCCACAGGAAGGGCCACCAATCTCCAGGCCTGCATCTAGACGAGGTTCCTCAGGACCCCATCCAACCTGGCCTTGAACATCTCCAGGATTGGGGCATCCACCACCTCTCTGGGCAGCCCATTCCAACACCTTACCACTGTCTCTGTACAAAAATTTCTTCCTGACATCCAACCTAAACCTTCCCTCCTTTAGCTTAAATCCATTCCCCTTTGTCCTACCACTATCTACCACCATTTTCTTATTACCTCTGAATTTCTGAGCTGTATCTTCCAAGGTGAGATTTCAGTACAAATTTGGCCAAAAGCATTTGCTGTTATGGTTAGGTCAGCTGTACCAGTCCATCTAATAATAGGCATTACCCTCTCTTACAGTCCTTGCCTTGTTCTATTTATGGCCCCCCTTTTTGTGGGTGAGGGGGAGCTGGGGGGAATGAACAGACTAATGGTGCCAGAACAGAGCAACCATTTTACATTTTGTATATATCACACAGCTTTATTTTTCTCTCACTTTTCAGCTGTTATCACAGCGTTTATGGAGGAAAGGAAATGTGTGGATGATTTGTGGAGGAACAGCATGTGCCTTGAATAGATATGTGGGTTTCCAATGACTTGGGAGATGTCAAGTCAAGTATTCAGTGTTGGTGTGAAGTTGTGTAGGGCAGTCAGGTTTAACTGCCACCACTTGGGCAGGGACTAGGAGGGCTTTGTGCACTGTCCAGGCTCCAAGATTTGCCTTTGAAGTAAAGATATATGAGGCCTTATGACCCATACATGCTTATCTGGAATGAAGCATCTTTGGGAGAATGGTGCAGGGAAGGAAAAGTGTCAAGTCTCAGCATTTAGAGCACACTGTTTCCAATGCCATTCAGCTAATTTTCATGTTTCAGCTCTGGGGACACCATCCCTTCATGTCTGCCAGCATTTCTGACTCACATGAGCTAACTCATGGACTTTCTACAGGGATACTCAAGAAGATTGTGAAGAAGTGAATGTATGAACTTGGAAGTGTGAGACACCATGGTTTGGCCACTACAAAGCCTCTTGTTCTCCAAAATGCCTGATGGAAGGCACAGCCCAACCTGGTAGGGAAAACACGTGCTAATGAGTTGTAATGGATGAGGACTTAAGTTGTTTAGTCTCTCCTCCCTTGACTATATTTTCACATATTCTTCCATTTTGTTTAGTTTTAGTCATCAAACAATATTCACAGCTTTCCTTTTTGCATTCCTTTCAGGCTACTAACCATTCCCTGCAAGTCAAGTTCTCCTTACTGTGTTGGAGAAGCCCCCACTTGCACCAGCGTGGTGGTTCTGACACAAACACTGTGCGAAGAAATCCAGAGCCTCTTGTTCACAAACCTCTGGGCACACAGCTCTGACAGCCCTGCTCCCAGCCCTCCCTGCCAGAGCGACAAACAAACCCCTTAGAGACAAAACTAGGCCCTGGCAAGTTAATTTCAATGAATATTCAAGAGGCGTTTTTTGGCAGCAACAGTCAGTTTTTAATCAAAGGTGAAAGGCTAATTGGAGACAATTAGCTTCAAAAAGCATTGCTTCACACTGGCCTTGCTCCCCCCTCCTGCATCCCTGCACACACCATTCACTTTCTGTCATCGGCTTTGTACACAACAGCAGCTACACTGGTCCCAGTAAAGCTCCTTTTGGCGCTGAAGTCCTTCCAGCAGCACAGGGCAGGAGTTGGGGGAAAGTGCATTGCAAACAAAAACACAAGCTCACAAGAGTCCAGTTCTCGAACCCCCAACACAAGAAGGACATGGACCAGTTGGAGAGGGGCCAGAGGAGGCCACAAAGATGATAAAGGGGCTGAAGCACCTTTCCTACGAGGACAGGCTGAGAGAGTTGGGGCTGTTCAGCCTGGAGAAGAGGAGGCTCCGGGGAGACCTTCTAGCGGTCTGCCAGTACCTCAAGGGGGCCTACAAGAAAGATGGGGAGAGGCTGTTCAGTAGGGCCTGTTGTGACAGGACAAGGGGTAATGGTTTTAAAATAGAAGGACGGAGATTTAGATTGGATATTAGAAAAAAGTTCTTTACTGTAAGAGTGCTGGAGCACTGGAACAGGTTGCCCAGGGAGGTGGTGGATGCTCCATCCCTGGAGATGTTCAAGGCCAGGTTGGATGAGGCCCTGAGCAACCTGATCTAGTTGGGGGTGTCCCTGCTTCTTGCAGGGGGGTTGGACTGCATGGTGGTTGGCTTCTAACCCTAATCATTCTATGATTCTAAGAGTGGAGCTCTCTGAGATACCAGCTTTTAGCTTCAGAGGGTTTAAACTGCAGGGACTTCCAGTGCAGGCGGTGGAAGCCAAACCACTGCATTTAGTTGCCATTGGCATTTCCACTGTTAACATGGCTAGAGCCTTTCAAACCGTTTCTGGTTTTGATCAGAACGGTGTCCTCTGGCAATGAATTTTGAATTTTAATTGCTGTGCAGCACTCATGCATTTTTCTCATCCTTGTGAGTATAGGGTTAAAGTCCTGTTTGGGTCTGGAAGGATGTCTGGAGATTGCCTTGTACAACTTCACCAGGAAAGGAAGGACAGCTTGGACGGGGGTGCCTGGGGCTAGCTGGGTCCTGACAAGCTTTGAGTGGCTCTCGGGGTGGAGATTGCTCCTAGGAGTTCCCAAGGTATGTGAGGTATGGCTTTTCCCTGTGAAAAACATGGTAGTTCCTCCCTTCTATACTATTTAATGGCACAGGCATTTACATCACATTTACACTGCTCTTAAGGTGTGGGTGAAGGCTGTTCCAGTGATTTGTTACTGTTCATGTCTTTGATTTGTTCCACTTATTGTGTGTGGGGTTGCTGTACACCCCGTGCACCCCTCCACAGGAACCTCTGTGCTCCATAAGCTCTCTGAAATGCCTGTACACCACTGAGCGCAGCATGGGGAGCACAGGGGAAGAACTAGAGACCTGTGTGACCTCATTGCAATCACACAGACATGGTGGTGCCCACTGACAGGGCAGGGGGCGATGGGCACAAACTGGAACACGGGAAAGTTCCACCTGAACATGAGGAGCAACTTCTTCACTGTGAGGGTGGCAGATCACTGGAACAGGCTGCCCAGAGAGGTTGTGGAGTCTCCTTCTCTGGGTATATTAAAAGACCCATCTGGCCATGACCCTGTACAGCCTGCTCTAGGTGATTCTGCTTTAGTGGGATGTTGGACCAGATGATGTCCAGAAGTCCCTCCCAGCCCCTGCTCTTCTGTGATTCTGTGATGCTGTGAAAAGTTACCCTACATTTTAATCTGAGAGGGTTTGACTCAGTCCTGGTATAAAATAATTCTACTGTAGAACCCTCCCTGAGCTCCTCTGCAATAAATGATGCAAATTTTCCCCTTTGTTTCCTCCGACTGTTTGTCCTCTGAAGTGCTCCTTTGACATCTTGGTGGTCTGTTGGACCAGACAGCTTTCTAGAAGGCTGGAGAGCTCTGGGGCAGGCAAAGTCTGTGAGTGCTTTGTCTACGAACCTGCTTTCTCACCACAGACCTGATCAGTATCTGGCACATCAAATCAGCTTTGATTTAGGCTTCTGATGAATACTGCTGTTAGCCAGGAGCTATTATTTGCATCTAGATTTTAGAGTTCTTTAAAAAGAAAAAAAAAAAAGCCCAGTAAAGCATCCTGGGGCTGATTTCCTGCAGATGCTGTATTCATACACAGCGGGGTATCCTGCTTTTGGGGGCTGTGTCTACCCAAAAGCGTTTCTCAGTGGTAACTGCCACAGGGAAATAGTTGTGGCTTGTCCCACGCAGGTATCGTTTTCCTTTGTGTGAAAACAATTGGAAGCAATAGATTTGCAAACACAAAGAGCCTTTTGCTTACCTCTCTGAGCACATGCATTAGAGGAACGTGATGACAATAAACTTGTTATTATCTGCCCACACAGTCCCAGCCCTGTCCTCTGTGCGGCGGAGCTCAAATCCAGGTCCCCTTGGCAGAATCGACAGCCAAGCCACAGATACGGTGCCAGGTCCAGCGACGACACGCGCTGTTGTAGCTAAAATGACCATACCTGTCCCCCATGCCCAGGGAGCAGCATGGTGTGAAGAGACTCTCTGGATGCAAATGCTGCAGAAAGGCTTTTGGGGTCACTCACTCATCTCTACCTGTGAAAAATCACCATGGACTGCACTGGGAGCAACACCGTCATATTCACAACTTCAGAGGCAACCTAATAAATTAGTGGTGGGTGTTAACTGCACAGACTTGCAATGAGGGATCTTCTGGAAATGCATCAGTGACCAAATGGACAGGGTAACAGAGGAGTCTGTCAAGAACTGAGACTGCTGCCCTCCTTCATCTAATATACAAGCACGCAACAGTTCAGGTTCCTGGATGAACTGATTTTAAACTTATTTCAAAGATAGAAGTTGTGTTTGACAGCTTAAGAGCTAATCCAAGCCTCTGTGTGGACACCTAGCAATGAAGATTAAAAAAAAGATGGGAAATATATGATAACATAGGCAAGGAAATTCTGAAATCCCATAGATTTTGCAAGAGCACAGGAGGGATCAAAGCAACCATTCATCAGTCATCTGACAGGGAAATAAACAGCCTTTTTCACATCTTGTCAAGAGAGTAAATAGATAATTTATGAAATAGAGTGTTTGGAAAAGCAAATCTAGACCTCTGTCACACCATGATCGAGGTGTTTATCACAACATTAAAGTATATCTACACAGTAATATCATTATCATTAGGTTACACTGTGTAGAGCAGTGTGTACATCTATAGCATAATGAATGAGCAGAGGCACTGCCAGGTCTCTCAGTAGTGAATTCCATTTGGTGCCACCAGAAGACCTCCATCAGTATCAGATGTACTATAGGGATGCACATGAGCACCAGAGAACTGGGGAAAAATCAAAGAATAGGGATAATTGCTGCCTTTTTTTGTGAGATTGCAGATTGCATTTCAGAAAGAATACAGAGGAAGAAAAAGGAAACCTATTTAGATAAGACTAATAATACTTCTCCTGGATTTTGGGCAGACATGCAAGTATGTGCCATGCCCCAGAGATCATAACCATTTTTGTTATTAATAATGCATTCTGATTTTTTTTTTTTGTAAGGACTTTACTGAGCTTGTGTATACATAAAAGACTAACTAGATACCAGAAATAGATCGTCTTGGGGATGACATGTCCAACAGTGCAAAAATAATTAGTCTAGGGCATGAAACCTGGTTCCTGTTAACTTGATGGATGTTGCATGACCAGGGTGCTGGAGCTGCTCCATGCTATTCATCAGTGCTGAGCAACGTAGCACATTTTTACATTTCAGCTCTGGGATGATTTCCACATGTGCTTGACAGTGGGGGAGCACAAAAAGACCTGTTTGGGTTATCCTGTAACTGACCTGAGTGCCAGAAGAAATGAAATGTGCTGTACTAGAATGGCATCATCAAATGGTCCCTGTTAACTGCATGCACTGCCTTCAAAAGACAGTCATCCTTGCAGGGCTTTGGTTTTCATCAGGACTCTCTAATTCAAGTACAGACCTTGGATGATTGTCCTTAAGTGCTGGAGAGAAACCTATCTCACGTTTCCATGCATGAAATGTACTTTGGCAGGGCAGAAAAAATCAGCAGAAATATTAATTTCCCTGCCCACAAAGATAGGGTGCCTGAGCTAGATGGAAAGCTGAGATCATCGCTGTGGGTAAGAACAGGCAAGGCAACCTGTCACTGCTGATGGCCATCTCTAGCCCTCTCCCTCCAACTCATGCAGCACCCACCCTTCCTTCCCCCACTCCCACGTCACCGGCACTTTGGATCGCAGTCCAGAAGTGACGGGTTGGTAACACAGAGGCAGGTGTGGATGCTCTGAAAGATGTAGCTGCAAAACTGTGCCGAGATGGCTCGGGGCCCAGAGATGTTTTCTCCTGAGCTGAAGCGCAGAGAGATCTGACAGCACTCCCAGTGACTGAGAACTTCAGCATGAGAAAGGATTTGGAAAAACTGACCCAAAAAGAGTCTCTTACATCTTTCCCGGAGCTGACAGGAACCTCACATAAATAGGGTGAGTCAAATGTTTACAGCAAGGTGCAGCATTAGCTCCCCTGAGGACGTTGGCTCATTCAGAAGGTACATGAGCTGTGCTACCTTCAGTGCACCACCAACACCACTGGTCTCACTGAGTCTGTGGTGCACTCACAGCTGGTGGAATGCACAGGGGGCTCTACAAAGCCACTGCTGGTCCTTTAAGGCTTTGGGGGGAGAACAGAGGTGCTGACATGCAGCAAAACTCAGGCTGCCACAGCTGCATTGGCTTCACCCTACACTTGTGATTGCAGGGTCACTCACAGTTGCCACATCAAGGATTTCATAACTTTTCTCCTGCATGTTTCAGATAAATTACAAAGACTGGACAAGGGTATGAGGTATCAGGCAGAGATCTGCTGATGATCATGGTGTCAGGTAGAGGAGAGGTCGTGCAGAGGGGGCCATATGACCTCCTTAAGTCCCATGTTAGATTATCAGTATTACACAGACAGCTCTTGTAGAGACCTGCCTGAGAAAGCTCAACCCCTAAAATGCCAAATTTCCACTGTCCCACTGGGACCTGTTGCAAAACTGATGAAAGACGAGGTATGATGATCTGATTGCAACAAATATTATTCCTATCTAGCCCATCTAGCCCCCAAAAGACAAGAAAAAAATGCCCAGCCTGGCTCCTCTGGTTTAGTGTGAGTGAAAACATCCATCACCATGTCTGGGTTTCATACTAGATGGAGCCATTAAAATCAGCGTGGAGAAGGAATTGCTGTTTGTCACTGCTGGCAAAGACAGGCAACCACTAAAGCCATTACTCGTACCAACTACCCTGGGTGGTTAGTAACGTGGGATTTTCTGTCTGAGATGAGGAGTAGCAGACTGAAATACTTAACTGGAGTTCAGCAAATTGAACAGCATACATTGTGCATAGCCTGTATGAAGCTTAAAAGCTTTCAGATGCAAAAATGAAATTATATTGGCATCTATGTTTGGATTAATTGCCTTACCATTAGTTAATATTAGCTGCAGTGCTTCTAATACCTAAAATCCTATATAAGTACCAGGAAGTAGCATCGTTTTGTGACTGTGCTGCAACACCCGCAGTGAGGAACAGCGTAGATGTAGATGTAGATGTAGATGTAGATGTAGATGTAGATGTAGATGTAGATGTAGATGTAGATGTAGATGTAGACCAGATTTGTTGCTGGCATCAAGATACATTAATGAGAGATCTGTTCACATACAACACAGAGTATTCTGACTCACAGAAATACACACATGAAACAGAAAAAACACAGGCAATGAACCATGAGCAGACACTCAGGGGAGAAAATGGGGTTTTATTCAGAAGAAATCTGGTTGCTTTTCTAAGAAGTTTTACTTAAGCAGGAGTTACACTCACCTTGTCTTTCTTGGTTTCATACGTTCCACTTTATCTTCACCTTTCCAGCGGGATGGGTCTGTGTTGGGAGCTGATGGCATCCAGACGGTTTCTTGTCTTCCAGGGCAGGGCAGCACTTGGTGCCCACTTGGTGGAGCAGCACTTGGTGCCCATGAAGGAGACCCTGGAGAGATGAGGCAGGAAGCAGGACTGTCTTTCCCTCTGTCAAAAGACAGGGCTGGTCATGCCACGGGTCCAGCGCTCTGTGTCAGGGATGATGTGCCACAGACACATTACAATGCCCAGAAATGAGTATACAAAGTCCATAGGGGACCACTGCGGCTGCTGCAGACCCTGGGAGACCACAGCTCACAGTGGTCTGACATTGTAGCTCTGCCTATGACCAAGACAACACTTCAGGGGACAATGCAAACATCCTGCAGCAAGCCATTGTAAAATAATGTGAATATTTTGCCCTTACTCTCTGTTAGTGTGTAGCTTATGTCCTGGAACACGACAGCTTATGTCCCTCTCAAATTCTTGTAGCTTTCCAGCTGCGATTCTAACCTTTGCCGTAGTACTCGGCAGCACTCTCTGCACACCCACTTCTTTCCTTCCTTGGGTCCTGACTTAGCTACCATCAAGCCTCACAAGTTGGAGCCTGCAATGTGTAAATTACATTTGTTTTTCCCTAGGTTTTGCATTTACTGAGTATCAGCTTTGCTGAATGTTATCTTTCTCTAGAGAGAAAAATCTAGGGAGAAATCATGAAGAATTTACTGTTTCTAACCTCTTTATTTTTCATGTGGTTGCAGCATGTCCGTCCTTTCTACTCATTTTCTTTGTAAACTAGACAGTTCCTGTCTTCGCAATCTGTCTTCCTGTGAAAGTTTCCCCATGCCTCTAACCATTTTTTTCCTCCTGCTCTATACCCATTGCATTACTCTACCTCATGGCAAAGAAAGCTTTATCCTAGTTAAGGTTGAAAGTGATTTTCTGCTTTGAAGCTGAATTTTTCAAGGGCTGGAAATACAGGCGTTTAGCTATTCAGGCTGCAAATTTGTCATGAATCACAGGGGTTCTGGAGGTCCAAATATATGGCCATTAGAGACAAGGGTCACAAGATTTAGCCCCTCTGAAAAATTGATTTCCTCATTCCTAAAATATCTAGTCTTTTGTCCTCTAAAAATGTCAGGAGTCCAACATAAACTCTAGGTAACCTTGCCCTGGGAGCACGGCCCTGGAAGGATGTACACGGTGTTCTGGATGCTGCTGTGTGAGGGAAAGGGCCCTGCTGAGACGTGGGGCCATGTGCAGGAGGAAGGACCATGTTTTTCTGGTGATGACAACTCAGTCCTCTTGTGCTCCAAAGAGAAGACCAAGTGTTGACCCCCATGACACACCACAGCCCCCTGCCCAGGACACCCTCCAGCTGCCAACTGCCTGTGGGACTGCACTCAGCAGAGACATGGACAGATCACCTCTGATTGGGCGGGGGCGATCTGCTTACCAGTGCACATCTCAACCCCCCCACCCCTTCCCTCAGCTCAGCAGGGGCTGCAATGTGATACTTACTCAGGTCATGATGTCCTTACCACCAGCACAGACCTGCCATCAGGCAGGAGGAGAAGGTTGGCTTGGGGGGCTGCATCCACCTCCCATTGCCCTCCCATGGGGAGGGTATGCTGGCACAGCCGCCAAAATGCCAGTCTGTCTTTGTGGGCTTCTTGAGGTTTTTTATCTCTCTGCTAACCCAGCCCTCACAGAAAACTGATTCCTCTAGCTTTGTTGGAAAGTGAAGACCTGGAACTCAGAGCAGCCTTCATCAGGTGCTGCCGTGAAAACGGCGACTTTACGGGATGTCAGAGAAGGAGTGAGGGGATGCTGGGAATATCTGTGGCTTATACTAATCTCCATAAAAATGAAGTCAGTCTGATAAGTCAGAGAAGAAAATGTCTCAGTCCCTGCCTCTCTTTTTCTTTGTTACAATGGAAAATTTCTCCTCACTGCAGTTTGAGATTATTTAAGTATTTTCTGCAATGTGAGATTTCTGCTCGAGTTTTAGCGAATGACATTCCTTAGATGTTAGCCCGTCTTGCTTATAAATACATACCACTTGCAGGGAAACTGTTCACTCATTTTTATTTTTTTTCTTCTCCAAACAGCAATGGTGAGTTCTCCCTCTCTCTCCCTCTCCCTAGTTTCAGCCAGGGTCATGACAAACCCTGAGGCATTAGGGGATTCATCAAGACCAAGCCTGGTAACACCAGTGCTTGTTTTCTAACCCACAGTGAAAGGTTTTCATCTAGAAATAAGTTCATATAACAGCACTGAATAAAGAGGGCTTCTCACATCTGCCCTTTGCAGGAATGGTTTATTTGTGCTGGGATGCTTCAGTCTGTACTTCCTCTGAGGTGCATTTATTTATTTGTTTGTTTGTTTATTTATTGCAGAGCAGACATTTAGCTTAGGTCAATGTGTGGGGCAAGAAAGTGGCTGTGGGACAATTTATCTGATGGGGAATCTAGCAGGAAAACTTGGAGGAGGGGTCTGGGTGCGTGAACTCATGCATGTGCACGCACACATGTGGGGGTATAAAAGAACAGCTGTGAACAAAGCATGGCCATTCCAGGTTCCTAGTGACCATGGGAAGAGTAACAAGAAGGTGCTGCCTTCTACATGTTCCTTTTCACATCCAGCCCAGGATACTACGTGCCTGTCCCTGCAAGCTTGGAGATTGCCAGCAAAATCCCCACTGAGGGTCAATGCACAAGAATTCAGGAATATTTTATATACTTGTTACCTGCTACTGAGAGTTCTCTATTTCGTGCAGTGGAACTGCAAGACATTCAGGGCAAGACCTGCCATTTTCTCCTTTGCACAGAATATCTTGGATGCCTGCAGGAAAAATTATAATCAAGAAGAAAACAACCCAAAGTAGAGAGAGGATTCCCCCCACCCAGCCACACAGAAGCTGGGTGGTAAAAAGAGGACCTGGATATAGTCAATTCACTTACAGGGCATGGCTGACTTCAGTGTTGATCCCTGTCATCCCTAGGCCTTAGAAATTATTTTCCCCTTCCTGTGAGAGCTACTTGTAACCTGTCCTCCTTCACATGTGAAGCTGATGTAGCTCCAAACTTGGACAGAAAGGCTGTGGAGCCATGGGCCTTTCCAGTTGTGCCCACGTACGACAGGTTACTCTCTCCCCTTTGCTCCAGATGACAACCTTTCCTATTCTTCTCCTCCAGCATCTGCTGCATATTTTGATCCAACCAAGCCTGCCTTTTCCTTTTCCTCTAATTGTGTTGAAGAAATGAGAGGCATTTGGCTGGGAAATATTTCCTCAAAAAAAAGGCAAAAATATGTTCCATAAGCAATACTGAGCTTCCAGCTTCCTGCACGAAGCAGGACAAGATCCTTTCCTCTTCTCCCACCTGTCCCTTTAGAGGTCTGAGGTTGAGTGTTGGAAATGATTAACCAAAAAGGGAAGTCCTTGACTACTGTATCTCCTAGAGACCTATTGGCATCAAGAATTTGAGAAAGGATCATTTTATACAGTGCATTAGTCTAGTGTCATGACAAAATTTGACAAATTGCCCTCCTCCAACACTCCACACCTGCAAATAAATTTCATGTTAAGACTTTCCACAAACAACAGACTGGCTTCTGGGATGGCAGTTCAAGTTGTCTCTTTTGGGCATTTTTGGATTTCTTCATTGTCACTTGAACTGTGATCACATTAAGGTCGAGAAAGGATGTCTTTATGTCTTGTGTTAGTGCCTCACGAGGGCTTTTTTTAAACTTGTTTGGTTTTGAGATTATTTTACTGGTGAATTTCGATCATAATATTGCTGTTGTAGGCTTAGATAACTAATTAGCCTAGAATTAGAAGACGGAGCTTTTGCCATTGAGTTCATTTGCTTCACTCTAGCCCAGGCTTTGTGTTGTTCTTCTTTGCTCCAGTGGATCCCAGAATCATAGAACGGCAGGAGTTGGAAGGCACCTCTGGAGATCATCTAGTCCAACCCTCTGCCAGAGCAGGATCATCTAGAGCAGGCTGCACAGGAGAGCATCCAGACAGGTCTTGAATGTCTCCACAGAAGGAGACTCCACAATTTCTCTGGGCAGTCCATTCCAGTGTTCTGTCACCCTCACAGTAAAGGAGTTTTTCTTTATACTGAGATGGATTATGCTATGTATCAGTTTGTGCCCATTGTCCCTTTTCCTGTCACTCAGCACCATTGAGAAGAATCTAGAGCCATCCTCTATACATTCACCAAGCATTGCACACATAAGCATTGATAAGATCCCCTCTCAGTCTTTTCTTCAGGCTAAACAGACCCATCTCTCTTAGCCTTTCCTCATGAGAGAGATGCTCCAGTCCCCTGATCATCTTCACATCCCTCTGCTGGACTCTCCCCAGTAGTTCCCTGTCTGTCCTGAACCAGGGAGCCAGCACTGGACGCAGTACTCCCGGTGTGGCCTCACCAGGGCAGAGCAGAGGGAAGGATCACCTCCCTTGACCTGCTGGCACCATCTTCTCAATGCACCCCAAGATCTACAGGATGGCTTTTGTTGGTGAGGACCTTAGGAGGTCATATGAGCTGACATCCCTGTGAAGGTACAGCTGCCTTTGCAGTTTGGTCAGGCCGCCCAGGGCAGTTTCCATCCCAGCTTTGAGTATCTGTAAGGTTGGAGATACTCAACCTCAGTGGGTGCTTCTTCCAGTGCATGACCACTTTTAAGGGTGAAAATCTTTTTTCTCACATGCAGCCAAAATTTCTCTACTTCCAACTTTTCTTCCTTTTTTCTTCCTTCTTCTACTTTTTCTTGCCTCTTCTCCTCGCCATACCCTGAGGAGGACGGTTCTGTCTCGCCCCATGAGGGAGGAGTCAGCAGTGAGAAACACCCCCAAGTCTTCTTATCCTGAGGGTCCCTCAGCCCTTCCTTGAGCATCATGCAGGGCAGCCTGGCAGCTCCCCTCTGATGGATCTGCTTCAGCTCAACCACACACTGTCTTCTGTGACTTGGGAAGAGCTGTCCACATGTCACCTCAACTAGAAACTCAGCTGGTAAATATGGCAGGAGAAAAACTCATGATGCAAATCTGCCCTTCTGGGTGTGATATCCTAATGTGCAACTCTAAAAGAGAACCTCTGACCCGTGAATATCTGTGTCATTGTTTGAAGATTGTCTGAAGCATCTGAGATATGTTCAAAGACCTGTATTTATACTCTGCTGTTCACCTGCAAGCCAGATATTACCACCCCCTGGAAGCGTGGTGTCAGGGCTGCAATGAGTCTGCCCTGTCCCAGGCATATGACACTAGGCTATGCTATTTTTGACAGTGCTAGAAGGTGGAGAACAGCTGGATATGAGGAAAATCTGCAGAGAAAATGTGTGAGAAGAAACTTGCAATGCTTTTCCCTGATATTTGTGATCCTGGATATCTTTGCCTGAAGAGCTGTTCCTCAGTGCTTGGATCACTCTCCAGAAAAAGCTTCTGTGATGTGCTGTTGATGTAGCCATCCAGGCAGTGGCAGCAATACCTGGCAGACGGTGGGACCTGCTGGGAAATCAGTTTTCCACATGCAAATGGAAACAAACAGATATGTGTGATGAGGCTCACTGAAATGGAGACTAGCCAAAGAAGACAAACCAGAAGGAAAGGCTAACCTACCCATGGACCCAGAGCTAAAGGGGAAGCTAGGGGATGGCTTAGGAAGCAAAAAAGCATGCATCTGCATGGACAGAACAAGCAAGGAGCCTCCATCTTTCCTGTCACCCTTGGGTGGCTTGAGAAGGTCCAGACTGTGGGTGTGGGGGTCTTTGGGTGCTCCATGGTAGCTGTGGACAGGCACGAGGAGACGAGGGAGTGCTCATGCCTTGACTGACCATCATGCTCCCAGGGCATGCGGAGACCCTGCCGCCACAGGCATGTCCCAGGAGAGGCGAATTCCCCGAGAGCTTCTCCAGCCCAGGTGACCTATTGCACTTGACAGGTGAGGTGTGACCTCCCCAAAACTCTAATGGAGGAAACAAAGCAAACCTCCTCCCCAGTTTATGGAAGAGTTGAGGTAGAACTCAAGCACGTAGTTCTGCCTGCGCTGCCCCGCGTCTTCACACCCTCACCGGCAGCATCTATCAGAAGGACGTTACTTGCCTTTCCCTGCTGCCTGTAACCTTTGGGCTACATCTTGCCTGGAGTTGGGTGATATGAGGCATGAATCCCCTGGCTAGCACAGTCTGCTTCCTCTGATGCATCCGAGGATTTCCTGCTGGCCGGGGTTGCGTTTCCCTGTTTTGTTTGCTCTACGCACACGTGTGTTTACAGCGCAGGGCTATTTCAGGCAGAAGGAGACAATGCTGCCGGACAGCGTTTGGGGTTGTGGTTTGAGAAGGGTGTTTTGAGTCTTCCTTAGCTTCTTATCAGCTAATGCTACTCCTGGATCTCCCCCTCCCTTTCCAGACCAGCCCCTCCCTCCTGCTCACACAGATTTTGTATAGGCTGCAGCTCCGTCTGTTTGGCTTTGTGGACATGTGTCAGATTTCCGTTCCAGTGCCGAGTTCCAGCAGATCTTCACTTAGTCCCTACCCATATCCTACCTCTTTGTTCTCCATAAGCTGGTCAAATAAAAGAGGGTTTTGATTCACTGTCAGACCCACAGATATTTTTAATTGTGCATCGAAACAAATCCCTGCAATTTTCAAACATTTTCAGCAAGTCCTGTAAGTCCCTCCACAAATAATATTGCTTCTCATACACAGAAATATTACGACAACATCAAATAAGAAGATATCTGATGCTTCCCAGATCAGGAAATTGACTGATGGCCAATTTGGCTTCTCCCTTTCCTCTAAAATTTGCAGGCAAAGAAGGAGGGACAGCCTGGAGATGCTGTTTGCTCATCAGGAGATGTGTTTGCTCACCGTTAGCTGATAGCTAATTAAGTTAGCTCTGTTACTCTGCTTCTTCCCTGGGAACTGCCCTGGCAGGTGCTGAGAAATCTCACATCTTCCAGTGATCCAGACAGCCCTGCTAGTGAGAAATTTATGCCCCAGCAAGACTATTCAAGTCAAACAAAAGCTGCCATGAAAACGGAGCAGAGTCCAGGCTTGCACTGAGCGGTGGAGCCACGAACCGTTGAAACCAGAGCGCTGTGCTTCTGGGGAGCAGCACCAAACCCCAGTCCTACAGAGGGGAAGGGAGCAAAGCTCTGTCAGTGCTGAGTCAGTTCTGGTGGCAGAGGGTGCACTCAGCTCTCTCCCTGTGAGTCAGGAGCTGGCCCAGTAGCACAACAAGTCATCCCAGTACATCCTGCTGGCTTCCAAACAAGCACAGGGTGCAGGGCTATGTAGTGTCTCAGTGGGACCTTCTGAAACGTGGATGTGTTTTTCTGAGCTTCACGTCCCCTACTTCTGTGATGTGAGGGCTGTGACACAGGCACCTGTCCCTTTCCTTTTATCCCACAAATATGCTGTGTTTGAAGCATCTCCCGTGTTTATTTTATGTAACTGCCTTATTAGAAAGCAAATAAATGTTAACCATGGCTTCCACCACCAGTTTGTGGAGGGGTGGCAGTTTTAATACAGTTTTTTTTTTAAACTGTTCTCCCCCTTGAAAAGCACCACATCCCTCTCTCTCCTCACCTGCCCTGGGCTCTCACACATGAACCTCAGCTAAGCGAGCTGACAGACAGCGTGAGAAGTCTCAGCACCCAGCGAAGGTGCAAGCACAGAGCCCACCCACACAGGAGCCAGGTGTTGCTTGCAGACTGTGTGATGCCAGGGGAGGAGAGTGGCAGATAAACTGTTGTGTTCCCCTCTCTGACAATTCATCCAGGACCACAGTGCCTTCCAAATCAGACCCAAAGAGAGCACGCTGCTGATGGCAGGATATTAGATCTGTGGATATGCACGTTATGAGCTGAGCATATGTGGTGTGAAACCACCTGCCATTTCTTGCTCTGGGAATGAAGTAATTTTTAAGAAGGGGTGGAGGGAGAGGAAAAGTCTTTCCTGCAAAGAAAATGCCTTCACTGCCTTGTCTTTCTACGCACACTAGATGCAAGGAGTGAACAATAGCCGGCTGAGCCTCCTAACAGGAGTTTAAAGACCCCAAACCACAACTTTCCCCACTTCTGGCCTTGAATTGGCAGGGGAGGAGGGGTGGGGGTGGTCTTTCACTGCTCACTTCCTTCCAAATAGCCTCATATCATGTTGTCACCGAAGAGCAAACAGCAGTAGCCATGTGAGTGAAGCACCATGCTGAGGGAGAGCAAGGGATGGGGTCATCACAGAGATCATCTGCTAACAAGTAACCACTGTAGCTTCTTCCCTGTCCCCTGCCTGTCTCACCCCTTCTCTCCATGCTCCAGGCTGAGTTGACGCTGAGACATCTACCTAACAGCAGATGTCTTCTGAGAACAAAACTAATACTTCTTTCCATATGACCTAGCTTTAAGGAGTGGGTGGCAGCTCCAGCCTGCCTGGAAAGCCCTGCTCCACAACCTGCCCTGCTGCAGACAATGGGCAGGGCCCACCCAGAGCACGAGGATCCCTCCTGCAAAGAGGCGCAGCCCGTACCTGTCTCTGGCATTGGGCTCAACACGATGACCCAAGTCAGTCTTTCCATTGTCAACCTACATGGAAAATATTTAAAATACATTAAAGAAAAAAGAGAGAGAGAAAACCCCAACCACAAGCTAGACTGAAAGGAAACAGCAGGGCCAACAGGGTGTGTCGGTGTTATTTTTAGAAATCGAAATTTCTGCACAAATTTAAGAAGGCTGAGCTCTAAAACATACTTTTATTTTATCAGTCTAAACTGGCAATGTTAGCTGACAAAGTCCTCATAGGAGACTTGTGTTTTCCTGTTCTTCCTTTATGCTGAACAATGGCACTTCCAAACGCTGATGCCACACGTCAGCCATTGGAATAAAAATGATGTACTCATTCAGTTTGCAGGAGGCTCTCATTTCTCACATACTTGGTAGCTCCCAGCTCCTTTCATGCTTTAAGGAAAAATATCTTGTTTAAACTCCAGCAGCATGAAAAAATCTGAGTTATGCAGCAGAGGAGGATGTCTCCTAGCTGCATTTAGAAACATGGTGATTCGGTAATGTGTCAGCAAAAGCCTCATCCTTTCTTAATCCCCTCTACCAGTCATGTGCCCACAGGTTCCAGAATTTAGCATGAAAAAATTGTGGCTATCTGGAGGAGAATGTGGATGCAGAGGAGCAGTTTTCCCCAGGGGATCCCCTGCTACATCCCACCTCGGGGAGCAGAAAGCAGTCGGTTCCTGGTGGCATTCACAACCCCCTGGCTGAGCCAGCTCCATTTCCCTTCCCCAACTGGATCCCAGGACTGCCTGTGGTGTGGCAGCAGATGGCTGTGCTCTTACCCTTTCCTGGTTCTCCATGCTTTGGGGCTCACTCAGCTGCTTCTGCGTGGATGCCCATGGCTGAGAAGTCCCTGAGCCCCACACTGCTTGGCAGCTCTGCAGCCTTGGTGTTTGCTTCTCGGGCCTTCCAAAACTCCAGCTCCAGCCCCCGTGCTGTGCCTGTTTCTCAGTGCAAGCGAAAAAGTCCTGTGAGATGGGGTTTTTCCCAAGTACTGAGCTTGTATGGCCATGTCTTCTTGCTTGCTGCCTCTTGGAGAGGGCACCCCACAGCAGTTTCTCCAGAGAGCACAAGCTCTGCCCATGACAGGTATATTCAGCTTCATTCAAAGCAGTGGGGGGTCACCAGGGCATCCCCGGGGGCTGGTTTGGTGGGAGTGCCCCACTCCAGGATGAGCTGGACACCTTCCCTCTTTGCCAGATGAGTTGCTCTTCCTATGCCAGAGGAGAACCTGCCCCCTTGTCTTCCTGGTCCAGAGAAGGACACATAGGTTCTCCATCACCTGCCTGAATAGTGGAGCCCTCCTCAGAGATGCTGTGAATGGCTGTGCCAGTCCTGGTGATGCCTCACAGCCTTGCTGAGGAGCCAGCAGTCCTGAGAGCTCTGAGGGGTGCTAATTACATTTAGTTAGATAAATGTAAAGCAAGTTTGCAGCTGGTGGGTGGCTTTTTCTCTCCTCAGGGCAGAGAAAGCTGCTGCCTACTTCACAGACAGTGTCTCTTGCCTCAAGGGGAGCCCCAAAGCACTGAAAGGATAAGTGTATTTCAAAATAGAGGGAGGGAGATTTAGATTGGATGTTAGAAAAAAGTTCTTTCCTGTAAGAGTGGTGCAGCACTGGAACAGGTTGCCCAGGGAGGTGGTGGATGCCCCATCCCTGGAGATGTTCAAGGGCAGGTTGGATGAGGCCCTGAGCAACCTGATCTACTTGGGGGTGTCCCTGCTTCTTGCAGGGGGTTGGACTAGATGGCCTCTGGGAGTCCCTTCCAACTCTAATCATTCTATGATTCTATGATTCTATGATTTCCTTGACCTAACTGTTCCTCCAAGAACGCTGTGGCAAGTAGACTGTTATTTGGCCATGACTTAACATGGGACATTTGTGCTCAGGACCTGGATGTGTTTACCAATAAATAGAGCTCACTCACCACCAGTTTGACCTGAGGATTTTGCTTACCAATTCCTTCATGATCAGAAATTTTAACAATGTAGGTAGGTGGTGGTATTTTAATGAATTGCTTGTCTAATCAGATCCAAATGATGTCATAGCAATGGCACCAGCAATCCTGGACAGGGGTTCAGACCTGAAATGTTAAAGCACTTTGATGCTCATGGTTCAGCAGGCAGCAGGGAAAATAGAAGTTTGTGCCCAGAGCAATGGAAAGGGATGGGGCTGTGACCCATCATGCCAGCAGAGAAGTCCTGGGGAAGCACCGCTTGGCCTGGGCCGCTCCTCATCTGCATCTTTTTAGCCTAAGCACCGAAGCCATCAACTCAGTTTAAGTTCAAAATACCTCTGTGCATCCTTACAGCAAAGAGCTGCTTGTTGTTGGGCTGCCAAACAGCAAAGAACTGTCTTTAAACAGACTTTAAAGCTGCCTGGGCGAGAAGGGGTGGAGGGGAGGAAAGGTGGCAGAGTCTGTCGGTGGAGCAGAGACTTCCTGGACTCCTCTGTCTCCATCAGTGATATCTTGGGGTAGGAGAGAGCCCAAAGGGAGCTGGAAGAAAACAAATGGGTGAGTCAGTAGGCACAGGGATCCTTGAGCATGAAGATGGTAGAACACAGTGCACCTACTGATGTCACACTCATGTCACCCTCTCAGCCTGTCTATAACACATTAGGACAACTTTACCAGGCTGTATTTTTCTCCTTCTCTGTTGTTAAGGACAGGATGCAGACCATTTGATCCAGATGTCTTCTGGGTTTCTGGAAGAGCCCTCAGAATCACAGGAGTAAAAAGGCAGCTATTTGTGGCAGGACACTCTCAAACAAGCTGTAGCATTGACGTGCAGTTTGTCATCTTCCTCTTCTCTCACTGCAGGCTGACAGCTGGTAGGAAGGAGAAAGTGTACTGACTGACATTCTGGACTTTGCTCCCAGTTCAGTTTGAAGCACAGGCTACTGGAAAAGCTGGCAAGAACATTCTCTCATGGTATTTCCCAGAGGCATTTTGAGATTTTGAGAAAAAGTTAAATGAAGATGAAACGATCCACAGTCTGCACTGTTGAGGACCAAAGTCTAACCAGGTTCCAACAAGCTTCTCTAATTCTTCTGTAGTATCCGAGATGCTACTCTAAACCAAACTCCTGAACTGCACACAGTGCATCCCGCCGTCTGATGGGCAAAAAGAGAGGGAGTAAACGCATATTACATTTAATTCTGTTTGTAATTAACATGACATTTTATGGTTAGTGAAACTAATTTTCTCCAAAGATATTAGATGTGGAAACATAGCTGACAATTTAATGTGGAAGGAAAATAAAATCAGTGCATTAGAGGCAGGCTGGAGAGGTTTTGATGAACTGATGTCCTTAAACAGTATAGCAACAGCTAGGATGTGTAACTACATAAACCCCTACTCTGTGGTCAGATGCTCCTGCCTAGGATGGTTCAAGACAGTATTTTTCAGCCCAATTGCAATAGTATGTGCCATGGATTTGCAGCTCAAGCATGCTACCTAGAGCTAGGTGCATGTACCTTTGCCCCTTCCTGCCTGATTCACAAATGGTTTACAAGCACAGTCATTACTTGAGTGAGTAAGTTTCCCTCTACGCCAGTGCAACTTGCTCCTGCTTTAATGTATTGGATACTACAGTGGTGAATGTACTGAAATGGTGAAGTATCTCTGTGGTGTCCATGTATGATTCCTTCCACTACAGCAAGGGACAGTGACAAGTTGTGACAAGATCCATCAGCCACGCTATATTTAGGGGTTTTTGTTGGGGTTTTTTTTTTGTTCAAGATTTGTCATAGGAGAACAAATTGTGTCATTCACAAGAATAATATCTGCCACAAGGAAGCACTTTGAACAATGGAGATACAAGTACTATAATTATATAAACTGCAAAGAATCAAATCACAGCACATCATTATCTAAAACAATTAGGGCTAAGTGATAAAGAGTTAGGTACAGGTGCATGTACGTCAGCACAGCATCTACTCAGCATAACTTTTCCAAAGTTGTCTGAAGGATTTGCTTGTGCTTCAGGCACCTTGCCCCAGAAAGGGCTCTATATTGACCCCAGAACTTTCACTAAATTATAGGATAAAGACTAACACAAGATAATCACCCAGAGATTTATCCATCTTCTTGGTTAGATTCTGCTGCCTGCTGGGAACTTAGAGTGGACACGGCAGTGCTGCTATTCGGAACCAACCACTTATATGATTGCTACTAAATGATAATTTTGAACCCAAGTGGGTGTAGCAGTGCATGCCACCTCTACAACTTGACTCTGTATTTCAGAGTTATCCCCTACTCTAGCATTGCCTTTTTAAGAACTTTCCATTCCTAACAGCCTCGAACATGTGTCACTGTGTCTCTACCATGCCTTGGATATTCATTATCTTCACATTAATGTTTGTTTTCCAAGAAGACTGATAAATGGTAAGAAGTAAGGAGCAGAAGCTCCAGTACATTTAGAGATGCTAAATTTGATGCTACCCATCTGTTAGCTAGGAAGAAGCTGGTTTCACAGGCTATTTACAGCCCGTGAGGAGGTAAGATTTGCTGAGATCTTCCCACCTGGGACAGACATAATTTTTACCTGAAAATGGCAGAACTGTGTCAGGCAGAGAACCATTAGCAGAGCAGAAGAGCTAAGTGGTTCAGTTATTGGGACCAGGGGTTGCAGAAAGTCCCAAGGGTAGGAATATGCACAGCAGAAAGCACTCTGGAAAACCCGTAGGGGATATTTCATGCCCTACAACCAGCACTTTGGAGGAGGGCAGGTAAGGGGAAAAAGCTTGGTATGGGAACAGGACTTGGCTTTGGGATGTTATTGGGAGAAAAGGCTTTGAAGCTTTCTGAGTTTGAGTAACTAGCTTCATAACTGAGGAGCAGAAGCGCCTCACAGTGAGACCAGAGCCACAGGAGTCTGTCTCTCACTACAGAGGCTATTTCATCACGCCTTGCGTTGCAGCAGAGTCAGTGTGGTTTTGTTTTTACTCAGGCCTTGCCTATTGCTAAGAGTGATTTGGAGGACTGGCAGACTATCATCTGTCCTTGCTGCTGGAAGCTGTAGGCTGACACAGGGCCAATGCTCCACTGCCACTGCTAAGCGCTGATGCAAGACCAGAGATCCCCAGGAGCCCGCAGGCTGCTCACTCACTAAGCAGCGAGACCATATTCAGAGGCATGAACCCCATGGCAAGTTAATCATAAAGCATCTCTAGATTATAAAGTAACCAGTTTCCAATACAGAGGGTGATCAAGTGTGCTTTTTGCATCTATGGTCTAACATAGGAACCCAGGGTACTGTCTGGGCTGGCTGCTGCTGTAGAATATCTCTAGGGTTTGAATACAGGCTTCATTCATATATGCAGAGGTAACAGCTGGTTTTACCAAGGCTTTCTACCTCTCTTTTACCCATGTAAAAATATCTTTCTTCCTGAAGAATTGCAACAAGGGACAAAATGGCAAATTTAGGCTCCTTTCATTTTTTTTATCCCTAACACAAAAATAGCTTCTAGCAGTGCCTGCTGTGCAGTCGTGTTTCTCCTTAATGTGCATCCTCTGAGATGTGTTGGTTCTTTTGGGACGGAGAGAGGAGAATGCATAAATTGTCTCAATGAGGCTAGGCAGTGGGGGAATAACCAAGTTTGTCTCTGGTTCTCAGCTTTTTCTCTGCTCTCTGCACCAGAGAATGCTTATAAATACCTGAGGGGTGGGTGTCAGGAGGATGGGGTCAGTCTGGTTTCAGTGGTGCCCAGTGACAGGACAAGAGGCAATGGGCACAAACTTGAATATAAGTCCCACCTAAACATGAGGAAGACCTTCTTTACTGCGAGGGTGGCAGAGCACTGGCACAGGCTGCCCAGAGAGGTGGTGGAGTCTTCTCTGGAGACATTCAAAACCTGACCTGGATGCTCTCCTGTGTACCCTGCTCTAGGTGGTCCTGCTCTGTCAGGAGGGTTGGACTAGATGACCTCCAGAGATCTCTTCTGACCCCTGCCATTCTGTGATTCCGTGAATGCTTCCCTTTAGACCCCACACTGAGGTTCCTGAGGTGTGAATTGTGTTCAGAGACAGGGACAGGCAAGAGAATGGGCAGGGAGAAGGTCAGAGGGAGGAAAGGCAGTCCAGCAATGGATTTATTTGCATCATGTGCATAACATCAGTAGAGATGATGACTTTTTCTGCAACTCTTAAAACTACTCACCTCCTGACTTGAAAAATAACACTTCAAAGCCTGAGAATAGGTCCTGCCCTCACTCACAAACCCACACAGAAACGCCTGTTCTGGTCTGACAAGACAGCATAAGTCTCTGCTTTGCAGGCAGATCCATTAAGGGTTGAACTGCTGGCCACCAAATTGTTCTACATGGGCTAACACCGAGGTCTCTGATGCAGTAATTTATTGCCGTTACTCATTTTGGGCTGATTTTGAATCAACCATCTTTGCATTAAAAAAAAGCTTTGTGCTTTGGCCCCTCAACTGCTGCCCTCTAATAGGAAGCCAGGCAACACATTGAAGTGGGCATAGATCAATCACACTTTAACTATGGATAGAGCAATAAATCTACAAGGGCCAGGGCTGGCAGCAAACCAGAGCTTTCCCAACATGTGAGCCTGCTTCACCATCTCCTGCCATCTGGAAGACTTTTTAGCTTTTCCCCTGGTTACAGATATCCCACAGATTTGGGTTCTGGCTCCAAGCAAAGCGTTCCCCCTCTTCCAGCTCCTGTTGTGGACGAATGTTTCCTCGGCAGCAGCCAGCAGAGCGCCTGCCTCACGCGCCAGCCTTAGCCCCAGCTGTCGCGGTGCTGTTCGAGGAGGCGCGGAGCCTGCAGCAGCCCACGTCTCTTAAATTAATTTGCATCCTGGCTTTACTCCTTCCTTTTCCTGGTCTCTGTGCTTTGCTTGCTTTCTTTTTTGTACCCCTATCCCCAGTCCAAGGTACTCTTTTTCTGTATGTTTTGGTTTAAATGCAACCTTCGGCATGCTGTTTGTCACTGGAGGAGCCTTTGTGGGATGGGTTACTTCATTTGGAGGAGTATCCTGGGAGACAGGTTTATTTATTCTGATATCCAAANCCTTCCTTTTCCTGGTCTCTGTGCTTTGCTTGCTTTCTTTTTTGTACCCCTATCCCCAGTCCAAGGTACTCTTTTTCTGTATGTTTTGGTTTAAATGCAACCTTCGGCATGCTGTTTGTCACTGAGGGAGCTTTTGCAGGATGGGTTTATTTATTCTGATATCCAAACCAGTACCACTTATACTTTAATTGTGAGAGAGGAAACCAGTATTAATGGGCAGGCTCCCCCCAGACAAAGAAAGCAGCCCCCTCCGGTATAAGCCCTCTTGGTTTTCTCATCACGAGCTCNCCCCAGACAAAGAGAGCAGCCCCCTCCGGTATGAGCCCTCTTGGTTTTCTCATCACGAGCTCAGGGCGCAGTTGTGAGCTGTGCTGGTTCATGCAGGCTGTGAACCAAGAGGAGAATTGCCAAGCAAAAGAACATTGTCCTGTTTTTTGGCTGGCATAGAGTTAATTTTCCCAAGAACCTGGGAGAGGACAAAGCCAGGACAACTGACCTAAACTACCCAAAGGTGTGTTCCCAAAGGCTGGCTGGGGAGGAGGAGTTGCTGCTCAGGAACAGGCTGGGCAGTGAGAATATTGCATTTTGTATTACACCCTTTGTATATTCTCTCATTAGTGTTGCTGTTATTTTCCTCTCCCTTTCCTATCTTTTCCTCTTCCTTACACTGTCTTTGTCCCAAGCCACAAGTTTTACCTTTTCTTATTCCAACTCTCCTCCTAATCCCACCAGGGGAGGGAGGAATGAGCAAGCAACTGTATGGCGCTCAGCTGCTGTCTGGGGCAGTTTGAAATCAGTTTGAAGATTAATTCTAACTTTTCTAATCAATCCCCTTGATATCAGACAGNGAGAATGCATAAATTGTCTCAATGAGGCTAGGCAGTGGGGGAATAACCAAGTTTGTCTCTGGTTCTCAGCTTTTTCTCTGCTCTCTGCACCAGAGAATGCTTATAAATACCTGAGGGGTGGGTGTCAGGAGGATGGGGTCAGTCTGGTTTCAGTGGTGCCCAGTGACAGGACAAGAGGCAATGGGCACAAACTTTAATATAAGTCCCACCTAAACATGAGGAAGACCTTCTTTACTGCGAGGGTGGCAGAGCACTGGCACAGGCTGCCCAGAGAGGTGGTGGAGTCTTCTCTGGAGACATTCAAAACCTGACCTGGATGCTCTCCTGTGTACCCTGCTCTAGGTGGTCCTGCTCTGTCAGGAGGGTTGGACTAGATGACCTCCAGAGATCTCTTCTGACCCCTGCCATTCTGTGATTCCGTGAATGCTTCCCTTTAGACCCCACACTGAGGTTCCTGAGGTGTGAATTGTGTTCAGAGACAGGGACAGGCAAGAGAATGGGCAGGGAGAAGGTCAGAGGGAGGAAAGGCAGTCCAGCAATGGATTTATTTGCATCATGTGCATAACATCAGTAGAGATGATGACTTTTTCTGCAACTCTTAAAACTACTCACCTCCTGACTTGAAAAATAACACTTCAAAGCCTGAGAATAGGTCCTGCCCTCACTCACAAACCCACACAGAAACGCCTGTTCTGGTCTGACAAGACAGCATAAGTCTCTGCTTTGCAGGCAGATCCATTAAGGGTTGAACTGCTGGCCACCAAATTGTTCTACATGGGCTAACACCGAGGTCTCTGATGCAGTAATTTATTGCCGTTACTCATTTTGGGCTGATTTTGAATCAACCATCTTTGCATTAAAAAAAAGCTTTGTGCTTTGGCCCCTCAACTGCTGCCCTCTAATAGGAAGCCAGGCAATACATTGAAGTGGGCTTCAATCACTCTTTAACTATGGGTAGAGCAACAAATCTACAAGGGCCAGGGCTGGCAGCAAACCAGAGCTTTCCCAACATGTGAGCCTGCTTCACCATCTCCTGCCATCTGGAAGACTTTTTAGCTTTTCCCCTGGTTACAGATATCCCACAGATTTGGGTTCTGGCTCCAAGCAAAGCGTTCCCCCTCTTCCAGCTCCTGTTGTGGACGAATGTTTCCTCGGCAGCAGCCAGCAGAGCGCCTGCCTCACGCGCCAGCCTTAGCCCCAGCTGTTGCGGTGCTGTGAGAGGAGGCGAGGAGCCTGCAGCAGCCCACGTCTCTTTAATTTGCATCCTGGCTTTACTCCTTCCTTTTCCTGGTCTCTGTGCTTTGCTTGCTTTCTTTTTTGTACCCCTATCCCCAGTCCAAGGTACTCTTTTTCTGTATGTTTTGGTTTAAATGCAACCTTCGGAGTGCTGTTTGTCACTGGAGGAGCCTTTGTGGGATGGGTTACTTCATTTGGAGGAGTATCCTGGGAGACAGGTTTATTTATTCTGATATCCAAACCAGTTCCACTTATACTTTAATTGTGAGAGAGGAAACCAGTATTAATGGGCAGGCTCCCCCCAGACAAAGAGAGCAGCCCCCTCCGGTATGAGCCCTCTTGGTTTTCTCATCACGAGCTCAGGGCGCAGTTGTGAGCTGTGCTGGTTCATGCAGGCTGTGAACCAAGAGGAGAATTGCCAAGCAAAAGAACATTGTCCTGTTTTTTGGCTGGCATAGAGTTAATTTTCCCAAGAACCTGGGAGAGGACAAAGCCAGGACAACTGACCTAAACTACCCAAAGGTGTGTTCCCAAAGGCTGGCTGGGGAGGAGGAGTTGCTGCTCAGGAACAGGCTGGGCATCAGGTTTTGTGGTAGTGAGAATATTGCATTTTGTATCACACCCTTTGTATATTCTCNTCCTAATCCCACCAGGGGAGGGAGGAATGAGCAAGCAACTGTGTGGTGCTCAGCTGCTGTCTGGGGCTAAACCACAACAGACATCAACAACCTAGAGACAGTTGGTGTTCCTCACATTAAAGTACTGTGAGGAAGATGAGTTTAGTGTTTTATATGTCTAAATACCAAATCAGTTTGAAGATTAATTCTACGTTTTCTGATCAATCCCCTTGATATCAGACAGAAAGCCAAAAACAACTCCTTGAAGAGCACCTTTCCCAGCTTCTCCCTCCTCAGCAGCATCCTCAGCAGACCACCAGCACATCCTCAGTGGGATCTCACAGGGTGATGTCATCTGGAGGCTGCTGAAGACCAATAATGATTCCTACCCACCTTCACATCTTTGGTTTTATGGACCCCCCATAGACTGCAGGTGCCTGCAGAGCACAGCCCACTGCCTGCCCCGTACCCTCGCAGCTTTGGCTATGTGTGCAGCAATGCCACAAGCACACTGACAATGCTTCATGCAGTGTGCAGGAAAATCAGACCAGCGGGTGCTGAAGCCGCCATATTGCCTGATGACACCACGGGTTGTTGCCACAGCAGGAAATTATAGACCCTGTCACTTATTCAGATTTTTTAAAAGGGATTACATTTTTGTGTGGATGGGATTTGCATGTGAAATGATACTCATTAGGAAGTATTGATGAGATAAGGCCATCTTTGTGCTTCAAGGCAAGGCTGATCTCAATCTGTTCAGTAGGGCCTGTTGTGACAGGACAAGGGGGGATGGTTTCAAAATAGAGGGAGGGAGATTTAGATTGGATATTAGAAAAAAGTCCTTTACTGTAAGAGTGGTGGAGCACTGGAACAGGTTGCCCAGGGAGGGGGTGGATGCCCCATCCCTGGAGACGTTCAAGGCCAGGTTGGATGAGGCCCTGAGCAACCTGATCTAGTTGGGGGTGTCCCTGCTTCTTGCAGGGGGGTTGGACTGCATGACCTCTGGCAGTCACTTCTAACCCTAATCATTCTATGACTCTACATGAGGAAGACATCAATGCTTTCCCACTCCTGGAAACTCTCTTGATGGTAAGGTCTGTGCTTTTGTCACTGGTCATAGAGTCAGGGGTGGGATGGTATCTCTGGATTCAGCGGGATTCACAACCTGGCCCTAAATAGATGCAAGACATATACATGAGGCATCAGTGCTTTCCTCCAGTTTGGAGTTGAGGTAAATACAAGCAGTGTTCCACAGTCCCCAGTGCCTGTGGCTATGCAGTTCTGTGGGATCAGCCAGGACCAGGTTGCTGCATCCTGGAGAGTGGCGTGTGCCTTGCAGATAGCTTTCCTCTCCACAGGACAACCTCAGCCCTGCCTGAGTCCAGAGTCCTCATAAAAGCAAGCTCTCACTACTCATGTATGTCCACATACATCTGTGGTGGGGTTGTCTATCAGCAGGGCCTTTGTGTGGTGATGGACACAGGGAGCCAGTGCAATGCTCCCAGAAGTGCAGTGTGCCCTGGAGACAGGAATTAGCCTCAGACCCCCTGGTCAAGGCAGTAACACCCAGCCTGATGGAGCCTGGTATCCCTCCTGGCATCCCACTCTATCCCATCATGAGAGCCTTTCGGGGAGGGCTGTATGACACAAAGTTGTTCTTTCACTGCCAAACACCCAAACCCCCTCATTTTTTTCTTACAACTAGAACAGAAATGAACGGGAGAGAAAAGCACGGCTCTACCTGTGAGTACAGTTAGAAGTGACAAAGAGCTTCTCTATGGGAAACTGATACTAAAACATTATGAAACCTACTGTGAAGAGTACTTTTGTAATGCTACCTTGTTTGCACACTGAGTTCCTGCAGGATTTTTTAGGACAGGGCTCTAAAGAAAAAAGCAAACCTCATACTGTCTCTGCTCGGGTGTAAGAGCAGGTTTAATAGATCAGAGAAAATTGTTTTGGTATAGTTTGGTTCCTGCAAACCCAGAATTTGAGATTTTTTTTCTGAAAATAAGTGCTTGAAAGCAAATTAGCATTTTCCTGAGTTTCAGGTCAGACACAGACTGACAACTTATATATATAAATGTACATATACTTATGTACATGTATAGAGGAATGATAGGACAAAGAGTAATGGTTTTAAACTAAACAAGGGTAGATTCAGACTAGTTATAAAGAAGAAATGTTTTATGATGAGGGTGATGAAACATTGGAACAGGTTACCCAGAGAGGTGGTAGATACCCCATCCCTTGAAACATTCAAGGTCAGGTTGGACGGGGCTCTGAGCAACCTGGTCTACTTGCAGATGTCACTGCTCATTGCAGGGGGGTTGGACTAGATGACCTTTAAATGTCTCTTTTGACCCAAACCCTCCTATGATAATATGAAATCTGAGAAAGAAAAAACCTGTGTGTATGCACCACCTACCCACAGTGGTTGTCCCACATGGTTTTGCACGGTCTACACAATGTGGCAAGTGTACAGTTGTGTGAGAAGCCCTGAGTGACTCCCAGGTACCGTGGTTGGCTCTGCATCCCAGCCCTGCACCTCCCAAGCATGTTGTGCTGGAGAGGGAACTCACCCACAGTCCTTCCTGGCTGCTGAAAGAGCTCAGAAGGGTCTTTACAAGCTGGGATGTTTGTGAAACTCACAGAAAGACTCTGCAGAAACAGTGCTAGCTAGAAAGTTAGAGAGACAAGAAACTGCCGACCTCCTGCCAGTGAAATGTCACAGAAAAACACATAACGGGAATACTGTTGTGGTTCATAACCACCACAGTGAGCTGCTGATACCTGAACAGTTACATCAGCGTGATTAAGAATCACTTTGTCTCCTACGGCAGGCAAAGATGTATTAGCAAGGCAAACACACAGGTAATGTTATTATGCAGCAAAGTAATTAAACACAGCCCTTCAAAAGCATAGCAGTGTCGGTGCCTCCTGGCATGCAGAGTCCTGCTCCCAGCCACCGCCTCCTCCAGAGCAGCAGGTACCAGACAGCTCTGCTTTCCATCGGAAAACACCAGGCTTCCAGGAGCCTTCCCATTCTCTCCACTGGGCAACCGGGTCCCCTTGCCCGAGCCCCACTCCCTCACTCCAGAGGGCAGAGATATTTTAGCAGAGTACCTCTTCCAGCATCTCTTCCAGGTCCACTCTGGCAAACACGCGTATGGTCCTGGCACCACAGTGTGACCAGAGACTGGCTTTGCAGCCCCCCATCCCTGGGGCAGAGCCAGACACTGAGAGTGATTCATCTCCAGCCCAGCTTTGCTAATGACAGAAATACTAGCCAGCTTGATCACTGAATCAATTAACATTTCCACTTACTCTGATCCCCATTAGGATCAGAGTCCTGGATGCACTGGGCAGGCACAGCTTTTACCTGAGCCTCTTAGTGATGTGCCTTTCCCTTCAGGCTCCAGCATCATGCAAAAAGAACGTAAAATCCCTCCAGCTTCTTCCTGGCAGATGGCTATGGTCTGCCTTTTGCTTGATTCCTGGAATGGCAGCTACCATCAGCTCCCTCAAACAAAGATCTCCATGTGTGCCTGCTGCAAGCTTTCAAAACGGGACAGATGATGGGAACGTGGGACGGCAGAAATAAAATCTGTTTTGTTCCCCCTGTGTGTCTGAAAATGTTCTCAAAACGAGAATAAAAATAATGTCCAATTCATCAGCACTTTGAATGGCATGGAGAGAGCAATTTCTGGCATGGGCTGTGAATTCCAGTTCTGATTCATGAAAACTTGGATAGAGAAGACACACTGTGCAATGAGAGAGAGGCAAAGCACTAGCCGGACAGCGAGGCGGCGTGTGACAGGGGGATTCATCTGGGATGCTTCAGCTCTGCTCTACAGAACCATCAGCTCAAAAATGCTCTCTAAACGGAAGCCACGTAGCCAACAGCTCTGCCTTTCTCTTGCAGACATTATCTGTCTTGCCTTTTCAGCAAGATGTAATTTAGGTGTAAAATGTTTCATCTTTTGTGCTGGTGGCAATACAAGGAGCAAAGCAATTTGGAATTTGGCCTGGAGAATTCGTTCAGTGATTAAAAAAGAAAAGGATCACTTTTCATTTGAAGCAGCCACATTACCATGACAATGCAGTGACAGAGGCAGAGGTGTAGGAGCAGCCTGGCAGTGCAGACAGGATCCTTCTCTGCAGAGGAACTTCCCATCCAGCGTTGGAGCACACGGGTGGATAGTGAGCACAAAACCTGGCTCCTGACGCTGTGGCATCATCACTTCTGCTCCTCTACCTGCCACCTCTTTTAGATGAAGTTAATCTGTGAGTGTTGGATCCCTGATCTCTGCCAAGGAGTGAGGGTCAGGGCATGCATGCACTCTGGTGGTCACAGACATTGTCAGGATCGTCAACTTTTGCTCCAAATACAGAATCACAGAATTAGAGAACTACTAGATTGGAAAAGACCTTTAAGATCATCGAGTCCAACCCATACCTGCCTTCTCCTAAACCATATCCTTAAGCACCTCATCTACCCATCTTTTAAATACATCCAGGGTTGGTGACTCAACCACCTCCCTGGGCAGCCTGTTCCACATCCTGACAACTGTTTCGGTGAAGGATTTCTTCCTAACATCTAATCTGAACATGCTCCGGTGCTTGAGGCCATTTCCCTTGTCCTGTCACCTGTCACTTGGCTCAAGAAACCATCACCCACCTCTCTACAACCTCCTTTCTGATAATTAATAAGAAGCAGTGACAAGGTCTCCCCTCAACCTCCTCTTTTCCAGACTAAACACCCCCAGCTCCCTCAGCTGCTCCTCATAAGATTTTCCCTCCAGACTGTCTCTGCTCAGAGACAAACAGAAAGAGGCCAGACAAAATGAGCATCTCTCTAATGAAAGGAAAAGGCTTTGGGGAGAACTGACCCAGGACCTCATGCTGCAAAGTACTGGGGACAAGGTGCTGCATATGGCTTCTTCACATAACTGAGACTCTGAGGCCAATAGGAACCTGCCAACAACAGTCTGAGAAGGAGTAAAATGGTTAGGACATCTCAGAGACAAAAGCAGATCACAGCTTGGCACGAAGCTACTTTTGTTGGCAGTGCATAATTGATGTGAAATAAATTACAAGCCAAAAAAAAAAAAAAAGGAGAGAAAAACCTGT
>VXBZ01003489.1:310389-355456 GCA_013399135.1 Heliornis fulica
AAGGTCTCCCCTCAACCTCCTCTTTTCCAGACTAAACACCCCCAGCTCCCTCAGCTGCTCCTCATAAGATTTTCCCTCCAGACTGTCTCTGATCAGAGACAAACAGAAAGAGGCCAGACAAAATGAGCATCTCTCTAATGAAAGGAAAAGGCTTTGGGGAGAACTGACCCAGGACCTCATGCTGCAAAGTACTGGGGACAAGGTGCTGCATATGGCTTCTTCACATAACTGAGACTCTGAGGCCAATAGGAACCTGCCAACAACAGTCTGAGAAGGAGTAAAATGGTTAGGACATCTCAGAGACAAAAGCAGATCACAGCTTGGCACGAAGCTACTTTTGTTGGCAGTGCATAATTGATGTGAAATAAATTACAAGCNTCAGCCTGTTCTTTAGGGCACTGCCTCTAATGGGGGTGGAACACTTTCTATTTCTAGCTGAATTATTCTGATGTGTGAAGCGTGACAGATTGAATTGCTGCCCAGCATCTTATTAGGTTTATTTACTAAAAGGCAAAAAGCATGGGAAGACAAGATAATCATACCAGAAGTCTTTCTACCCCTCCCCACTGTCTCCCTCACCCAACAGGGCAGCACCATGCTATTAATTTTATTAGATATCGATGAGAAACAGGTGGCAGGGACCCTTGTTGTGTTGTGTCACCCTGGCATCACCAACTGACACCTTTCAGCAGTCCCAAAAGCCGTGTATCCCTCATGCAGAGGCTCGGGGTGGCAAACAGCCCATACCCCATGGCATGATGAGGGAGGCACAGCCAGAGTGCTGATGGGATGCTCTGCCCTGCTCAGGGGCTGGGTCTTGCATTCTCTCAGGTAGGCTTGCAGAAGCACATCGCCCTTGGGGGAGGCAAAGTATGGGGAGGAGGCTGGAAGGCGACCAGATTTCTCCTTCCTTTCTGTCTTTGAGCTAGAATTCGGGCTAAATCCTTTCTAATGGGAAGCTGTTCCTCTATGTACCCAGCCCTCCCCATCTGGAGAGTCCCCAGGCATTTCAGATGCATTCTCACAGCTTCACTCTGCATATGAAATTACATCTGTACGTGAACCCAGAGGTCCTAAAATGAGGAAACACGCTTATTAAAACCATATTTATTACTTTAAAGGAGTCCTCAAGCAGCATTGTTATTAGCCCGTAATATTGCAGTTTGTTCCCCATGGCCTGCAGTGCTCTTCCAGAAGTCTGAAAAGAACATTTCTTTCCCTGCCAATTTTCTCCTTTGGCTTCACTAAACATTTAAGGGTTAGCAATGGTTCTGTTATGACCATATTATTGTCAAAGAACTCAGTGCTGACACGGGAATGGCACTTGTGCAGGCTCTCAAGTGATGCTCTTGCAGAATTTGTTCCAGGCTCTACTGAAATGAGTTCAAAAGAAGGGAGGGTGTTTTGCCTGCCCTGTTTACAGCTGCTATAACAGGAAGGTGCCCAAGAGTGACTCCTGGCAAGGCAGGCCACCCAACCCATGCTTTAATCCACGGTTGAATTGTAAGAGGACCTGCTGTGCATGTGTAACCTGCCAGCTGAGTGACAGCCTCTGCCCCCGCTTCACCTCCCCAGCAGAGAGGGAAGCAGACACCTGGGCTGCTCATCTGTGCAATCTGCAGCAGAGAAGGAAAAGAGCAGGCAAAAATCTGACCCAAAGGAAAAATGTAGGACCCCTTCTTGAAAATAAAAAACCACCAACATTAAATTATTTCATCTCCAATCGAGACTTGCACACCTGTGCTGTTCTGAGAAGACTCCCCATCTTACTTAGCTAATGAAATTATGTTGGTCAAGAGTGTGTGCTTGTTTCAGGAAGACTAAAGCATTACCAGCTGTCCTTCAGACCCTGATCCCCTAGCAGACATCAGATCTCGGGTTGCATTCAGTCTATCCTATGCCAAAATAAATATAATTAAAAATATTGGCCATATAACTAATTTGAAAGAGTAAAGGTCTTAACTCTGACTTGTCCATACCCGAGATAAATGATGCAAGCACTGAGCTGTTCAGAGACTTCTGCAGGATTTATAATTCCTGCTTGGAGAACGGTGTGGTGGTCTTTCTTTTAACCTTTCTTTTTTTTTTTTTTTAATCTTTAAACAGTTTTACATTTGATCCTTTGTGAAAAGCCTTTCTTTCTGGGCAGCTCTAGCATATAAATTGGATTTGTTCAGTATTAAGTTACAAGAAAAAAAAACAAAACCCAGAAGAGTAACTCAAAGGAAAGGCTAAATTGAGCAGTGAAAAGTAGCGATGTTTTTAAAAGATAACCCTTTACCTCAGTGGATTTGGGACTTTTGGTCACTCTTATTTGCTTAAAGATCTGAAATTTAGAATTTAGGTGTCTGCATTCAAACGTTCTGCCCATCATCCATTGGAAATACACACAGTTCTTTTAAAAGCCACATCATCCTGGAGTGATGTCAGAGTGCCAGAGGATAATTTAGCTTGGAAGGCACCTCTGAGGATCATCCATTCCCTGTCCTTGTTCAAAGCAGGGGCAGCACAGGTTGGGTTCCTTACCCTTCAACCCAGCCAAGCTGTGAATGTTTCAGAGGATGGAGATTTCACTACTGGCAACCTGGCCAGCATTACACTACTTGTGACAACAAAGGTTGTGTAATCATCTCAAAAGCTCAGCTCTTGTGCTCTAAATGTAAGTCCTACATTTAGGATCCAGGTTCCAGCTCCTCTCCCTGCATCTTGGGAGGCTGACATCCCAGGAGACTCCCCCTTAAATACCACCACCAAGGAAATGTCTCTGGCAGCTACAGAGAGGGGTGTCCCAGTCTACAGGTGACATCTGAAGTCATGCATGGGTTGCAGTGGTTGTGCTTCATTTCCCCTCTCCCAGTCCACCTCAGAAGCTGATGGAGCTGATTCAGGAGAAGGGACTGTGCACATCCCACTGGCAGCAGGACTCAGGTTTTGGTAGCTACAGAGTGACCTTTTCCTATGGCTGGTTCCACCAGCAGATTTCTGGTTGTTTAGAATCCTGTGACCCTTCCTGCATTTAGAGCACCCTCCTCTCTCACCAGAGACTGGAAAGCAGATAATGGGCACTATTACAGATGAAGCAGCAGGAAAGTTGAATCCTGATGAGGGTTTGTGAGCCCACCTCAATGGCACCTACAGTCAGCCCAGACCATCTCCCAAGAAAATATGAAATCATTTAGGTGCAGGATGGAGCCAGTGCCCACTGTGTCTCACACAATGCAGGCATCCAGCACAATGAAGAAATAAACAAATGTTGTTTAACATATGCTGCTATCCCAGGTAGTTTTCCATCTGTCCAGACAGAAGGAATCCAGCTAAGCAACCAAGAAAATGCCCTGTAAAATGTGTTTTGTATTGTTGTGTATTTATAGCTAAGTATAAATCTGAGGGAGGAAATTCCCCAGAGATCAGCACCTGTTGCACTGAGTTCAGCAACTGGCATCCTTTCTGCTTCACACCAGTGCTGTCATGATCCAAAGCAACCAAGGAGCAAGCCAAATCTCCAGATGGTGAGAACCCTTGAACTGCATCTACAACCACTACAGTTCAGAGGAGGAGATAATACTCTGTGCCTCTGTATCACAGGACAAACTCTTCCTTCCCTGTTAACTGAAACTTCTGGGAGACCTTCAAAGTCTGAAGGTGGGCACAACACCTGCATGTTGCAACCTGGTAACCTAGCTCAGCCTCACTGCGTGGAAGGACACAATTGACTTGAGAACAGAAAAGGACCTGTAAGGGTCATCCTCCCTGCTCTGAGGTTTCTGAACTCAGAAAACTTGGTGTACTGTATGTGGAGCATCCCAGTGCACTTGGTTTATGAAGAAAGAAATTTAAATGCTCTGTTTGTGCAGGTATTGCCATACAGCCATGTCTGTACGAGTTGGAGAGGGAGAGCAGGAATCATTTAAACAGATTTTTGCCTTAAACTTACATTTCTATTACACGTTAGCTCACGCAGATGGAGAGTGACAAGGTAGTGTTGATAACACATTTCAGATATCCCATCTAGTCTCACATTAATGTCTTTATGATAGTATTTTAAGAGTAGAAGAGATCAAATACATGCATATAACTGTGAAGCTAAAAGCTCACAGAAAAAAAAATTCTACAAAATTATTCTGCAAGACTATTGCAGGATCTGGCTTAGATCCAAGTGGGACTGTCACACTCAGAAGCATTTTCCTTCATGATTTTTGGTTGGTTGCATGTGCAAAATGGTGGGGCAGCAAGAGGAAGAAGAGGGCCATAATATCTAGTTTGACTATGTGAGAGACAAAGTGGCTGTGTTTATGTGTCTAACTGCCATCCACGTGGACAAAGCAAGACCAGGACTCGAGCCCTGACTCCTTTCATATTCACACACCAGTGCACAAAGAGGGAGCCAGCACTCGGGGGACACTGTACCAGCATTTCCCAAAGGTCCAAGTCCTGGATTTGAAATTTGAGGTTTTTTTGCATGCTGGCACTTGTAGGCTTAAGATTGCTTTCCAAGCCCGAGAGCTGTCTTAGAGGTTGAGTGGAGACAGCCAGCAACATTTCTCCAGGGAGAACATACACTGCATTTTCATGTTTTTTTCTGAGCCTGGAGAATTACCCTCTTTCCAGAATAGCTGCCACTTCATTCACCAGGAAATATTTCTTAATAATTTAACTCAGTTAATGCAGCTTTCATAATAATTTAACATGATGGCATAGGTAACCACCTGAAAATTATATTCACCGTGGGCCCACCATTGCATAGGCTATTTCCTCATTAAAGAAAGGAACAGAAGAAAAGCAAGTGGTTAGTGACTGTGAGAAGTCAGAGTTTAGTGTAAAAAAGCAGTGTTTGTAATTATGGTGCCAGCCCACACAACTGGGGAAAGATTGCTGCCGCTGCAGACAAATGGCATTAGTAATATCTAATTTCACACAAAGTGGTGATGGCTGCTAGCAGCAGAGAGGCAAATACAATAAAAGCCTTCATTCACCCTATCCTTGACGCTATACAAATAGCACAGGTTCTTGTCCTCAATACCTACATTAGGGATATCAATTCTCCCATTTATCCTTGCAGGAGAGACAGGTTGACCACTGCCTGAAACTAAAGGTTGTGTATCCTGTTTGCACCAAAGCATAAAATTTGGATCCCCTGAAGTCCTGGAGCAATTTTGCCTCTGTTTCAGAGGGGACCAAGGTTTGCACCGTGTCTGCATGCATTCCTGCTGGATGTACATATGTGCTTATCACTGCCATAAATCAGCCTTCTGGAAACTTAAGTGATTTAGTTCTTCCAGTCCTCCTGCAAGGCCAAAATACCTTACTCCTGTTGGGCATGGATGTGGAAATGGAAAGCCTGGAGTAACTTTCACAGCAGAAACTGGAAGGTACCTATACCATGTCTTCCACGATCTCCATGCTCCACGCAAAAGTGGTACCTGACAAAGATCATGAGGATAGCATCATTACCAATGTGTTGAACCATTCTGAGCAGAAAACACCTCACATTAAGAATATTATTTGCCCACCAGTTTGGTGCTGCAATCCTGAGTATCTTATTGACAGGTCCTTGCTTGCGATTATGATGGAAAGCATAACTGCATAACTAGCAGAGTCACCAGTCAGGGAAACTCTACAGTAGTGTTAAACCTGAAAAAGTCCATGGTCTGTTGACAGCTTGAATATGCTTTAATCCATGACCAAGTGTTGGAACAGTTCTTGCAATTGACTCTGAAGAAAAGAAAAAAAGAGATCAATTAGAGGTAGTGGATCTTAAACAGATGTTTCTGGTCTGGAAGTAAAATTGTTGGTAAGACAGTCTAGCCAGCCTGCTTCAACAAGTGGTCAGGCTGAATTACCCTGTGTTGTCTGGGTTTAAAAGCTTTGAGTGTATAAATATAGAGGAGAAAACAGTGTATGAATTATTTCAAAATTATATGATAAGAATCCTTGTAGCAGAGCAATACTTTATATATAGTATCTGCCACAGTCTAATTAGATTACTTGCATAAGAAACTGGGCAATAAAGTGGCACAGGCAAGCAGGACCCAGCATCTTGCAGAACAGGATGCATTCAAGCAGACATTAGGGCTAGAGCAAAGAGTTGTGATTATTAATGCTGCCATAACTTTTTCTGAGCCTAAGAACAGCTCCAGCTTTGAGAAAACTGGGCACGTAGGGGTTCGTTTTCACCGAGGTGAGAGACTGCTTTGACCTCAGAGTCAGTGCACTCTCCCTCCTTGTTCCTTATGCCCCATGAACTTGCCATAGCACATTTCTCTCTCTTCTGTCTTCAAGGTCAACGTTATATTATGTTAACTTCTTTAATCTTTCTTTCACTTTAGCCAGCTCATTGATCTTTGTCCCCACTCTTCTCCAAGAAGCATGAGAAGTAATCTGTTCACTGGCAGTGTCATAATGAGCCACTGTGAATTTATTCTCTTTTTAAATTCAAGAAATCATTTTCATGATAAAAATTCTTTGATTTAAGAGACTTCCAAAATCAGTGGTTGCAATCCCCTTGTCCATAGCAACCCAAACAAGGAGGAATTGCCAAGGCTGAGCAAACAGCAAGCTGCCAAATGGTGCCAAATTTTAAGTCTGCCTCCTTGCAGCTCCAGCCCACCTCCTCAAGACATGTCCCTGCCCACTCACTCCTTCAGACTGTTCAGCACAGACAAAGCTGGGGCCTCACGCATCACCCACTCAGCTGCTGCATTCTCCTTGGTGCAAGGGTCTGTTTTAGCACATCTAACCTGTCCAGGTTTACAATCATGCCAGAATCTCTTATGCACCTCGTCTCTGCCCCACACACATTTATTCTATGCTCTATTGAATTAGTTTTCCTGCTAGATGTTACTAGGATTTTCAGGGCACTCTTGTTCTTGAGATACTGGGAGTGCTGCACAGCTCTAGAAATAATGTGGAAAAGTGCTTGTTATTTTGGGTGCTCTTTTGCAAAAGCCCCAGAAAGTGTTTCTCCTTGGGTATGTGCAGCCAAGCTCCTAAGGTCTCCTGAAGTTCAGCAAAACACTCACTCCATTTACAACCCACAGATGTGTTCCGGTGAATCCCTCATGTATAGAAGCTGCAACAAGCTGCTCAACACAAGCCAGTTCCTCTTCCTCTCACTGGCAAAAGGATCCTGCAGGTGAAGAGGGCCCTCAGGCAGCCGTGAGATGCAGCCCTGATTCATGTTCCCTCCAGCCCCAAGCAGAGATACAGCTGTGGTTGTGGTAGAGGGGTGTAGGCTCTGGCCAGAGCGCTGCTGGGCCCAGTATGGAATTTGTTTCAAATTCTTCCTCTGCCCTCTCCTGTCATTACTAGTCCCCAGAAGCTCTCAAGGCAAGAAAAAGAATTTAAACAAAACACCCCTCTTTAGTGGTAACATACACCAAAGGTGCAGGTGGTCTTTTTTCTTTCTAACTAGAGTGAGTACAGTGCCTGTAATTATTTTCTTCACATTAAATACAGCATTTGCTGGGCATGGAGGCTGTCCCTGAGTTGCTGTGATTACCTGGCGCTGAGGCACTGCTGAGCTCTCCAGCTGAAGCAGGGCCAATGCTGCACTCCCTGAGATGGATTGGCTTGTGCCTGGACATTATCACTTCCTGCCAGCCTCCTTGGGAGAGTGGATGGCAGCCCCTGCGGAGTGCCAGGAGAGCACCAAGCCTTCATGCTGTGCTCTGCAGGGCCGGGCAGCCTGGTTGTGGTGGGGAGGGCTGGGGCATTAGAGGAGGGTGAAGGGCTCTTCTGACTTATGGGGAAGCAAAATGTGGAGAAGAGCTCTGTGATGAGAAGGTGAGGCTGATATGTATTCAAAACCTTCTCTGTACAGCACAGAAAAACTCAGACAATCTCTTGGAAACAAAAGTTCAAACAGCCAAGTGTGTGCTGGAAGGGGGGTGAGCCAGAAGCAGCCTCTGTTAGCGTTTTCTGAGAGGCAGTGGGAGGACGGGTCCCCAGGGTGGCCAAAGCTGTCTTTCTCCAGAGATGCTTCACTATCTTCCAAAGCTGCCAGAGCCAAGCCTGCTGCCCACCCACCATGGTTTACACTCTGCTCTGTGTGGGTGGAGAAATGCCTCTGCCTATTCTTAAATCTCCTGGGGCCAAGTATGAGAGAGCCTCGTCAGGGAACTTTGCCATTAGATGGAAGATTTCATTAAAGAAGCCCTCTCAGATGAGGGCAGACAGTGGGAAGGGCACTAACCAGCTGAGTACAAAGAGAAGCCTTAGCTGCCACGGGCTCTGTGTGGGAAGGGATGCCAGACCCACTGAGATGAGATTTTCTGACTATAACCAAACAAAAGAGAACAGAAATTCATGTTTAATTCCCAGAGATTTCCTCCCTCAAAACAAACTGCACATACAAGGCCCTTCTGCCTCTGACCCACAGCTCCTGTCTAGGTGCAGTCAGTAGCAAGGCCGAGTGCCATCTCTGAGGCAGCTACTCTGGGTGTGGTGAAGCCCAGAGGGCAACATGGTCCTCTGAGAGGGAAAGAGACTGACTACTGCAAGGACCGGCCTAAGGAGGCCTAAGGAGGTGACCTGCACTGCTGGGAGTACAAGGAAAAAAAATGTGGAAGAGGCAAAAAGAGCAATTCTAAACTAAGGTGCTAGATTCCTCCAGGGGGGGATACACCTCCTCATGAAAGTGTTTTGGTTTTTTTATTCTTCCAGAAGGTACTGGCTAACATTTGCCAGCAGGAAGGCAGCCTCCCAGTTAATACCACAGCCTGAATTTGCACAGAGTGGAGGCCCAGCTGGGCGGTTTCCCTTTTCAACAGATTTCTTTAGCACATGGGTATTTTTTTCACCACTATCATCACTGTTTAGCAAATGACAGATCTGCTGGACTGCCTTGCAGGCAGTTTTGATTCACTCTGGGCCCAGCTCTGTTTCCCAGAAATGTAGCTGCTAGGGACAGAAAACTCCATTTTCTCCATCTGTCATGCACAGAAGGACTTCTTTTGCACCCAAGAATACAGTTTTCCAACATTTAATTGCTTTGTTTTATAAGCCTGATGTGATGAAGCTGTCCCTGTTCCCCTGTGTTCTGCTATCAATACCTCAGGCACATCTGGCTTTTCTTAGCCCTGAAATTTCCAACTTTGGAGTTCTTCAGCCACACATTTGTGTTTCTTCCACCAGTGCTGCTTCATTCCAGGTGCAATGTTTACACCTTTAACTTATATCTCTCTAATTCTTTTGCACCCACTAAGATTTCAGCATTCACTGGACTCTAATATACGAGGGCCACTTGTGGATTGTTCAAATGACAGTATATCTCAGTACCCTCATAAAAACTTTCTTCTGTATATGCCATCTCCATTTCAAATAAGATAAGGATGCCAGTTCTGTCTCATAGGTGATGAAGTTCATAAAATCAAATAAAGATGCCAAACTTATTCTCCTGAAACCACACTGCCAGGCCCAAAAGCAGACTCTGACCCCTTCAATTCCTTTGGCCATGCTCTGTCCATCTGACCCTTCCCAGGCCTTGTGGACCTGCTCATTGCTGGCACTAGGCTGTGATACTCCTCCCTTTCATCTCTCTGATGAATGCCGTTAATTTCTCATGCTACCTTTGCTCATGTCACACATAAATTTGTCCCAGTACCAAGCCTGCTGTTTGCACAGGCCATTCATTAGGGATAAGTAGAGAAGGGAGCAATGAATGTTGCTAATTGCATATAATTATAGATCCCAATTCTCTTCTTATGCTGTATGTGTGTGTCTGTTTATAGGGCAATTACACAGTAAAAAGGATGCAATTAGAGTGATCTATGCTGAAGGGCTGCACTTGTCACTGAGTGCTGAACTGGATGGACTCCAAATGGGGATACCATCTCCTTTCACTGGAGTTCCCACAGAATCAAGATCCTGTCAGGTTCTTCAGTTTCAACCCTTACCATCAAAGGTAATTTTTACAAGTTTGTCCTGTTCTGCTGCTCCTGTGATGAACAGATGTCCGGATATGCACAGTTGTTACTAACCACCCCCTTCTCTTAGTTTTCCTTTTGCCATTCCTTTTCTCTTGGCTTAAGCACAGGTACTAGCCAGAAATGTGTCACAGCTTTATGTCATGGTCCTACTAAAACAGGATTTTGACAGCAGCCTAAGTAGGTGGTGATGGATTAGCTGATGCCAGATGTTCATTGTTCCCTGCATGAAATGAGTTTGAATGTCTTGGTCCGGACAGAAAAAGTCCACGGTATGTGGCTGCAGTTACACTCTGAGTCTCAGGAGAGTGAAAGGTGCTTTACTCTCCTGGTCCGGCTTGGGAGAATGGAAGAGGTTATCTATTTTTACAGTGCTCAGCAGAGGGAGTGTAAACTGGTTGGAGCTACTGAACAGTGCTTCAAAATGAAGGTTAGGTAATAAGAATAAAGTTGGCAGGGAGCGCTGGGGAAGAAGTGTTCCCTATTGCCATCTTTTCTCTCAGTTCAGTGAATAAACAAATCTTACATCCCCACAGTTGTCAGTCTGGTACTTTTTCCAGAATCTCAAGCAATACAGAGGATGTTGTAAAGTCTCTGCTAAGAATAGTTGTACAAACATTGCTTTGGGCTTTCTATAACATTTACCTGTGAGCTTCTCACATCCTATCTACAGAGGTTACTCAAACAGGCACATTGCTTAGTACAACCATTTTTTTTTTTGGTCTAGCACAAATGGGAAACGTGAGTTCAGGTAGGACTTCAGATGCATCAGAGAAATGTGTCAGATGAATTCAAACTTCGAAACATTCCTGGCTGCTCCTGAGGTTGGAGAAAACCATCACACAGCTTGAGGGGATTTAGTTTTCCACTCTGAACTTTTACTGTATAAACAGGTATCTCAGTTTAGTTTCTAGCACAGAGGTGCTACCGCTGGCAGACCAAAGAGCACCAAGATTTGAAAATCCAACTGTGACAGAAAAGAAAAAATCAAGTTTCAGATTTCACTGACAGGCTAATAATTTCACAGAGAAGTTTCTGGGCTGTTCAGTGCAGTCAGCTTCGGATATTTGGCACATACAGTCGTTTCATTACCTGCCATTAAGTGGATCAGGAGGAGGAGTCCCAAGTTCATAACATCCCTTGAGTCAAAACTAGCCTAAAGGTTCACCCAAAGGAAAGGTCAGAGATTTAGGCAGACCTGTCTCTTACCTTCTCATGAGGGTTTTTAGAGAAGGTGGAAGTCACATCGACGTGGGCCAGAGTATGGGGGAGATGTGGGTATTCCTACTTCTTGCGTGCATCAATGCTCGTGAGGCATTGATGAGTTCTAATGAGTTCTAATTTTCAGGTTTTCACCTGCACAGTTTTAATCATTAGAAAAATAAATCCACACTTCCTTGAATTTGTTGCCATGCATGGAAAATATCTGTTCAAAAAATCTTCATGTCCTTCCCTCTTGCTGGAAATGGGTCTATATAGCACCATGATCACTTCTTCATGGAGAACTTGCAGACACTTCCATATTAAATTCTTACTTTGTAGGAAAGAACTTTGAAAGGAGAGAGGGACCAGGGTTGCAAGCCCTGGTAATGACTGACAGACTGCCCTACATTTGGTATGGTGGGAAAGCAAAATGGAAATGCTTGGCAGGGCACCCATGGCCACAGAAAAATCCAGGACTGAAAGGCAGCAGCTTCTAGGTGAGATGTCTGAGTGGTTTCGGTTGGGTTTTTTTCCATTGTAAAAAAATACCTGGGTGATGGACCCTTGTTCAAGTCCATTTAAAACCCAAAAATCAGCTGCTAACTCAGGTCTGCTGGGAACACCCTGACTCAGCCAATTCATCTCTAGAAAAGAGCTGGAATGATGCATAATACTCAGCAGGCATAAATTCAGTATTTGATCAGATATGAAGGCACTAGAGCTGTAACAAGACTAGTACCCATATACTTTCATAGGCTTGAGCAGACACAGTTGAGAATGTAAACTGAGAAAATTCTGGGAGCTTCAAAACATGTGAACTAGAGAGTTCACAGTGACCTCTTCAGATCTGCACAAGCCTGAGTCAAGCCTGGCACAGCAGTTTTCCATATTAATTCACCACCTCCTCAGCCTGTTCCCTCCTGTTCCCACTTGAGAAAGGCTTATTGATCTCAATCCACCTACCTTTCCACCTCTCACCCTGCTATCCCAAACAAAACTGACTGACCTACTGAGATTAGCTGTGAGGATGCTTTTGGTACCTGCATGGCAAACACCTTCCTACCCAGCCAAAGGATGGTGGTACCTTACCTTTCCCAGGGCAGGTTTCTTTCTTTTATAAACAGACTGCCTTATGAGGAGCCCTGAAAGATTTGCCCACCAGGAGAGAAAATAAAAGGCTGTGAAGAAGAAATCAGCCAAGAAATTGAGAAAAACTTACTGACATGAGAGGATTCAGAGAGGGAACACTACTGCAGCTCCCGTCATTGAATATTTGAGAATAGGAACTGCATTGCCATCACATTTGACCCAGTTTTCTCCATGAAACTCTCTTGACAGGAGGTTTTCAACTGCTAGCTCAGATGGAGCTGTTTTAAGGACTACTGAAGCTCATCTTGACAATGGTCATGCTTAGAAAAGCTGGGCATAGGCTCCATGAGTAGAAATGTTTTCTGTTCTTGCCAATAAATGTCTATGAAGCCTAGGGCAGCTGGTGTCCCTTTTCAAAGAGCCTTCCCTTCTTAACTGATTATAGAGGGGCCCTGGAGAAACCAGCTTTCTAATCCTATCTGTAGTCTCCGTGCTGTTATGATTTTAGTGTTTCAAGCACTCACCCATTGCTGGAGTGACGTCTTCTTCTGCCTTGCTGCACAGGCAGGAAATCATTATCTTATCAGAGCCACTTTCCCACATCTCATTAGGATAACCTAGATATGAAAGGGTTTATTGCTTGTGCCCAGCAGCGCTGCCTTCAGCCCTGGTGTGTGCCCAAAGGCAGAGGTGAGCAGGGCAGGCTGGCACAGACGGGCTTGGTGGAAGAGCCGCTGTATCTCCATGATGGCGTTTTCCTCTGAAAAGAGTTAATTCCCTACCATGTCATTCTTGATCTGGTTATCTGCTTCCTACAGATACTTGAAGAAAGCACAAAGAGGAAAGCTCGTCTAGATAAAATGTCATGCATCTATTTGTGCAGGGCACTTTCTCACAGCTATCCCAAAAATCTTGGAGGGAGGGGTGAGTGATGTGGGTATCGTGCTTGCCTGGGAAGAAAAACAACAGGCCTCCCACATTCCCACAGTGCAAGTATTTGACAGTCTTTCATTGGCACAGTTAGAGGCTGTCCATGTGTAGAGCCTCCACACCGATGTGTTTGCAGGACCCATTTAGCAAGCATTTAAAAAATGGGAAAAAAATAATTTCATTTTTGATGTTTCACAAATCCAAAAAGCAGCTAAATCCTGCCAATAAATGGATCTTAGAAATTAGCTTGGGCTACTGTAAGTCCATGTAGCTTTCTGAACTTATTACGTGGGGTGTTAGGAATATGACCATGACTTTTCCATTTTGGAGGTGTCTTTGAAGAGATGGATTTAGCAGAAAGGGCTGAACACAGTAATCCTGAAAATAAAGCCCAGAGAAGCTGTGTTTGCTAGGACCCCCAAATTTTGTGTCCCTCAGAAAGCATTCCCTCTCCTTGAACCTCCTGCTTTGGCCTTCCACACTGAAGAAGGGCAGCAGCATCTGCACCACATTGCTGTCAGAGCAATCCCCAAACACTCTTCTCCAGAGAGCAAAAGAGAAGGAAGCCCCACGGCACTGAGGAGCAGCTGTGCCAGGGACTCACACCTGTGGAGCAAAGCCCTGCTTGGAAATGACTGGTGGGAAAGTCCCTCCACCCACTCTCACCTCCTGAGTTTATCTTCTCACAGTTTTTTCCTTGCCCTGGCACCGCTGCTGGTGATTGATCACATCCCACGTCTCACGTGTTTGCCCTTTGTTTAATTTTAACTCTTTTAGTAGGCAGAAAAACATTCACATTTATTATAGAGGAAAATGTTTATAACCACTAGAAATGGAGCATTTTATGTGTGTGAGTAGTGGCTTGGCCTGAATGAGTAAGTATTACAGGCTTTAGTTAAGCTAAGTGGAATTCAGGTGACAGACAAATACTGGAGGTGAGAGGCAGAGATGAGTCAAGACTTTCTATGAGAAAAAGGTCAAAAGAGCCAACTTGCTGGTGTACTCTTCACCTTATTAAGACGTAAGTGGGATGGTAGGAACATACTTAATTAGCTCGTCTGGAGTCCAATCTTTTATGGTATTGATTAAGATCCATCAATGGTATTTGGTTAAGGTCAGGCCTCACCTGGAGTACTGTGTCCAGTTCTGAGCTCCCCAGTACAAAAAAGACAGGGATCTCCTGGAGAGAGTCCAGCGGGGGCCACAAAGATGATGAAGGGTCTGGAGCATCTCCCCTATGAGGAAAGGCTGAGTGAGCTGGGGCTGTTCAGCCTTGAGAAGGGAAGACTGAGAGGGGATCTCATCAATGTTTATAAATATTTGAAGTGTGGGAGACAAAGGGAGATGGCCAACCTCTGCTCAGTGGCCTGTGGGGACACAAAAAGGAGCAATAGCCACAAGTTGGACCACAGGAGGTTCTGTACCAATATACCAAAGAACTTCTTCACAGTGAGGATGACAGAGCACTGGAACAGGCTGCCCAGGGACGTTGTAGAGTCTCCTTCTCTGGAGATACTCAAGACCCGTCTGGACACCGACCTGTGGGACCCGCTGTAGGGAACCTGCTCTGGCAGGGGGGGTGAACTCGAAAGTTGGGCTTTCCCAACCCCTACAATTCTGTGAAATCTGTGAAATCATAAAAAAGGGTCTCGGTCTGAGGCTGAGTTCCTCTGACCTGAGCTCCTGCAGAGGTTTTCATCCACAGCACTGGACCCTTTCCTAAAACCTAATTTCCGGGTTTAACTGAGGTAAAACTTTCTTCCTTAGCGAGGATTCCCTCTGAGGTCTCTGAATTAATCCTTACTTTTTATTATTTTTACATTTCTTTCCTATTTTCATTATACAAGCAGTCTCCTTTTGCATCAATTCCCAACAGACTGGCACATGATCTGGCTGTGTCTCATCCGCAGCGTGTTGCCCTTTCTTTGCTCCTCAGCGTGCTGTGTGGTCAGACCGTTAGCTAATCTTCTACTCACCTGTTTCCATGAAAGCCAGTTCTCTTTGAGGCAGCCTACGTGAACTTTTGTGGGTTTCCAGCTAACGTCTGGGGGTTAATACATCTCTCCTCTTGAATGCCAACTTCCTTGAGGCAGGAGACAGTCTTTAAATGCTGGAGTCTGAGATGAGCATGCAGCTGCAGATTTCTATTCATACAGACGTGGCTGTCTGTCAAATACAGATAATTGGATATTTATCCATACATTTGCATGAGGAATCAGAGGAACTGTCTACAGAAACAGAGACCCTGCAATTCAGGGGCTAGCTTGAATCCCTTCTTCCTTTAAAATGTCAGCCTCCGGTAGCTTCCCGGAGGGTAACGCTGTACCCAGAGCAGTTACGGTCCAAGATTTGAGCCAGAAGTTAATGATGAATAATAAAGAGAATGGAGAAAAGAAGTCTGATACGAGCTGGGTAGTAATTGCCTAATACCAAAAGAGCAGAGCACAGAGGCTTATGCTGCTTCTAGCAGCACCCAGCTGTTTTTTCCTTGTGTGTGGAACTAGAGAGCTTCATATACCATTAGCATTTACCTTTTAGCTCAGGAACCCTCTTTTAAACCTGGTGCTTTGTGGCTGCCTCTGCTACGTATGTTTAATAAATATTTAAATTCTGGAAGAACTTTGTACTCTGTGCACTTAATATTTTGAAATCATGTTGTTGTCAGAATGCCCCTCCCACAAAGTGCTGGTGGCAAAGCGCCGTATCTTTTCTGAAAGCTTTTTTGACTCCCAGCTGTACTCTCTCTTGTTTTTTAGCCAGGCTTTCAAAATGACATCCACAAACAACCAGCTGCTAGATATTTATGTGGAACATTAGCCTTGCAATTAAAGGGAGAGAAAAAGAAGCTCCACTTTGGGGTCCTTCAGAATTTCATTACTGCTTGTTCTGCTCCATTACTGCATTTCTTTGAAAAGTGAACTGCATTAGGGGGCCCAGCTGCAAGCAGGTCCCATTGATCACCAGCTGCCTAAGGAATTATCCATGCTAAGCTGAACGAGTAAAGTCATGATGAAGGTTATGAGTGACTCCCCAGTCCTATCCACAGCTTCTTCCTTCTGGTCAAATGAGCATGGTGGAATAAAGAGTCCCAGGCTGAACTTCTACAGACAACGAGGCCTCACTGCCGTCCTTGTGCTGTTGGTGAGGTGCTTACTGACGTCCTTACAGAAGGCAGCAGTGTTGGTGTGTCCTGCTTGGATCAGACCAATCCATATCTCCAGGCCAGCCATTTCAGATTGTATCTCTTCTGGTCAGGATTTAATCTGCCAAATTTCAGTGTCTGCTGTTGGAAGTGCTTTTAAAGCACTTATCACTCAACCCTAACAAAGTTCTTGTGGTCCCAGCAAGCAGAGGTAGGAGTAGTGAACTTTGAGGAAGGACAACTAGCAGTGAAGTTCAGAGCATAGAAAATCCTATAATATGAACCACATGCCAAGCAACAAGTGAAGGCTTTAAAATATAATAAAGATTGTAAGGATTAGGATATTTTTCAAGAATCTTGTAACCATATTTGCTGTGACGCTGCAACAATGGCGGAGTGATCAGTAGTGAACACATATCTCCCAGTTGTGATGTATGTTCCAATTTCAGAGAGTTTCCAGGGGATGGAGTGCCACTGCCCCTTATGCTGTCTCCAGCTGGTGAGCAACCAGAGCTAGGGAGAAAAGGGATTGCCAGGTCAGCAGGAGAGGCCAACCTGGTGGTGTGCTTCTGGCACGCTGAAGGGATTCTCCCATGGCTCCCCCCCTCCCCCTCCCCCCCAAAAGAAAGATGGCTCATTAAGGGCAGTTTGCTACTGGCAGCAGTTCATGGCACCCAGTCAAAGTCAGAAATGCAAAATGACATAATTCCTAAGGGCAAGAGACTTGAGGGCACGTTTCTGTTCACTGTCATCGGTGGATAAGGGGACACACCGCAAACCTGAGCATGTGGGAAGGAAACATTTTCTTATCAACCTTTGGCATTTTGCTGCCACAACCTCACAATGCTCCTGTGGTAATTTCATTATTTGCATGTCACATATAATACACACACATAACAAGTTTCCTGGTTTCTATTCTAGCTCTACATCTGGCTATTTGTCTGATCTCCAAACTATATATTTATCCTCCTCAGTAGCACTTCACTTTATCTCTCCACAAAATAGCAGTAAAAAAGAGCTGTGAATATTCCCTTCGCTGCTTTTAAAGTGGTGCTTGATCAGTTTTGAACATAAAATCATATATTAAAATAGCTATTATGAATTTATATTTTGTAAAGCAAGAGCTCACGTGAGAAATCAGTGCAGTCAGGCATCTCCGCACCCACACTCGAGATCTCACACCCTTTGACAGACTGCTCTCTGCCTAGACAGAGAAATAGGTGGCATTTGGACTCCAAGAGCTTTGCCATCTGACAGGATTTAATTAAAATCCACTTCTACTCATCAGGGTGGCTGCCCTCACTCTCCTGGCCATCAGCGCAGGTCACAGTGCTAGTGGGAGGCCTTGCTGCAAGGAGCCATGCTGGGGCCAGGTCCTTGGCTTCCCCTTCTCCTGCGGTCCACGGCCCAGACATCTCCCAAATTGTCTGACAACCGCTGAGAATGTTCCTCGCTCGCAGTAAGGCTGGCAGCACTAACTGCCTCTGAGCTGTGGATGGACAGTGTTGACAGCACAGCATCAGAAAATGCTGCCACATGAAAACTGAGATTCCATGTGGGAATATTTCATGTTGGTTTAAAAACAAATGTTGACCAAAAGGGATTCATAAACAACTTTCCGATTTCATTGTGGTTTGATTTTTGCAAACTACTTTACTGTCATTTTGAAAAGTTTAAGTTATTAATTGATTTTGTGTGCATATAACAACACCTGAAAACTGATTAAGAATAATGTGATATATTTATCTAAACTGTGACTCATATTTAACATTCTGAACATAAAGTATTTAAATTTCTTTAGAATGTAACCATTAATTAAAGGTATTTGTGTGGTCAGAAAATGGAATGTCTGGGCTCTGCCTTTCTTTCCACAGTAAATTTGGAAATACATTTTGCTTCAAGTCAGAAGTCTGTCCATCTATAGAGCTTCCTCTGTTCCAGGCAGCTCTGTGTTCAACCGTGTGTCATCGAAGTGATCTGTGATCGTGAGGGTGCAAGAAACACATATCAGGCATCCAAATTCCCACAGGTTTTCTTTCTACCTACCTGAGGTACCTTCTTGGCTACAAAAACCTTTAGTAACACCGTGTGATGCTTCCACATCTCCAACCCAGTAGTCATTTAGCTGGAGCATGGACAATGCACAGTCCTCAGATGAGACCAGTGAAAAGCTGAAAGAGATTTTAGCAAGTGAGTTTCAGAACAGAAATTATTCTGTTTGGATTCCCTTCACTTTCTTTCAGAGTCATTATCTCCAATTTGTGTGTGGAAGGCAAAGCTTCTAATTATACACTGCAACGAGTGCATTTTTTATAAATAGCACAAATTGTTCTGCTGGGACATTCTCATCTGAATCAGCTCCTATTCAGCATTGCAGTCTCTGTCTTCCATGTGCAAGGAGAACATTTTTTTACTAACGAAACCCAAGTCAATTGCATGTGACACAAAGGCTGAGGCACCAGCATGGGATTTGGGAAATCTGGATTCTGCTGCTGGCCAACAATGGTTTCACCTGCTGTGTCACCTTGAAGTCACAGTGTCTCTCTGTAGTTCTGTCCCTTTGTTACTGAGTCCCCGGCACAAAGCCCTCTGGATGAGGGTTGTTGCTGCCACAGCCAGTCTCACTGCACACTGAAGTGTTACTGTGATACAAAAATCCCAGCAACTTCAGAGCACGCTTTGGTGCGCTCCCCAGCCGTGTCACCCCACAGCAGATGTTCACCTCAGGGCTAGTAAGGGTAAGCATCAGCCCTGAAAGATTTCAGTTTTGGGGTGCTTTGCTTCTCACCCTGCAGGAGAGGATATTTTGTGTGACCCCTTGACAACTCTGGCTGGTGAGACAGAGACAGGGATGCTGCTGGGCTGGCAGGCAGCCCTGATGGCATGACAGAGAGGTGGTGAGAAAAAGGATCTAACCAGGACTAATTATGGGAGATCATTCAGGACAAGATGTCAGAGATACTAATGTTTGTAGTTTTTATTAGCATCTTACCTGCCTACAATCTTCCTTTGATTTAACCAGCTGCAGCTGTCAGCTTTCTGAAGAAAGGCCTCATGGCTCCATGTGAGGAAGAGGGACACCCACTCGGCTACACACAGGCTGTTAGCAGAGGGTTTCTTGCACACCCCAATGGACTACCCTTAGCCTGTAAGCAAAGACCATGGCTGTGTCCTGCTACTACACAGAGCACTTCTCAGGGCCCTCTCCTCTCCTCTCCTCTCCTCTCAACCTGGTCCTCAGCAGTACCCATCCCAACAGTTCAGACATCTGCACAGGTGGGACCTGCCCAAAAAGCTATGGCAAGAGCTGCCCTTGAGGGCAGGGGAAACTGCCCGGCCTGGGGCTGAGCCCAACTCACCTTGGTGGGTCCCTGGAGCAACTCTGCAGAGCCCTGACTGCTCGAAAGCCAAACCATCCCTGATGCAGCCCAGCATCGGAGGCTCTGTTAATGTGGCAGTGAATATGTCAGGGAGATGACATCTCAGGCGTGCTTGGGGCAAGTGATTCACAGGCTGCTCAGTTTATGAACACAGCTCAGCCAGGAGCATGTGTTTAATTGCTCAATGTACTGTAACACCCATCACTTCCTGCATTATCCACTTGCCCCAGCACTAGATCTGCCACCTTCTCAAAACAGTCATTTCATGAAGTGAATTGCCTTTCCACGATTATCTTTTTATGCAATTAATATTTTCTCAGCAAATCACAGATCACTCTGCCTCCTCACTATCTAAAGCAATTAATGAGCCCCAGCTAGCAGCCACGGCTGAATGAGTCACTCTGCTGGAGAAAAAGATACCACTGCTGCGTATTCTCCCTTCATGCTGTCATTTGCCAGTTGATATTTTGGACTGAGGGTACCTGTCTGTCATTCCCACCATGCCTCCTGTACTGTCCATTCCCAGGTCAGGACAGGAGGCTGCGTGTTCAGAGGACTCAGCCCCCTTTCCCCACTCGCTCCGGCCATCGCCCCTGCCCCAGCTGTGGGTGGTGAGAAAACACCACTGCAGACTCACCCCTGGACAAGCAGTAGCTGGGGAAGGTGCCTGCTGTAAAAGCACAGCCTGCTGGCTTCTCTAATAGGGTTCATGAAGTTCAGGGAGCTACTTTATGAAATGAAAGCACTTTTACACGCTTCTTCAAGGAAAACAAACTGGGAACATCCCTGGGGCAAATGTGGGTCATTTTTTAAACATACATATATCAGCCCTGTGTGCTTTTCAGCATGTATGTCACAAGCATGTTTCACCACCTTCCACAATTCCATTCCTCTTACAGCCTGCAACAATTAGCTTTGCCAAGTGATGTCAAGAAGACTTTGTTAAACTGTTGAACGACTTGGTATCTACCCTATCTGACAGAGCTAATGTGGAAACATTTTTGGTGCACAAACAGTTGAAGTTTCTTCCTACATTGAACTTTAAAGGAAAAGAAAACACACCCAAACCCACTGAATTCCTTTTGTTGCCATTTACCTGTCCAATTCTACATGAGTTGCTTTCATTTCCACTGACTAAAGAGACAGCTTTGTCATCAGCATGTTGTTTGGTCTTTCTGTTCACTTACTGTCTTTCCAAACAGCAAGAATTGCAGGGGCTGGGGGGACATCTGAAAGAGATCAAGGCTCCTGGATTAGCTCCAGAGAGCACTTGTGTATGTATCTCAAGAGAGCTGGAAACCATTTTACATCTTCAAGAAGCAAACAAAGAATTTATGCCACCATCACCACCAAAGAAGACAGTCAGTCTGATATGTTAGGGTTGATGATTGGTGGAATAAACAGAAGCCCTGGAGATAGGGGTTGGGATAGGGAAAGTGAAGTGAAATGACATGTCAGGGAGCAGGGAGGCAGGACAGGCAAGGAGACAAAAGATAGCTGGAATTTGGGGAGAATCATCACATAGGCTTTAGGAAAGCCTGAGAAGGAAATCTAGCTAGAAGAGGCATGGGTTCTTGGATGGCACTTTAGCTGGCAAGCAGAGAAAAATCCAGAACCAGAAAAAATTAACAATAGGAAAAAAAAATTTCATGTTCTGGTGGCTTAAATTCCCTTCCTGCCACAGTTTTGTATATTTTTTTCTCCTAAAATCATAGTGTCACCTATCCAGAGAAAAAAGGGAAGAAAGAGATGGAAGGGAGCAAGGGTCCCCCAAAATCTACTGAATTGCACCACTCATAAGTTGAAACTTTGGTTTCAGTCACAAGAACACTCCAGGTCTACCAAATTGCTCTGGGTTTTTAGTCTGAAGCTGTTAGCCATCATCTTAGGCTGCAAGCAAAGAAACCTCTCCAGAGAATTTGTAGATGGGTTTAGTGGTGAGTCCAGCTGTATTATGGTTTCTTCCACTCAGGAAGGTCTCCTACAGACCATCCCCCTGCCCCATTAAAAAAAACAGGGTGCAGGAGACCTTGTGATGCCCTTTCATGGATGTCTTTATTGCTGCCTATTGAACCAAAGATGTGTAAGAAAGTCACAGACCAGGTATCAGCTTCCTTCCTTCCCTGGCATTGGGCAAGATCCAGCAGAATAATACAGACTTCTGCTTTCCACATGGCTCTTTCAGTTAATGTTTCGTTTGGGAGAGGAGAAAATCAACCCACCATTATTATTTATTAACATCTACTCCATGCCAGATCTGAATTTCTGACCTACATTGTGCTTGAGCAAAACTCTCATTGAAGGTGAATTTTGCCTAGAGTAAGGACTTAAGTTTAGATCTATTAATTATTAATGGCTGTATTTATTTATTCAAAAGCCCCAGTGAAATGGGAATATTAGCTGTTTTCCTTCCTCATGAACTCATTCTCTTGCCTGGTCTCATCTGGCTTTGCACATGTTCTTCCCCAAAGAAACAAGTCAAAAAGCACGTGTGTTTGCAGAGGGAGAGGGTCAGGTTTTTTTGCTAGGCAGGTCAGGGTACAGTCACATTTATTCTTCTCACAGGCTGCTTTGTAGAATAACAAGCTGGCAGATAAAATGAAATATTAGCTTCATTTCATGCAGATCTGAATTTAAGCAAAAAATCCAAGGACGGAAGAGACTGAATTTAGAACAACAAACACCAAAGCTACAGAGGCTCTGCCTATCAAAGAAAATGCTTCACTGTAGTGATTTATTAATTTGGGAGATGATGTAGAAGACCCTTTTCCATCATGACTGTTTTCCTGTAAGGTTGTTTGGGGATTCAAGGATGTATTGAACCAATCAGTGGCACTTCTATGTCTTCCCTGCATATTCTGCCTCCATCGTGGTTTTAGTTTCTTGGTAACCCCAAAGAGCAGGAGTCCAGAACCTCCCATTTCGTGCTCTCCTTCACATCATCTCCAGCAGGCTGCTGTCTCCTACAGCCAATACAAAGAGGAAAGGGTGGTGGGGAAAAGCAACCCTGTTTTGTGCTTCAGAAAACAGCCATAGCAAACGACCCTCTCAGCTCATGTGGGACAGGGAGCAAACATTGGGCAGACATCTCTGTGAGCCCTACACTCCTGAAGAAAGAACCCCACTGTGCCTCTTGCATGGAGAGAGGAGAGGNAAGAGAAGAGAAGAGAAGAGAAGAGAAGAGAAGAGAAGAGAAGAGAAGAGAAGAGAAGAGAAGAGAAGAGAAGAGAAGAGAAGAGAAGAGAAGAGAAGAGAATGGTTGCTTTGGAGACAAGGCTTCAGGGACCACTCCAACCACACCACAAAATAAACAAAAGGACCCCATAGAAACCAGTCTGGGTACTTTCAGGGAAGAGGGAAAAAAACACACCTTAATAAAGCTGTAGTTGGACCTTCCAGGCACTCAGGTGTGATGCCTGGGCTGGCCTAGATTTTAGAGATGGAACATACTGGTGCTTGCTAATGAAGACCCTTGACATCTGAGGACATTGCCTAGGACATAAGAACATTGTATTCTTGCACTGCTTAGTGTGAAGTACAGCTTCAAGGAGAATAAAGAAACTTGTGTTTCTGCTTCGGTGTAACTTGATTTATTTTTGAGGCAGACACCCCAGCTGCAGGCTGCTGGCCTTCTGACACCAGTGAGGTTGCACACATCCATGTCAATAATATTAATCTCTCTCCTGAAAATGGCTCCTGAAACATCACCCAGCATTTCAGCCCAACACTACACACACTCCTTTATTTTGTGTTCAGGAATGAGCAACTGAAGACACAGACCATTACTTGAGTGTATGCTATTTCCCCTCCTGTGAAGGTCTAGAAGATATTGCTGCTGCACAAACACTGCCCCAAGGGCTCTCCCTAGCAGCTCCTTGGATAAAGTTATTTTATTCCTCCCAGGAGTTCCTGTATTGAGGAAATAAACATTAGGTTTCTGTGCAGAGCCCTTTGTGGGGTTTTTTTGGGTGTTCTGGCAGCTCAGATGAAAGGGGATAAGTGGTCATCTCCTCACTGTCCTGCTGACAGCCTGAACTTCTTTTTCTTCTCCCTGCCACATCCTGCAACAGTCATTGACCCCAAACCCCACCAACTGCTCTATCAATAAGCTGTTTGCTGCTGGTGGCTCCATGTGTCACTGTGTTAGGAAAAAAAGGCAGCCACACATACCTTTAGCAGTCTGCTCACTTCAGTGTTTTAATTGTGCAGAGATTCCCTGCCTGGGTTAAGGGATTATGCCCATCACCTGGCAGATAAAGAGGTAACCTCAGGTAACAGCAGTGTAGAAGACAAGGCAATAGATGGGAACCCTATTCTCTGAAAGCAAAGCAAGGGGCTTTTGAAGCTAGGTCACAGCTACAAACATGTGCTTCTTTTGGAAGGCAAATGATGTGATGGGAGCAGGTCTAGGAGAAATTGCAGCAAAATGCCTCCAGGAGAAGCACATTCTGGAGAGCTGGCAGCCTGCGTGCTACCCACCTGGGCAGGACCAGAAGCACTGAGCATGGCAGTGTCAGGCCTTCTCCGGGATGGGAAACATGAAGCATCAGATATCATCTCTTATGGGATTTCCAGGTGTTTTTTGGTAGCTGTACCAGTTGGAGCCAATTTGGGGAGATACAGAGAAGTCTCAGAAGCAGATCCTGGCTAGTTTGGTGTCTAGGCACAGAGCTGGTTCCCTTTCTCAGCCCCAGGCTGCCTGGGTTTCTCAACTCCTGAGAGCTTGCTGAGGTAGAACATGAGACTCAGGAAAGACCAGCTACCAGCCAGCCAGCACCCAGTGGTTCAGGCATCACCTTTGCAAAGTCTTCTCAGGAAGGACTCAGACCTTCACCCATCACATTGACCCCACTGTTCTACAGTGCTGGGGGTGGAAAAATACCCAAAGAGTGCTGACAGACTGGTAACAGAAATGCAGAGAGAGAAAGAGTCATCAAGCACTGGAACAGTCTGCCCAGGGAGGTGGTTGAGTCCCCATCTCTTGAAGTGTTTAAAAGATGGGTAGATGCAGTGCTTGAGGACATGGTCTAAGGGTAGACTTGGTGGCGGTAGGTTAATGGTTGGACTGGATGATCTTAGGGGTCATTTCCAGCCTTAACAATTCTATGATTCTATGATTCTATGAAAGAGGCTTGGCAAAGGTGAAAGTAGAGACAGCCACACCATCTCCTTACAGTCTTCAAGGAAATCTGACCTCTTCTCCATGCTTGTCTTAGCAGACCCCCACCTCTGCTCATGCAGCAAGCTCCCTGCCTCTCCCCTGAACCCCCTTTCGCTCCCAGCCACCTCCCCCACCCACCCCNCAGGAGGTATCATCCATCCCAGCAGACAAGCTCCTAATGTCTGATGCAGGTCTGTGCTTCAAAGCACAGGCAGGTGGTGAAAACATGTGAACGCTGGACGTGGCAGTTCCAGTCCAGACCTGGTATCATTCCTGAGAATAACTGTGCTCTGCAGAAGGGGTTGGATGAGCCATTTCCAGCCCATCTTTTCTTTTGTGAGTGTTTTGCTTCCATACATCACTGGTGGTGACTGCAAATGTGTAACTGGTTAGTAGGCTCTTTTTTTCCCCTGGTTGATTCTATGTTTGAAATGTTTAAACCAGAGAATAATGACTAGCAGAAGGTGAATATTGAATCTCATGACTCTGGTATCAACTTCCAGGCAAGCAATAACTCATGCTAGATATAGTGGATCTCCAGGAATTTGTAAATATTTTCACCACATTATGCTCAAAGGTAGAACTGCTTGGGCTTTGGGGGTTTCAGTGAGGTTTTTTAGGATGTTGGGGTTTTTTTTGTTTTTCTGAAGAGCCCACGTTTCACTCAGTAGGTTTCAGGCAGAGAGCAGAGCTTGGAGTTTTTCTCAGTACCACAACTGCACGGGGCTGGCTGCACAGACTAAATGTAGGCAATTTCCAGATGAAAGTAAATTCATTTTGTGGGATTTTTAAGAGAAATTTATGACCTGGTTTCTGTGTGCATGCCTGCATGCATGTGTGTGTGTGAGCATGCCAGCAAGAGGCCAGTGGGCTGCAGGGGCCCGTCTATACATGCAGGGGTTGTGTGCAGTGTAATGATGTAGGAAAGCAGACATGATGGGGGCAGGGAAGTTGAGTTTGCCATACCTCAAGCTCTGTTTTACAGCAATCAGGGGTTTTGGGGACTTGGTGTAAGCTACAGGGAGAAGGGAACCAGGTCAAGGGGTGGTGTGCCTCTGAGGAACATCAGGAGCCCATGGAGTGATGAGGAGAAGCCACCTCTGAGATTTAGTTCCATATAGCATTAGCTCCTAGCTCTGCTTCAGCAGCTTTGCCTCTAAGGAGAGACCAGAGAGTTTCCCATAGCAACATTTTTTAATAACAGGCAAAAAGAGCATCAGCTGCCCCTGAAGACGCGAAAAGAAGGTCAAGCTGCAGGAAGAGTCTCCATAGTTCACCCACCTCGGCTGTGACTTACTTCTGCTCTCCCAAAACCCATGACACAGCTTTGTCTTTTATCACAGTTCCCATCTCACCCCTTTACACCACAGTCTTTCAGTGCTGCTGTGGGAAGTAATGAGCCTGGCTCCCCCAGAGGAGGAGAGCCTCTCACAGTGTCCCTCTGCAGCCCCCGTAGGTGAGGAGGAGCAGTCCTGCAGCATGAGCATTGCTGCACACACCTCCTCCTCTAGTGATGGGTGCCTGAGGAGGGTGTGGAGGAACTGTGTGCCTCCCCCCATGGCAGGGTTGGAGGGGAGGAAGCACCGAGCAGTGAGACACCTCCCTTCACAACCTTCTCCACCCTCTACACGTCTTAGACATCCCCTATTCCTTCCATGAATGGGTGCTAACTCTTAAAGGGCAGAGCTCAGTGCTGGGAAGTCCAGGACCACCCTGCCAGCCAAACACTTGCATCCAGGGGGTTTCTCACCCTCTCCCCACCGCTGGCTGCCTTTGCTGAGTTACTGCTGGGTGACCCTCAGGGACCAGCAAAGACGATGGCAGCCTATCAGTGCCCATGGGGCAAATGGCCTGTATCTCTAGCCTGTTTCCTACAGCTGTTCCAGCAGGCAACAGGGGCTGGATGCTGGGGTAAGGGCCAGAAGAGTGTTAGAACTGGATGGTACTGGAAGGATAACTAGCAGATTGATTCTAACTGCTTGGGGTAAACCAGAGAAAAATACAATCTTTTTGTTCTTCTCATATATTTACTTTACATTTTTAATAAAGACTGATTTATTGTCTTCCATCTGTTTATTAAACCTAAAACTCTACAGAAAAAAACAAAATATGTCATCCAGACAAGACTACCAAACTCTGTCAGCTGTATCTACAGCCCTGACTCGCTTTGCTGCTATGTTGCTTTGGAGCAGTGCTGGCCCTGCAAGAGCTGTTCCCTTGCCCAGCAGTTACAGAGGCGAGCCAGAGGTGCTGGCACTTTCAGGGGGAGGACAACAGGCACCTCTGAAGAAGAATGCTCTCCCCATAGCCCATCTGTCACCTCCACACACCCGCCCTCTTCCTTTTTCCCAGGAAGACCTTGTGAAGACGCTGAAGGTGCTGGTGTGGATGCAAGAGCACTTGGCAGAGAGCACTGAGCAGAGAGTTGTTAGATACAAAGAAGCTTTTTGTGGTAGCTATGGAGTGCTGCTAGATGAATATTTAGTCACAAGCTTGCCAGGGCTTGATTTATTTAGGTTATCTGACAGGCTGATGCCAAAAAACATATACAGGAGTTTCTGAAATGTCCCTGCCCTTGGCCTTGATCATGTGGGAAAACTGATTGACTTCAGAAAAGAAACTCAAGGCAGGACAGAGACTGAGTCTCACAAGTACCCCCCTCTCTGCCCTGCAATGGCAGGCAAGTGACCCACGGGCACTGGTGAGCAGTCCCCAAGTGTACACAAGGTGAATGAGATTGTTAGTGTGGGTTGGAGTATATCTTCTTTCCAAAGTCCTAGCTGTCCTGGGGCCTCCTCTGCATGCAGCTCCTGTCAGCAAGGCTGGCAGGGGCTGCAGGGCTGCCCAGGACCCCAGAGGTTTCGAGGACTAACATTCATTATACTTTACATGTTGGCTGGGAATGGAACCACTGTCTAGCTTCCCCAGAGAAAACCTACCACATCAGTGTCCCTTGTTAGGGAGTGAAACAGCCCTAGTGGGTCCCTTCTGGGCCATTTCCCTGAGAAAAGCTGGGGGTTGGGGTAGGGTGGGGGTGGAGGGTGAGGGAGAATATTGTCTCTTCCAGCTCATTTTTTTTCTGATGTTCTTTCCATCTTACTCAAAATTCAGCTTCCCACCTTATCCCTGTGATACGGTCTCACAACCACACATCAAGCGTCCATATGTTCCTTCCTAAATTTTCCCTGTACTTCCCAGCTTTAGTGCTGTCATTTCCAGATGGATGTTCCCCTCTGATTCAGCTAGAGGCTCTCCCTCCTCCCCTGCTGTCTCTTGGCTGATGGATGTTATACCGGTGCTCAGCTGTAGATTACACAAACTCTGCGACTTGTCCTCTCCTCACCTCACCTCGTACATCCATCTTTGAAATGCTTTTGCAGCTGCTCTTTAGACTCAATCCAGGCCTCCAGGACCCTTCTGACACCACATACTGAAGGCAGCAGCCCTCCTTCTCCCTTCTCTCACATCCGTATGGCCTCTGCCTAGAGGATTTGATCTGAGCAGGTCCAAGGAGGAAGCTCAGAAGAAGCGCCTGTCCCATGCTGGGGGCGAGGCAATGGAACTGCTGCTGGCTGCCAGATTGATATGACACATAACCAATAAAGCCAGGGACTGAAGACATTATGAGCAAAGGGTTTAGATGGGAAACTAATCCTCTGTGAACCAGAGGCTGCCTGTTTGCTTGTGTGTGAAGTGTTCAATTCTGTGAGATCCTGCAAATATATAACACCTTTGTCACTGTCTTAACACACAGAGACAGTAGCTGCTTTGGGCAGAAGGAGCCCAGAGTCTCCCTGCAGATTGAGGAAGGTGTGTGTTGCTCCCTGTGGGGCACTGCCTCTTAGTTACCTCTGTTAAATGACTTAAATGAACCCTGAGGCTCACAGAGTCAATAGGATGCTGTGATGAAGGCGTGGTCAGGGAAATATTAAGGTAGCAGAAAGGAGAGATGGCACATTCCTGCCTGGAAGGGAGGGAAGAAAACAAAGAACCAGAGATCCCTCCCGGAGGCAGCTGAGTTGCAGAGCAGAGGCCACTGGCTGTGGGCACACACACACACACAGACCCTCACAGGCAGTACTGGTACTGGCACTGACAACCACTCACATCTCCCCAACGCCGGCACCGACACCGCACTTTGCTGCCAGACACTTTGCTGCCAGACACTACTGGCACAGCAGAGGGAGGTGGCATTGGCATCTTGGTGAGTTGCCCCCATGTGCAGTGAGGTGGGGTTGGGGAGAGGATCGCTGCTGGCAGTGCTCCCCTGCCGCACCCCCTCACAGTGGGCTGCCAAACTGGGGAGTTTGATTTTTTTGGGATGAATCAAGGCTGGAAAGTTTCAAAGCAAGCTGGGAACGCAGTCATGTCTCATGCAATAGTTTTGATGGTAGCTGTGTAGATAAATCCCCTGGACTGCTTTGAATATTACAAGAAAGATCTGGAGCAGTGAGTCATCAAAGGGCTTGTTATATTTCCCACAAGTATTAATTGTCCACTGAGAATTCCGGATCAAGAAACCACATTTTGCTTCCACTTCTGATGCCAACCGCGTGAGAGATCCAACCCATGCTCTGCTCTGAACCTCTGTCGATAGTTTTAGCCCACTCTGTGATGTGCTCCAGCTGCCGAGGATGAAACAGCACCCGTGGATCTCTGACTTTCCCCCCGGGACGCCGAGGTTTTGTTCTGGCAGCCTCTGCCTGGCTGGAGAGCAGCCCCACTGAAGCTGGTGACCGCGGCAGCGTGCTCTTGCAGTTCTGCAAGTGGCTGCAAATTACTCTGAGGATGAAATCTGCTCAGGAGGGGGGTAAAAGGCATCGCTGTTACTGCTGCGGGTGCTTTTATGATGCTTCCTGCTAAAGCCCCATCCCCTTGGATTACAGTCTCCCGGCCAGCAATGAGCGCCTCCCCTTTCTGGCACCTCCTGTGAGAGTTTCCCTCAGTACAAGTGGGATGAAACTGCTTGTAGATCCCTTTACTGCTCCCCAAAGCTGATCATATCAGAGACAGCCCTCCCCTCCCTTCCTGAGAAGGAAATGGTAGCACCCTGAAAACTGTCTCCTCCTCACAATTCTTTAAATATTTAAAGGGCAGACCGTTTTTTGTGCTTTCCACACAGTATTTCGTGCTTTGCCACCAGTCTTGATCAGTGGCCCCTGAACACTTTCTGCTGCCAGGTCAGAGAGATGCACAGAGAGTTTAGGCAGTGCCTTGGCTTAGTTTTCCTTTGCTTCTTTTCAAAGGTCGCACAGTAGCAGACCGTGGACTTCCCTGTGCCTGCAAACCACAGGCAGAGCACTAAACTGTTCTTGAGCATAACAAATGCTACTTTGGGTCATACATTAGCAAGCTCCTTCATACAGCATACCCAAGTCTCTGCTTCTCAAAGATTGTGGAACAATAAAGGCCAAAATTTATTTCCATTTTAATCCCACCATAATTCCAGTAGATGACTGTGAAGCAGTAAAGACTGGCTCGCTTTCTATTAGAGAAAGCTGAATAATTCAGACACCTTCTTTAGGCCACCTCTTCTCTTCCCATAGATAATAATCATCCTACATTTTAGTGATGCAACAAAACCAGACACCCAGGAGTTCATTGCATTCACTAGACTTCACACTGACAGGATGAGAGAACACAGATCCTCTTGCTGTTGGAGTGAAAAGGGAATTTTATTTAATTGCTGGAACATGTGGCTTGTGATGGAGTTGTGCATTTCTGGCTGCCTTGGAGGAAGGGCAGTGGTGGGTACCACACATCAGAGAGGATGTTTATGCAGCCCAAGACTGGAGACTCAGCTGAAATGGGGAAAAGATCTTGCTGCAGATTTCCTCTGTGATTCTGGCAACATCACTTTGTGACTCATTCCTCCACCTGCAAAGAAATCAGTAAAAGCATTGACTGCCGGCGGCTACGAGGAGCAGCATATGCCGTGCATGTCAAGGACTCGATGACCATCGTGACGGGGAGTGCTCAAGAGTTATTCCTCACCCTGTGTAACTTGTCCCCTCCCTCTGGGAGACACCAGTGCTGCACCCTGTCTCCTCTGGGAGACACCACCCTGCCTGCAGCCAGCTGCCTACACTCCTGCATCTGGCTTTAAACTGCACGGCTGGAGGTGAAGGCAGCAGCTCAGCACCAGCTCGGCACCCCGCACTTCCCTGGCATGGGAAGCCTTGTTCTGACCAGACTGGCTCTAATTCAGCCCCTGAACTTTCATTGTTTAGAGGCTGAAAAAAATTATACATGATCAGAAGCAGGTGAAATCTGAGTACAGTCCTCACCTGATAGTTTAAAGTCAGGTGATGCCTCCAAGAGAAAGCAATTATGAGGAACAAATAATGAACAAGGAAACAGTGGCAGTTTAAGAAAAAAGCACACATTCCCTTGACATTACAAAAGTTACCATAGCTTTGCTAAACAGCATTTGCTCCTTTAAAACATTCTGACTGAGGGGAGCTCTACAGACAGGCAATTTCAGTAATATGTTTATAGGGAGTCTGCGAGTACCTGTGCACAGGCATAAAAAAAGGAAGTCAAGGCTCTAAAGGGAGCTGGAAGAGGCACTGAAAAATCTATGACTCAACACTATCGAGACAAATAATGTAGATAAAAATGTTATGAGAACAAAAGAAATCCTAAAATTGTTATAGATCTTTCATCAGATGAAGGTAATGATGTATCTAACATTCCTGCGGAAAAATAAAAATCCAGATGTATCCAATAAATATTTATCTTCTATATTTTTAAAGAAAATAGGTGGCAAATTACTATCCTATGAGATTAACACATTATTCTATTTTATTCTACCTTAATGACAGAAGTTATTGAATATCCCTTCATAGAGTTGAATATTTCTAAATCAGGACACCTAGATACATAGTGCTCAAAATGTTTCCAAAAGCTCTTTGAAGACCTCTCTAGATAATTAATGTCAATTTTTAATAAAATTTGGTGGGAAATGGGAAAATTCATAATTGCCTGCAAACTTTAAGGGAGACAATGTACCATTAGGACTATAAAGTATAAATGGGACAGCAAAGGGAGAGGGAGAGGTTTGTCTCCAATCTGTCCCCTAGGCCACTGAGCGCTGGGGCGGGGGCTGTGTGGTGGAGGAAGAGGCACACAGGCTGAGTCATTATTGCCCAGAGAAGGGTACAGAAGTGAGATGACTGATACCATGGTGTTGTCTCTGGGTCTGAAGCCATTTGGAGGAGGGAAAATTGCAAATGTGTTTTTGTCTGGAGCAGTGCCCATCACTAAACTGGCTAATTTATACCTATCACCAGGGCTGGTATTTCTTGCATTGCAAACTTAGTAACTGATAGACCTCAAAGCATTTTCACCAACCAGGAATAGTCGACAAGATGTCTAGTATCTCAGGAGGTTTCATAGAGGTGCACTCCTGAACTGTTCCCATACTCCAACAGCAACCCATAAAGTAACCCAAGTTCAGTACCTGCAGACTTCTCATCACCCTCTTCCTGGTGGGCTGGTAAATAACGAGGAATTCGGCATATTGACACACAGATATATTTCGGTTACGCTCCAGAGAAAAGACAGCACTCCCAGAGAACAATGTTTTTGACCTGCACAGTGGGAGCATAACCACATGCAGTTCTACAACCATGGGCTGCCAGTGGGCTGCTATGACCAGAAAGAAAGAGTGGCCTTTGAAGCTCAGGCATGATCCTGCTGAGAGGATGCTCTCGCTGGGTAAGTGGGCAGCTGAAAAGCCAGCAATTTTTCTGCCAGAGTAGCTCTTCAAAAAAGCTCTCCTTGTTTTGCAGTGTTCTTGAGCTGAATTTGAAGATGGCAGACCTTTTCAAGCATTGTATGTTCTGAGCCAGAGGGAGAAGCAGTCTGTGTCCTGAGAAGGACATGGACACGGTGACAAGGTGGGATTTTGGTTCTCTGCTGCCAGGCAAAGTCTGAACAGCCACGTCAATGTGCACAGTCTCTGCTGGCTAGAGAGAAGCACCTCTGGGGACTGACACAAATATGGTGTCACATCTGTTTTCAGTAGTAAGACTTCCTCTGGTTATGGAGACTGGCTGCTTCTCAAGCGACTTGATGGTCTTTCCACTTCCATGTGACCCTTATCTCCTCCCAGCTTCCCTTCTCACACGTATCTGACCTTGCACATTCCCTCACAGACTGGAATGCCTGGACCTGGGCCCACTGGTTACACCAATGGTAAAACACAGGTAAACAGTGAAACCCTTAGTTTCACTGCCTTGCCTGAAATTCCAAACAGGTCAGATTAACCCTTGCCTGCATCTACCTCACTGTTTGGGTTGAACCCATAGTGACCATCCCCTCTCCTTGCTCTAAGTTTCTAAGGTAACATACAGCCATAGAAGAGGCAGGGGTTGTGCACTCAAGTATGAGAAAGAAGATGGTCCTCTCCTCATTTTTCCATGATGCTGGGAACAGCTTTTGGTTTTGGAGGAAAACCTGGTCACTTGAGAAGGTTGCATGTAGAGATATGCTAATGAACTTGCACAAAAAAACCAGAAAACTTCAAGTTTCTGAAGCACTGTGAGTGGTGCAAGGAAATCATGGGTGTGTGCACATGCATCACTGCTGGAGAAGATGGACTGCTCTCTCACGTATGTGAATGCTTCCTATTTCTTTTGATACTTGCTCTTGTCAAGCTCCCAGAGTCATTTTCTCCCTTTGAATGCAGTTTCCCTGCTCCCTCCTGGCTATGAGGGCTGACTTATCTACCTGTTACATCAGCTTCTCCAGGCAGGGAGATAAACACCGGCCCAGGGAAAAAGCTTTGTCAGCTTTTGATGAAAAGATTAATGCAAGTGGTTATTGCACCTAAGGCAGCACCGGTGCCCAACACGTGAATCTCAGTAAACACCACAAATCCCTCTGTTTCAGATGCTCCAGCAGAGTGAGAAATGTGTCTTTAAACTTAACTGTGGCAATTGGTCTGACCCCAGGGGAGAAGATCAGTCAGCCACAATGCTCCTTATTCTTTTTCCATAAGGATTGTTTGAGCAGTCCCTCCTCTCTCAGCAGCTGCTCACAAAGTTGCATCCTCTCTGGGGATACGGAGAAGCAACCAGTTGGTCCAAGCTATCTCACCATCTGGATGTGATGGGAAAGAGTAGCACAAATCCAGAGAGGATCAAGGCATTGCAAAGAGTAGGTTCAAATTCTCTATACAGTGACAAGCAAAAACAACTTCAACAAGGATAAATGAAAAAAGATATTAACAGGAATTCTCCCTCCATCCTGGAAAGGGCTGGTGGGATTTACCCTGGGAGCTGTGAAGTGATAGTACCAGTCACATCTACAGATCTTCTAGCTGTGCTATTGTCCGAATCCTTCTGCTTTCCACTGCACAGACCTCTGCTGTGGATCAGAACTGGCATGATCACACCATGTCTTGGGTATCACAGCTGGCAGGAGAAATGCAGAAGTTTAGCAGCCTGGCTCTGCAGATGCTGGGTGAACCCTCACTCAGCAACATCTGCCCCACACCAACAAACTTACCACAGTGGTTGAGGCTGTACCTTCCTCTGCTACACAGCCTCACGCTTCTAACTGCACAGTGGAGAGATGCTGGGTCCTCTTACAGTTCGCTCATCACCCCCCTAGCTGCATTCAGGCTTGAACTGTACATGCTGTACTCTTTAGATGGAACACATGAAGGAAACCAGCAAAGAGATAACACATGCCTGTGTCCCTGGACCTGGTGATGATGTCGCTGGGGAGCTGGAAGGACATGACAAAAAGAAAAACTGAAACAGATCTCCCATGAAACTTCACTCAGAGTGGGAGACCGTCCAGGGTTTTTGCAGTACTTGCTGAGAGCACCTTGAGAGGAGCTGTGGCTGCTGTGAGGCTGCAGAGTTCAGCTTGCTGCTCAGAGACGAAAGATGCTGCCCTCCAGTACCAGAGCCTTTGAGGTGCGCGCTCACACGACGGGGTGTGCTATGCCACTCCAAGCACATAGAGAGGAACAACTTTATTTTCACATTCACTCCAAATCCGCCAGTCTTCGGCCCAAATTGGTGTAAAAATAGCATTGGTGTAGCATCAGAGAGCAGCCTGACGACGTGAGTTGAGCATTCACACGCGTTCACCTGGAAATCAAGTAACAGCTTTGCCAAGGAGCCACCAAGCCACAGGCTTCAGCTGAAGATCTCCCATGCCCCTTGCTGGAGAATCCGTGCAATAACAGAGCTCTGGGCGGCACGAACTGAGAAAACGGCAAAGCGGAGAAGAAAAGCCAAGCACATCACGAAGCGCCACGGATAAAGGTGTTACCCAAAACTCCTTTCCAGTAGTAAAAAATATCACATAAATCCATACATCATTAAATGCCAAACGGAACAGGCCTGTCGTCTTTTGGCACTGTATGTTTGATGAAATACAGTGAAACTTCTCTCCTTAAAACCAGAATGAACCCTCCAGAGACTGTGGTACGTGGGAAATCAGATTACCTGATAATCTGGCATAGAGGAGGATGGCATAGAAATTACAATAGTGTTGTGGATAAAGGTACCGATAGTAACTTCTAAGTAACTTCTAAGTAACTTCTAAGTAACTAGTTGGTGTCTCACTAGCCAGTTACTGGTCAGGTATCTCACTAGCCCATGCTGGGCTCTGCCCAGGCTGTTTCTGTTGCTCGAGGCCAGCTCAGGAGCCTCTACCTGGCACTGCACACAGTGGTATGACTGGCGTGGAGATGATTAACTGAAGAAGAAGAGTTTGAACATTCAAAAGAAGTGGTTTTGATCTGATCCCTCTCCTGTCAGCTCTTTTTGTTCCACCCTCCTTGGTTCCACATTGTTCTCTCTGCAGTGGTACGTGCCAGCCCAGTACCAAAATACCTTTCTGACAGCTATCTCTTGCTCTGGCTTGTTTCCATCTTCATAAAAGGTTTTTTTCCTTGGAAATGAGCTTGGGTGGGAAAAACAGGGAAAAACACGTATTTAGAGACAGCTTTTTTCACACATCAGTTTGCACCTGCTGATTCACCAAAGGTAAAGGAAACAAGGAACACTACATTTGATCTGCTGTGTTTCAGGTGAAGGAGAAGCCCCAAGGAAAGCCTTGCAAGATGCTGCTCCACAGCTGCTGTTCTGCCTGCATAATCACCAGAAAGACTGAAGAAAGTCCAGTTTCATTTAAAATCTCTTGGTTTCCTTTCCCCCCCCCCCAATTGTTTGGCAGACACATTGCTGTTTGACGTTTAATGTGATCCTAATGGAGCATAAAGTGAGTGGACTCATCTTTTAACATTTCATTTCCTCCTTTATGCTTTGTCTATTGGTAGTGACGGCAAGTGAGTGGCCCAGTGGGAATTGTTAATGAGATTTCTGTAGCAGCCCAAAACAAAATTGGTTTTAATCTAGGTCCTGCATAAACCAATGGCTAATTTTCTGACATCCTTTGCTTTAATATTTATTTTTTCCAAAGTTAAAAGCAGCAGCTGCTGCATATTTCTAACAGCTGCAAAGGAAAAAAAAATACACTCAAAAGAAAGTTCTGCATTCTATGAGAAATTAACACATTTTCTAGTTTAATCAAGTAATAAAAACCTTAAATAATGAGATAAATAATTTTAATTGTCTCTGGATTAAGCATTAATTAAGTATTAAGTAACAAATTGGAAAGGAGAAAACATGTTTCAAAATGGCACAGAAAACCAGCCAGATACAAAGGAAGTAACAAAAAAGGAAATTCTTAGAAACAGCCAGACATGTCTCCTGCATGAATTGCTTTAGATGAGCACATGTCGATCATGAGAGAGGGACACTTCCAGGGATGGGGCATGTACAGCTTCTCTGTGAAGCCTGTTCCAGTGTCTCATCACCCTCATGGTGAAGAATCTTCCTTTTTATCTAATATAAATCTACCCTCTTTTAACTTAAAACTGTTGCCCCTTGCCCTATCACTACAGGCCACGGAGAGCTGGAGCAGCAAGGTTTGCACGAGGGGTATTCAAAACCTTTGGCACTGGCCAGTTTGGAAGCAAATTATTCAAAGCCAAAATAGGATTATACCTACAAGGGGTTGTGTGGCAGCTTGGGCATTTCCTTTAAAGAATGAAAGACCTGCACAAAGAGGGGAAGTTGCCTGAATGCCCATACTGGGGAAACAATGGGAGGGAATATACACAATGTACTGCCACACTCACAAAATAAATTGGTAGAAAAAAAAACCCTCTAAGTTATTTTTTACTCCTACTGGAAAGACTGGTTATTAAAATTTGAGGCAAAAAATATTCAGACAGGTCAGGATGAAACCAATAGTAGAAAATTAAAGTAAAATAAAACCATTCTAGTAGGAAAAGCCACTGAATCTACCACATACCTTTTAAGCCATTTCTTTGCCCACATGTTGTTAAAACTGATCAAAACATGAAAATCCATTTAGGTGAATTTTTAAGTGTTGAAGCAGTTTTAATTTAAAACCAGAAAAAAAAAGGTTTTAGAAAACTGAAAAGAAAATAGTTTCAATAGTATTGAAATAGTTACTATTCAACTGTTTTAACTTCAGAAACTGAAGATGAAATCAGTAAAGCTTTGGAATATTTTTTTTTCAGTTTCTAAAGATTAAATAGTTGAATAGTTTCAATAGTATTGAAATAGTTACTGTAAGCACTTTCAACACTTTCCATTAGCCAAACTGCTTTTTCTTTGACAAGCAAGTCATTAAAAATGTAACTAGCTAAAAGAAAATAGCACTCAGCCTTTGGAGAAAACTAAAGCTTGGCAAAAGTGCATCATTTTAGCTAAAAGAAAAAAAAAGAAGAAAAAGAAATCAAGTTGTCATTTTGGTCTGCTAGATACAACGTGAAACACAACTTACACTGATGTTTGTTTGCTAAAACAGAGAAGGTAAAGAAAATGAGAAAATAATCTTTTCTCATTTGTGGAAAACGATATTTGTTGAGGCATCTTATCCCTGCAAGCCTTAGCCATGGAAACACTGCTCTCAGCTCAGTGGGACTTTTTTGATGGACTTCTTCACCTTGAAGAGGTTCTGTACTTTTGGTGTTTGTGCTTTTGATAAAGTAATTTATTTTGTTTTAAAAATACCCAGCACCAGAGCTGCTGTTATTACTTGCGTAAGTCGTTGTTATTACCAGTGTTAACAGAAGATGTAGAGACCATAAAGTGTCCCAGACACTACTCAAATGCAGACCACAAAAAGCTGCTTCTTGCCCTGAACACACTGCCATTAGGCAGGAGTGCTGGCAGCCTGCAGAGTTCGGGGGGCCAGGGGGGCAGGAAAGAAATTAAAAAAAAAAGACTCCAGCCCCTGAGCAGCAATAGTTAGCTTTAAAATCATGACATTTAAAGCAGTGACAAAAAGGTGGCTGCCTTTTCTTTATTTCTAGCCCAGGAATCTTTATTTCATATGTAAGATCAGCCTTTCTGCAACCTCCGAGCCAGAGGACAAGAAAGCACTATTTTTAAAACGAAAGCTGAGAAACCCATGTCATCAGAAGCTTTAAGGAAAATACCAAGTGTCATGAGAGTTGGCAACACTGTAGTTCCCTACCACTGATTTTCTTTGGATTCTGTTTTTAATGGAAAGTTAAAGGCTTTTTCCCCTTAACATTCTTCAATAGTATAGTTTAAGTGCAACATGTTGCCCTTTAAGTGCATGCTCTTTTTATAGAGCAATTTGATTATCTTCAATTATGCTATAATCAACAGATGAGATTAGTAAAATATCAAAGTTTGCAATTATATCCAATTTTCTTCTCATTACATACAATAAAGTCTAGACAGTCATTTTGTTTTTTGTTTATTATTAGCTTTCAGTCGATCATTCTCAGTCTCTGATGCATTAGAACAACAACAAAAAAACCAAACAGGTAACAAATAACTTGCTACAAAAATCTTCTTTGTTTTTTTTTCTCTAAGACTTCAAAGACACTCAGAAGTATTTATTTGATGTAGATTAATTTGGTTACTTTAAATAAAACTTAAATTCAGAGCTAAATTTGATCTCCACGTCTCCAGTTTGGAAGAGAGAACCCTGAGATTTATAGATCATGCTCTCATGATGTAGTGCCTGTAACATAATATGCCGGTGCAGCAGTGAATGGAGGAGGCTTTGCCCGTGAAAATCTGCTGTAACTATTTGCTTTGCAGCTCTTTGCTTTGGCTGTGCAGCAGTTGAATTAACTTATTTTAATAAAACAGCCTGTTAAGGGTAACACAGAGCCAGCAGATAACTGCAGCACAGACTGTGACATACCATGTTTGACTTTCTGGAAGTGCAACACTCCCCCCCGCCGTCCCCCAGCAAAATGAAATGTTAATAAATGACGTGTGCAGGAGGCATTCGGTCTGGCTGTCCTCAAATCAAACTGTAAGGGCTGCCTGACAAGGGACATCCTCTCACGATGAAGTGGGTGGCAAAGGGGGTCTCCCAGCCTTCCCAAAAGCAGCAGGGAGTAAGAACAGTGGGTAAAGGGTTCAGCAAAGGATGATGTGGAACAAAACTACCATATGCACAGCATGACTTGGGCTGGAGCGATGCAACCTCTCACAAATTGCGTCCCCTGCTCAGGAGCTCAGCCTCAAAGGTAACTGCGATAGATAAACAACTAGTAATGAACTGATAAATATCCTCAGGAGAGGATATGCAGCTAAGCAACCGATGTAGCAGCATCTGGAACTCTCCTTGTGCCACAGCTGATTATGTGGGTCTCAGGGGGGAGTTGAAAGCAGCCTCAGCTCTCTTCTCAGTGATGTGCTGGTCCCATGGGACAGAGGAGCAGAGGGTGCCAGGGTCCCATCACTTGGGATACAGCTGGAGGGAAGCAAACATCAGCTCAGCAGGCTGTCAAATGGCAGCCAGCACCAAGCTGGACCTGAGGTCACACACAGGAGCTGAACCCAGGCAGTTGGCAGCAGAGTGGGTCAGGCTGGGTGCCACTACATCAGCTGTGTGGAAGGAGCCACCTTTGGAGCAGCTGGATATGCACTCAGATTCAGTGTATCCTGAGCAGATGAAATCCACCTACCTGTGTGTAAGAGAAGAATTATTTGGTCTCCATCTTAAAAGACAATGCAAGGAGTTTGTACTCCAGGGGTAGGAATAAACTGTTTACTATCTGCACTGCAGAAACCCAGTAACTTCATACTGATGGTATATTAATCAATCCAGAATAGCATGGTCTATATTCGTAAAGCACCCGTTAACTAAATTAAGAACTGGTTCCTTTCAGATCTCAAATCTAAACTGCCTGTGGAGAATCCCCAACATGTGGCAGGACTTGCAAAGAAGGAGTGTTTATATCTAACCTATTCAGTATTTTGATCAGAGACCAGAAATTTCAATACACAATTACTGCTGGTAAAATTCACAGGTGGTATCAAGGTTAACAAACTAGAGAAGCGGAGGTGTTACTCTACTTCATCTGGGAGTGCTTGCTGTGAGGAGCCCATTCCCAGAAGGAGGATTTGTGGATGGAACATCCCCTGGGTATCAACAGCCTGGAAAGGGCAAAAGGTCGAACAGTTCACCAGGAGCTTGCAGCGTCATAGCATGACAAAATACTAGGGTGATCCTGCAAATGTAGCTGTAAAGCAGAAGTTTGTGTCTATATGTATCTATATGTGTGTATTTGTGGTTAAGTAGACCCTGGATCGCCAGGGGGAGTTCAGGCAACCGCATTTTTAATGGGATGTTGAAAAACTGAGTAGGGTTCATGGGAAGACTGTGAAAACAATGCAAGGACTTTGTAATGTGTTTCGCTGAGAGGTTTAAAGCAATCATTTTGTTAACTTATCCAAAAAGAAATATTTTGAGCTGACTAGACTATGGCATAGAGACATCTACCCATGAAAATACCAGGAATGTATTGAAGAATAAAGAAAAGCATAAAAAGAACCAGTGGCTGGAAGTTAGATGCAGCCAAATTCATGCAGAGAATTCAAGCCCACATTCATAATGAACAGGGTGAGGACAAAGGGAAAGAGAAAATATCTCTTGATTGCTTCAGACCAGAACTCAGTGTCTTTAAGAAAGACAGCCTTAAGGTTAAACACGAGTTATTTGGCTCTAGTTAGGGTAGCTGCTTGTGATATATAGAAGTGCACATTCCTATGGACTGCCAAAACATGTGATGGATGCCTAGAAACAAACCACCAAGTTTTGAAGTGCTTGTGAGCAGAGACATTCCTCACTTTCCAGTCTTTGGGCCAGCTACAGAGGCCATTTCATATGGAAAAGCATTTCTGATTGTTCATTAAAAACACACCAGTGCAAATTCTCGGACCCCAGTGTTTGAAAAACTCACAATCTTATGTGCCTCAGCTAGTCCAAAAAGATTTCAGAACTGGTCTGGGGAAAGTCATCTAATCTCTGGGCTTCTGACTACAATTTGAGTGCTCATTCCTGCTGCCACCCCTGAGGCTGGAGACACCGCCACTGGCTGGGTAACAGGCAGTCCACATGCATGCACCAATACTACGATAACTAAGCAGCTTTCTTCCCCTTTTTGGTGGATTGTTTTTAACTGAGTTCAGCAATCTGCTCCAATTCATGGCCTGCAAACAGCTTCATCAGCACAGCCAAGGTTGGGCAGCCACGACAGCACGGACCAGCCGCAGAGCAGGAAATCCTGAAGCCAGCACCGCCTCGGAGGTGCAGATGCTGAGGCTGATGCAGTGGCTTGTTGTTGCCATGGGAGAGGTCCTGCTTTACCTCCCTTCCCCAAGAGCACAGTCCCACCACCCACTCTTTGCTTGTGTTGGCACTGGTGTGGCTAGCTCTCTGCTGAGATACCCAGCCAGCCCGAGAGAACAGCAGTACCAGCCTAAGGGATGGTGCCTGCTGGAGTGCTCATCTGCTGCATCACAGCATCTTCAGCATCAAATCATACCCTCGAATTAAAGCTCTACAGTATTCCCAGGGAGGACACACTGGCTCCATACACTGATCTAAACCTCAGGTGGGATCATCCCACCCTGCCCTCTTGTTAGCACCAGAGCTGCTGTAGCCAGGGGCTGCCCAGGCTCAAGTTAGCTCTCAAGGCAGGCTCGGCAGCCGGTACCACAACTGTCAGGGCCTGGAGAAGACAGAATAGGAAAGAAGGTTGCACCCAGAAATTTCTTGCTTTCCAATTGAACTCAGCAATGTTTATCTGCCTCCTTGGGGGATGGTCCATCAGGCTTAATCCGGTGACATCCATAAAATTCAGGGAGAGAACTGCATTGCTAAAGCTTTCATATGGTTCCCCTGATAAGAGGGAAAGACTCATATAATGTGATGAAGAAAAAGACACAGCAGTGCTGCTGCACTGTTAAAGGTCATCACCGCTTCTATTGTACAGCAGATATAAACACAAGCTGCAGAGCTGCACAGTTAGTGCTCTTCAAAGAGCTCTTCCCCCACGCCTCTTTCGGGGCCTGTCCCACCCTGCTACAGTCATTTGTAACTAAGGGTTTCTGGCCCAGTTTCCTTCTCAGTCATGTAATTTCCTTTTTCTTTTCTTTTGTGGGATGTTTTCAGATTTACAAAGGGAAAAATCTATATTCCAATTCACCATCCAACAACCCATCAGTATGAAAGAGAAATGCCCTAATTTTGGTGAGGCTTCTTATCGGCGTTTTTAATACTAAAAGCCGTTTCACAGACTTATCAGCCAGCTAACTACATGCTGATGGAGAGCATCAGGGCAATGGTCCTGAAGAACCAAATCCTTTCTGTGCTCAGGAAAGGTATTGTCTGGGTAATTGTAGGATTTTCCTTTCTGCTTTCAGCTGAGCAATCTTTCCTGGAGGAAGAGGCAGTCTGGCCACAAGCAACTCGTTTCTTAAAGCCCAGGAAGGCTTCTTGGTATTGATGTGATTCTGTAGGATGTTGACAATCTTAAAGGCTGGAATATTCAGTAACACAGTGAGAACTGTGCACTTCTGCTTTCAGAAGAACCTAGATGCTTTTCTACCTTTCCTTGGACACCCTCTTGGAGACATCCCCAGGCAAGGCAGCCCCCCACCACCTCACATCTGGCATGAGTCCTGACATCCCCCCTCTTTGCAGCATTGCATTGAGCCACCCAGTGCTTTTAGATAATGATGTGCTTGTTGTGTAAAACATATCTAGTGCTGCAGGAGTTGAACTTTACCCCTGATGGATCTACCTGCCAAGTCCCAGTATCTTGAGCTCTGAAGGCCATTGAAGTGTAGTTGTTGACAAGCTAGGTTCTGTTTCATCCACTACTGCAGGCTTATTTTTTATACCATTGGCTAGAAGCTCGGCGTGAATAGAAGAAGACTTTTGCCTCTCTGGGAGACTATCCAGCATTTTGTGGAGAAACAGATTTGACAGTCTAATACTGGAAAGTCGACACCTAATTACCTCATTCCTAACTTGCCATTTGTAAAGTTTTTTTCTGAGAGCCTGACAGACAGAGGGGAATTGCTATGGGTGACAGCATGGTGGGCTGAATACTAGCAAGCCCCACAAGGAAAAAATGCTGGAGCGCTCTAAAAAATTAATCCTATGTCTTCTTAATCCCATGTCTTCGAAATAAGTGAGAAGGCAGCTGTCTGAGGAACGGGGAGCCTTTCCAAGCCCCAAAGGTAAGATTTTTTGCAGAAAGAGTACAAGTTTGCACCGTGTTCCCTCTAACTAATTTCTAGACAGAAAAGACACAAAATCTTCACAGAGATTTTATCGCCTGTAGAGACAACAGGCACACATTAAGACAAGGCAACTCTCTCCCAACAGATTTGCATGACCATGTTTGCAAGGAGACATAATAGCTGTTATTTATACTGTACTTACATATTTAATTTTCTTTATAAATAAAAGCTTTATGCCTCCCTCTGAGCCTGCTCTTATAGCCTTAGACTACAACAGCTACAACAGAACTATTACTCCAAATTAACATGGCATTCAGCGTGCGTTGGTATTACTTCCATGACTTTTATTAGGTTTTTTAATTATGATTTTTTTTCTCTCAGTTCATTCATCAATCATATTTACAAGCCCATTGTTGCACTTGCTGCCAGTTTAGTGTTCTCACACATTTCAGCACACAGAAAGTGCAGGCTCGGGCAGCTCTATTAGGATCTCTAATATTTCTGGGGAGTCTGAAGGTGCTGACAGCTTATGGTATGTCTTTCACAGGCAAGTGCAAGTGCCTCAAAGTCCATCTATCTGTGATTACTGGAAGGGGTAAAATTACACAGCATGCTTACCCTCTGAGCACGAATCCTCTCCAAGAGCTTAGAAACGGGGAACAAAATAGCGTACCACAGCTGGAGATCTGGTGAATGACACTAATTCGAACTTCCAAAAAATCCTCTGTGCCGCACCGGCTGCCTTTGCAAAGCGAGCTTGTTTGGATCCTAAGTTGATTACTTTCCTCAGTTTGACCTAAGTGATGTATTAAGACCTGACCCTGAAGTCCCACCACTTCCCAAACTCTCAGACAGCAGCAGAAGCAGCTCAAGGATGGCATAGGTGGCTTCTAATTTGCTTGGGCTCCATCCTCCTTCCCTTGTGCCCTCACTGATTTCTCTCACCTTGTCCTTTTATAGCTGGCACCTCTGGGCGGGGAGAATTCAGACACGATTTAATTTTGTGGGACTGCAGAAAAAGGTATTTCTCAGGGCTGCAGGGAGAAAAAAGCAAGTTGTTCCAAGTATCCAAGCATGCACATCGTCACCACAATCCTGTTTGCATACAAGCCCATTGTCGACCAAAGGAACTGGAAAATTATGGCTATTTATCCATCCTTCTCTTTACCCCCTGCTGTGCCTCTTTTGGCAAAGCAGCTAAACAGTTTGCATTGTTTCAAATTAATGCGAGCAGATGGTTTTATTTAGAATTTCTTTTATTGGTGAGACACGCTCTTCCTCTGTTTATTAAACGATGCCTACTTTGTGTCATCCGTCATGTTGCCCCTCATTTCTGCGCAGAGCTCAGGGGTAGTTTGTTGTAGCTGCTGTTGGGTGGGTTGGTTTTTTTGGAGGGGGGCTGGGTGGGGTGTCATGTAAACTACGATGGAGCTCTGAACGCCAGCGAACACGGCGTCTCCACATCCGCTTTCTGCTGGCAGAAGGGCACATGGGGCTCCAAACGGGCGGCACGAAGCGCGCACCGCCGGGCTCCTGGCGCTGGGAGAGGGGCTCCCCCCGGGGCAACTCGGACTCGTCCTCTGGCTGGCGGAAGAGCCCCGGGGGCACGTCTTCCCGCCGTCGCTCTGAGGCGGGCGGGTTCGGTGCCGCTCTGCGGT
>VXBZ01003489.1:374300-427162 GCA_013399135.1 Heliornis fulica
TTAGGGGAGATGGTGACGATAAAAAAGGAGGCCTGCTCTCCGCACCGGGACCAGGAGTATGGACAGCCTTGGTACGCCGCTGAGCTTCAGTCCGATGTACTCTAATCCCCTTCTCTCCACTTAATCCCACATCTTAAAGTTGGGTTTGAGGGATATGGTTGAACCTTTCCAAGTTACTAAAACCTTTCCTTGCGAGGTCTGCCTTGAGGTGTGCGAGGGGGTGGTTACCTACTTGTGCTGGGCACACGTCTGCTATGTGTACTGGTTCACACCATGCTGACATGCTCTGAGGGCCGTGCCTTGTGATTGTGCAGCATGTTAGCTGGGCTGTAGCAGTGCTGCATCCCTGCTGGTGGGAGTCCTCTCTGCCACTGTCCTTCTTGGTGTGGGGTGTGCTGGGCATGTGCCGTGCATGGAGGTGTTCTCGCTGAAGCTGCTACCTGTTGTAGGCTTTAGCTTTAAGCCAGCTCAGCTTTTGGTAGGTTGGATGGCAGGTTGGATCATTTTTCTGCTGCAGTGTGGGGACTAGGAGCACTGTTCAGACCCTGTTGCCTCTGCTCCTGTCTTCGTGCAGTCCCAACATCTTTGTAGGTTAACGTCATCTTTCTGTTGTTCCTTTCCCAGCTCTGGAAGGCCTGACCTGCAGTCCATGGAGGTGGAGCCCAAGAAACTGAAAGGGAAACGGGATTTGATCATGACCAAGAGCTTCCAGCAAGTGGATTTCTGGTGTAAGTGTCTTGTGAATGAGGGAAAAGCAGCGTTGCTGCTTGTATAGAATTCGGTCTTTCCTACTCAATGTCCTGCCTTTTTAGGGTGGGAGGCAGGGAAGAAAAAACCCAGGAGCAAATTTGCATGCTTTCCTGAAAAGACCAGCACATTTGGTAGGGAAGCTGTTGGCCAAAATCAGCTTGTCTATTGTGGCACTATGCAGTGGTGGAGAGGTGTCCGGAAAGTGTCCTGGAAATGTGAAAATGCACATGGGAAAAAGTCCAAGAGTCAAATACTTGAATTCAGAAACTGCAAAGGGAGCATTACATGGATGACAACTTTTTCCCTTCCCCTGCGTTGTGGGAGAGAAAGCTGGTGCCAGTTACATTGGGCACCTACAAAATACCAGACTGTAGTCCTGTCTGGTCACAGGGTGGGTGCCTGGGGATGCTGTCTCTCTCCCAAGCACAGAATGACAGCTGTGTGATGAGGGTATTTGCTGTCAGGGATGCTCATTTTAGTTCCCCTCTGGTGTGTGGGGAATGAAATGTTTTGGCTAGAGGACATCTCTGTTACCCTAGGATGTGCATGGAGCCCCCAACCTCTGCAGATGGTGACAGGGCCTTTCCCTGTCCATGTAGCTGTTGGTGGCAAATGTGTGTAGGACACCAAGGCTCACACAAGTACCGGCATTGGTTGGTCAGGTGTGGCCTAGGGCAGAGCCCTTTTTGAGAGGCATATGGCAGAAACATGAGCAACTGGTGAAGTGTCTGTGTGCGTGGAGGCTTTGGGGAAGGGGATCAGCTGGGCTGGGGGGATGCTGTCCTGAGCACTGTGCATCCTAGGAGGTGTGTGAGCTTGTGTGGGTGTCACATCTGCCCGACCTAACCCCTGCTCCCCTTGCACCCACAGTCTGCGAGTCCTGCCAGGAGTACTTTGTGGATGAGTGCCCAAACCACGGCCCCCCAGTGTTTGTGTCTGACACCCCAGTGCCCATTGGCATCCCTGACCGGGCAGCACTGACCATCCCGCCTGGAATGGAGGTGGTGAAAGAACCCAACGGGGAGAACGACGTGCGCTGTATGAACGAGGTGATCCCCAAAGGTCATATCTTCGGGCCGTATGAGGGGCAGATCTCTAGCCAGGACAAGTCTGCAGGATTCTTCTCATGGCTGGTGAGTGACGGGTCTCCCCTCCAAAGTGACACCCCAGCTGTGCACTTCAGAGCTGGGGGACTCGCGGGCCTCCTGAGCCAGATTTTAGCCATCTTCCTCCTACTCTGAAGATTTTCCCGACACACAGGGCCAGTAGGCAAGCGTTGACCTGTCATAATTACCAGCTTAAGGGTATATGTGAAAGGAAAATGGGTGTCATGGCACCTGGGTTCAGTTCACAGGTGTAGGAACAGAGCTTGCTTCTCTCCCCCTTGTCATCCTTCCATCCCCACACAGTGTAAAGGGCTCCTCCAGTACCTCCTCTGGTCATCATTTTGAGGACAGGGGACCTTATTGCTCTCTACAACTACCTGAAAGGAGGTTGCAGTGAGGTGGGGGTTGGTCTCTTCTCCCCAGTAACAGGCGACAGAACTAGAGGTAATGGCCTCAAGTTGCGCTGGGGGAAATTTAGGTTAGATATTAGGAAGAACTTCTTTACTGAGAGAGTCATCAAGCATTGGAACAGTCTACCCAGGGAGGTGGTTGAGTCCCCATCTCTTGAGGTGTTTAACAGACGGGGAGATGCGGTGCTTGAGGACATGGTCTAAGGGTAGACTTGGTGGCGGTAGGTTAATGGTTGGACTGGATGATCTTAGGGGTCATTTCCAGCCTTAACAATTCTATGATTCTATGACAGACTGTATCTGGAGATTGCAGAGCCCTTTCATGGGCCTTCAGCACTCCCTCACAGACCTTTGAGCAGAGAAGGTGGCCCCAGAGGCCTGGAAAAGGAGGAAACCCAGTTCATTAGGAATTGATCTACATGCAGACCTCATTAGCCAAGCCTATATTTTTTTTACCGAAGTACTACGGACACTGGTTGGCCTGTGAGGTAGAGATGTCACTGGATGGACAGATAACTGGTTACTATGAGAAGTGAGATGTGGAACTTGAATTAGAGGTGGGAAAAAATCGAGAGCTACTGATACCAAATGCAGCTCACACTTTTCTGTCTGTAAAATAAATCTGTGTCTCAGCCCAACCCTGAAAGCGTAGTTAATCTTTTATATCTCGGGACTGTTAGAAAATGTTGTCAGCTGCATCAGTAGTTCTGTGTTATGGTTATTTGTACCCAGGCAATTTGTACATTGCCTCTTACTTGAGAGTAGCCTCCACACACATCTCCAGGGCAGCAACCTGTAGTACATGGGGAGCTGACACTCATGGCGTAGAGTTTCATGTCCTGACTCAAGGCTGGTGCTGAATCTGTGATTAGAGAGCTGTGGGCCTCCTGTCTGAACCAGCTAGTTAATATGCTGCCTCTGTTCTCTTGTTCTGCAGGTCGTTGATAAGAACAACCGCTACAAATCTATTGATGGGACAGATGAAACCAAAGCAAACTGGATGAGGTGAGTCCAGTTCACTTCTGCCTTCCCTTCTGGGGCTCTGTCTTCCAGAGAGAGGCCATCAAACAGTCCTTGTTATTTTGTGGGACACAAAACCAAACCAAAACGCCACAGCCCCTTCTGTAAAGGGTGTGCTTGTGCTCTTTCACTATTTATTGTGATGAGTATCCTTTGGAGTCAAATTCAATGAAAGGGACTAAAACAAGGATGTGTATATGGAGGATGGCTATTTTCTGGAATGAGGAATGGTACAGATCCTATTTATCCACTCTTAAAAATTGACAGGTCTTGCTCCATTTTTGTTATTTTTTTTTACTTTATGTTCAGATGTTTGCAAAATGCTTTGCATTATCCCCAAGGTAGCATTTTATTCTGTTGGGGTTTTTTGGCCTTCCCATTTGACAGATACCTAAGAGGTCCTGTGCTTTTCCCCTTTTTGTTTTTTTTTTTCCCTCTCCTTCCTGGGCTTGGCTTGAAAGAGTTGTCTGTGGTCGCTGTCATTGGCAGTGTCAGCCTTACTGTGTTAGAAATACGGAGTGAGTTCCTGCGGCTCAGAAGGTAGAAATCCTGCGTGTGCTTGCGCTCCCTCTGCCGGCCCCAGGACCGACGGAGCAGCACCCAGATACCAGCCAGTACTGAACCAGAAGTGCGGCTGCCTCTGGGTTGTTCACTGCAGCAGTAAGAAAACATGTTTAATGGCATGTGTCTGCAAAATGTAGGTCACTCTTGCAGCCTCCTGAGGCAGAGGAAAAGCATTGAAGTGCCTCCTATGTATGGCGAGTCACCAGAACGGGAGACCCGCTGCATACTGCAGCCCATGTTAGGACCATTCCTGCTTTCAGGGTGAATTTTGGATGTGAGTGTTGTCAAGATGGTGTTCCATGCAAGAGTAAAGCAGTGTGGGAATTAACTGGTTTGTTCACTGGCCTGGATGCCTGGGATTTTCGGAGAGAGTGTGAAACAGATGCAAGACTGACCTGGCTGGTCAGAGCTGGTTGCACCACTTTTGCAGCATGTGAGTCTCCATGTGGATAGTAGCTGTCTGACACTGTTCATAAAGTTAAACCAAGGATCTCATTTTTCTCTAAGAATTCTAGGTGTCACAGTTGTTTGCTACTGGATGAGAGAAGATGCTAGGGCTAAGTCTGGAGTTGTCACTCCTAAAACAGTGGTAAAGGGGACAGATAGGTATGGGGACATGTATCTTGACGTAAAGACTGAAAAGTGCAAAAACCCAGAGTGAGATTTTTCTGCTTAGATCTGTATCTTTATGTGGTCTGGATGACACTGAAACTGGGAGAAAGCACACTTGTGTACAGCAAAAACCCTATGATGAGCTCCTCTTCCTAGTGTCATGAACATAAGCTTAATGTCTGGATTTAAGAGGGCACTGCTCATGGCCCCAGCACCAAAGAACAGAATGTCCTAAACTTGTGTTTGCCGTGGTTAAGCCCTGAGAATGGCATGGTCTGGGCCATTCTGTACAGCTGTGAAAGGGGAGGAGGTTGCAGTTTTGTGGAAAGGCAATGTCTGCAGCTCTTCCAGGGAGGGATGTATCAGAGGACCTGTGCAGACTATACTGCTCTTCCTGATCTTCCTGGTTTTACTCTTGAAAATTGCTTCTAATAGCAGTATTATGTCAAGTCTGACTGACAGTTCAAGCGGTGATAGTAGTAGAAAGCCTTGATTTTTGTTTGTTCACAGCTTTCAAACAGAGGTGCACTTGATGCCTGTGGCAGGACATTAGCTGTCATGGAGTTTACCCACAGAAACTGTACTTCCAGGACGCTGTAGACAGCGCTCTTTTTGTTTTTCAGATGGTGCTCTTTGCCATCACTCACAGATGGAGTGCTTTGCAAAGCAGATCTACTCACCCTCTGGGTAGGTGGGTATGGCATGGGGAGAGCAGCTTGGGCTGACTCCTCTCTCTTCTTGTAGATCTGGCTATTGTTTTTGTTGTTTGACTTACCACATCTGAGTCCATTTTCATGTTCCCACTGAGGACAGTGTGCACGCTGCAGCACTTGCTGGTTCAGTTTCAAGAGGCTGTTTACCCAGGGCAGTGGGTGACAGGGAGGAAGGAGTATGAAGCATAGCAGATGGCATGGCAATAGTAATATCCTCTTGCCCTTTCCCTCTTCAGTCATTTGGTCGAGACAAACTCCTGATGCTGGGAACACATTCTCCCCTTGACACAAGAATAATGCACCCTTCATCTCTGTCCAGAGTAAAGCACTGCTGTTTCCAGTACCTTGTGAAACTCTGTGGCTGTGACCTGCAGGGATGTGTGCAAACCTGTTTTTACTTTTAGGGGGGCTCAGGGTGACTGATAACCATGGATTGCAGCACATCTCAAGCAAAATAGATATTGACGGGAGCTCTTGGGCTTCTGAGGGATTGCACAGAACCAGCCCTTGTTCCTGGTTACTTCTGAAGAAATTTTGTTATTTAGTTGTTGGAAAAAAAACAAAACCAAAAAGGTTTGGCCAAAAACTTAAAGTAATTCAGAAAGTCTAGGAAACGTCCCTCTATGTATATATATCACTTGGCTCAGACTGGAATGCAGGATAGGAAGCAGCAGCAAAATGGTGGTGCCTAACCAACTTGTTGAAGTGCCTCATGTGTGACTTTTCCAGGCTAGTTTTGGCATTTGTAGTCTGTATCCCTTCTTACATGTGAGTGTCTGAGTTAGTTGGACTTCAGCACAGTTCAGATTGATCCTTTCCCTCGGTCCATGTGAAAAGGCAGGTGCAGGACTCCCTTGCTTCTTTCTCCTGTGCTTTCCTCTCTGCCTCCTTTCCCTGCCAGACATAGCAGCAAAGAGCCCTCAGCGAGCAAGACTGTTTTGTATGTCTTCCTGTCTCCTTATATGTCTGTGATTTAATCTCCATGCAATAATAGAGCTTGGAAGGAAGCTCTGCTCAGGTGCTCCAGTGGTCTAGTCAAAGCAGGACCAACTTAGATCAGTAGTTCTTGTAAGTACTGAGGTGCTGCTTCAACTTCACAGAGCATTTTAAAAATAATTAAAAAAAAAAGGGTTTACTGTGTGTTCAGGGAGAGTAGAAGCCACCAGCCTTTGCACAAGTCATTTTGTTGAACTTCATGAGCTGGTCTGTGCTACCTCGCACGAAGTGCAGCAAATGATCTTACACACTGCAGACTGAAATTTATGCAGAGTGGAGGGATCCTAAAGTACTGCAGAGCTGTCATCCACATGAAAAAAATAAATTCCCCAGGCTCTGAAGGGGTTATATGGTTGCTTCTTAGATGCCAGGAGGAGTGGAGTGAGCTGATATTTTTGTGGGGTGTTCGTTATTTGCCAACTGTTCACATAGCTTACAGTGTCACCTGTTTTTAAAGAAGTCACTGTATAGCCATGCACTTGCAGATTGACCAGGGCTGAGGTGTGAATGTGCAGACCTGCAGCTGGGACTCCCTGGAGCATACTAAAACCCATGCAGCATCCCCAGAGAGGCACTTCCAAATATCACTGACTGCTCCTAGATGCATCCTGCATCCTAGAGGAAATGCACGAGAGGAAGAAGATGTGACAGTAATACTGTCTGCATTTTTATAAGGAGGAGTTTAATATGCCCACTGGGAACCTAACGTGTAATTGAATTTGTGATTAAAACTGGCTAGAACTCATTACTCTTTGCATGTCGAGTTTGCTGTTGGAATACTTAAGTTAGCTTAAAGAGTTTTAGACCCAAGTCATGCTGCAGCAAATGAGGGTAAACCCTAACATATGAATATCGAGGCCTACCACAGGTTGCCTTAAGTGCACTTAGTGAGATACCCTGTCTGGGAACAGCAAAAAGAGCTCTGAGTCCCCATCAGTGCAAAACACAGAATACTCTTTTTTCACAGGAGCAGCTTGTTGGTGGAGATTTGTTTCCACCCCGTGGAGACACTGAGGATGCTGTGCAGTTGTGGGTCCCCCCACCCCAGAGAATAGACATGAAGCAGTTTTGCTGAATGTGATAGAAATCAAAACGTAAATGTTCCCTTGCTCAGGGTTCCACGTAGCCTTTTCCTTTCTTCCAGGGCTCAGCTGGGAGAACTGTTTTCTCCTTTTCAGTGTGGGTTTTGTTTTTCTTTTTTCCCTTGAGGTCAGTGTAGTGAGTGCTTTTGCTGGCTCTGCATCATTTCATTACCATCTTCCCTAAACGCTCCTTCTACCCCTCCATAAATGAGGCCCCGGTATCTCAAGGATGCATTCATGCTTGTCCCAGTGAAACGCATCTCCATGCACTTTGCTCCCCACACTCCCTGCATGTGCCCTGGGTTTGAGCAGCATTTCCTACTGGTTTTCTGGCTTTAACCAAGGTTACCAGCTTCTGACACTGGTGGAGGACAGCAGTGTTGGTGAGCCAGCGGTGTAACCATACTAAGGAGAGACAAGGACTTCATCTGACACAGCTCACTCAGCCTTTCTGTGGGCTTTTCTTAGTCTGCAGCCCATAAGCACCTTTCCAAACCACCTCTCTTCTGCTGGGCTGTAGCAGTACTGAAAGGAACCTAGCTCTGAGGAGGTGCCATCACACACGTGAGGCAAGTAGGAAAAATGCTGAAGACTTTGCCAATACTAACTATTCAGAAAGTTATTTTGGCGTGGCTAAAGTCTGACTGTGAGAGAGCAGTCAGCCAAGATTTTAGGATTGAGTGTAGCTTTTTGAAAGAGGAGGGTCTGACTTGTCCCAGCTAGAGTTTGTTACTCGATTATTGCAAAGATACTAGCAGTAAGTCCCAAATTAAATGAAATCAAAGATACTATCTCCTATTAATACTATCTACTATGTATTAGTGGTAGATAGCATCTTTAGTTTCACATTTAATTTGTGACCATAAAACTAACATGTGGGGAAGCCAATAAATTCTCCCTCCTATGGTGCTGCTTTAGAGTTGGAATTGCTAGGTGTCCTACCCATTAAGGTGTCAGTTCTCATATGTGGCATCTTAGTATACTTTTTAGACACTAATTTTCTGGGCTTGTAGTGATGGATTATTATAAGGGTGGTTTGTATTAGTGCTGAAGCCTTCTACCTCAGATGAGTGTTGTAGTCTCCACCGTAACTCAATGCTCATGTAGATTCTGAGAACTTCCTTATAAACTATTAAGAACCTTATTAAGCACCAGAAAAGTTGTCCTTTTGCAAAAACATTCCTGATATCCCTGTTATTAACTGTTTGAAGATGTATAAAAGCAGTCTTTCGTAACGTGTAGCACTAGAATTCAATTGTGACATAGTTCAACTCAAGGCATACGCTGAGTTTTCCCAGCAGTTCTGCTCCTCCGTGGCCTCTGATCTCTTCTGTGCTGTGCTGTGTGCTTGTACACAAGGGTCCATTGCCAGGGCTGCAGGTTATCTCCCTCTGTCTGCAATCCTGCCTTGTTTATGTGCAAAACCTCATGTTCATGCAGTTTGTTTTCTCCTTCCCTATTGAATAAATCTGCCACCTTCCCACCCCCATCCAAAAAATTCCTATTTAGGACTAGAGTTTTGTTTAGCCTCAGAGTTTCCTTCAACTGTGGCTGGAAAAATTCACACACACACACACACACAGAGACACACCTCTTTGGCCAAAACTGCCTGTCCTCAGGAGGGCTGCCTCTCTTTCCTCATGAGGTTTTTTTGTTTGAAGCTCCAGATACTGGAAGCAGGCTCCTGTCAGCAGCAGTGACAGCAGAGCCTAGCCAGGAAAAGCAAGTGGGTGGCCTCGTTCATTTTGAGAACAATAGGAAGCTGCAACCATTTCTGGGTGAAACAAGAGCTTGCTGTGAAGCAGACAGACACTAGATGCACAATACCCCTGGCACTGGAGAAAAAGACCTTTGCTTAGGAAATGTGAGTTGTAGAAATTGCCCTTGAGCCTAGTCAAAATTTCCTTCCCCTGAAAAAAATACAGTTTGGTGTAGCCTCAGCTTGACATCCTGCACATTTTAACAGAAAGGGCGGTGTGAAATTGTCTGTTGCGTGTCATGCCAGGCAGAGCAATAAGCTCTGCTTCAGGCCTCTACGTTTCTGAAGAACTCATTTTTGAGCAGTGTTACCTTAGAAGCTAATTCATCAGTGTGATTGTGAGGTCTCACACTTCTTTCTGTGCACAATCTGTGGCAAGTGATGCGAGGCTGTACTGAAATTCTCGTGCATAAGGCATCAGACAAAGTGTAACATTTCACTTTAACTGTAAAGCTGAGAAGGCTCCTTCACACTAGTGTCGCTTGGTGGTTTTTTTTCTTAAGCTTGCAAATTGCCTCTTAAGGACCAAAATGTCTGCCTTTTCCTGGTGCAATTGAGGAAAACCGAGAGGTTGTTGTGGGTGGGGGGAGCTGGATCCCACGGAACTCCTCTGTCCCAGTGCCACACTGGCCAAGTGGTTGGATGCAGGGGGATGCTTTGCGCTGATTTCCTTTTACCCAATGTGCTTTGTGGGATGTTCATCCCAAGGAACATGGCTGAACGAAAGAGGAAGCCCAAGTTCTCCAAGGAAGAACTGGACATTCTGGTCACTGAGGTGACCCGAAACGAAGCCCTGCTGTTTGGGAGGGAGACAATGCGTCTATCCCATGCTGACAGGGACAAGATCTGGGAAGGCATAGCCAGGCAGATCACATCAGTCAGCCAGGTCCCCAGGTCTGTAAAGGACATTAAACACAGATGGGACGACATGAAGAGAAGGACCAAGGACAAACTGGCATTCATGCAGAGGTCCCTCTCCAGCCCCGGCAGCACGGGGCGGCCCTCGGCCATCGTCCTGACCGCCCACGAGAGAGCCATCGAGTCGACACTGCATTCGTCACGCCAGATGCACGGCTTCCGGAGAGCGGATCTGGACGTGGTTGACAGCCTGTCAACAAGCTGTAAGTATCATTGCCTTAACACCTCTTTGTCTTATGTTTGCATATCTCAGTTTGACACCAGAAGAGCATTGCGTGTTTCGAGATGCTGGGTTGCCTGTCAAACCAGGTCCTACTGTCATGTTCGGTTTCAAGACAGCCTGCTCTGGTGATCACGGAGTGTTGAGATGGATTGAGGGAGTGCTGTTTCCAAGTTAAGATCATCATCTTTATCTATTTATCCAGTCCTTTTCCATACCATCTTCTAAAGGTAGACATTGTTCAGATTCCACTTTCTTAATGGGTCCTAAGTCTGAACTAATCCTACAAGTGAGGGAACATGCCTCCAGTCTGCGAGAAAGGATTAGGAATTGTTCATCTTGCATGCACCCCAATAAAGCACCAGTGCTGTCAGGCTGAGAACCATGTGCCAGTCTCTAACAGATGGTAACCATCTTCCAAGAGGGCTGCCGAGGAGGCTCAGGGATCACTGGTCTTTATGCTCTGAGGCCAGGCCACTGATACTGATGATTTCTCATTAGCAGTCTGAAGGCTCAGCACAAGTGCTATGAAAAAGATAGATGACAATGATTCCCTTCTTCACTGTCTCTCCTTCCTAAGTTAATCTTCTTGCACCACAACTCTCAGACACCTTCCATTGCTGAACCACAAGCTGATTTTTGCAAGTTGTTTTCCCAGTTGCTTACATAGTTTTCTTCTGTGAAGGTGCATCTTCTTGGTCTCTGAGCTTTGAGGCATACAAAGGAGATAACTTTTGAGGAAGTCAGCCAACTAACACCTCATGGGTAGCACTGTCCTAACACATTAGGTCTTAACCTTTTGTCTGAAGTAATATCAGTGGGAAAGCAAGGAGAGAAATCTTTGAGAACTGAGTGGGACTTGGTATTTTTTTGCATCTACCTTGGAAGCCAGTTGTGCTGTTTCAGCAGTAAAACGAATACAGCTTGTGCAAGGAGATAGTGGGCAGTTGCAACAAGTGAGGTATCATCTCTTGTCACACTTGATATGCCTGTACCCATGAACTGGCACATCACTAGACACTTACCAGACTAATGAGAACTTCTGCATGGCGTTTTGCTTTGGTTTTTGTTTTGCATCACGTGTACTTGCCAGTTAATACAGGGTCCTGTTGCTGCTCCTTCTCTTAGTGGTGCCAAGCCACATAGTGGCCTCCCAGTACAGACTTTGTGAGCAGCAGATGCTACGTCTGTGCTTTTCTCAGGGTGGAGGATATAAGAAATGACACAGGAGTGGGGTTTTGGCAGGGGGAACCAAATGTGTCAGGGTGTGCTGAGACTGCACCAAAGTCCTTTGTGCCTCCAAAATGTTGGAGTGTTCTAGCTAGTTATGGTTTTTGGGGGAGTCATTGCTACCTTCTGAAATGGATTTATCTTCTAGTAATGAACAATGATGTGTACAGGATATTGTGGCAGCTTGGATTCCTCCTCGGTCGACGGGGTTGGCCTGCTTTTCAGGCCTGTGATGGCTAAGCTTGTCACCCAGATGTTACAGGCTTGTCTCAGCTGGCAGACTGGGGGGAGGGAGAAAACCCAATTTCCATGTGCTTTGAGATACCATGACACAGAAGTGAGTTGTGAAGGATTTCACATTAATAATTCATACTTCCTCTTCTGTTTAAGCTGATGAAGATGAAGAGATGCCAGGCACTTCTCAGGAACACCGTTTCTCATCGCTGCAGAGGGCTGGTACTGGAATCAATCATCTTTCTGAGCCCTCCTTCCTCCACACCTCGTCCTCATCAGAGCACTCGGAAGCTACCAGCCAAAGGCAGGAGCTGCACCGTCCATCCCCGCGCGCCACCTCGTCCTGCAGGCCCCCGCGCCCCCGCACAAGGAGCCCGCCCCTCTCCAGCTTTGATCGCCAGCTTCTCCATTCCCACGTGCAGCAAACAGATCTGTTCAGGCAGTTCTGCCAGGAGCTGGTGGCTATTCACAGAGACATGGCAGACAGTATGCGTGTCATCGGTCAGAGGATGGCTGACCTCACCAGCCAGGTTGGCCAGATGTGCCAGACCCTGTCAGAAATCCGTGATGGGGTTCAGGCTTTCCATAGGATACAGGATCCTAGTGTCATGCAGGGGTCTATTCTGCCAGCAGCTTGCTCAAAACAGCCCCCTGAGTCCAGTGCAGAGTCTGACCAAAACCCCCCAAAACAGACTCCTCCTGCTCGGACTACCAGGTCTCGAAAGAGAAAGCACCATTTTTAGTCTGTTTCATCTAAAGTAAAGAAGGGTGCCCCTTCCTGGGCTGCTGCATGCTCCCTGGGCCTCTCCATGTATCTCAGTACTCTGTGGGGAAGGTCCACAGCCGCCCCAACCCATCCGTCCCCCTGCTAGCTAGCAGAGCAGTATGAATTATGGCAGCTGAATAGTAGGGCTGGTCCTCTGCAGTGACAAAGAGAAATCTCAAATCTTACAGAGCTTGGGATGTAGGACATCTTTCTGTGCTTAGAGATTAGGAGTTCCCGCTGTCTTCCCTGTGCTTTGCACGCTCTGTAAGCTCAGAGATGCAATAGAAATCATTGTCTTGATCTCTTCTCGTGCCTGTGAAACGTTATTTACCGAGACATTATACTAGACAGCTCCCTTCACAATTAACCCAGAAATTTATTCTCATGCTGCCTTCCTGTCATCTTCCTGCCAATTAGTGTATGCACTGTGCAGAGATGTATCCTTATGGCTCTAAAGACTTTAGTGCTCGTTATTTTTGTCTTGTGTCCAGCAATAACGAGCAACCCAGGGCTTATTGTGACTTACAAGTTTGGGGAGACGGGTAAACGCAGAGCTTGTGCAGGGGAGGGGAGAAGGCACGATGCTGAGGGCAGGTCTGAGCACTCTGTGCTTTTAGACTGCTGAGAAGGGCTGCTGTGGCACACGCCTGGATCCTGCAGTACCATGTGCACTTAGATCAAAGAGTTTAATCTTTGTCTGCTCCACACTGAAACCCCTACTTACCCTTCACAGTCACAGCTAAAATACAACGTTTTCATAATATAACAACACTTAAAGAGGACTTTATCAAATTAATTTCTTGCATGTTCTAATCTTAAGTGTCGAACAACCTTGCCCTCTTCAGAATGCGAGAGTCTGCACAGAAACAAGGACAGGCATAGGGCCTGCTTCTGACCTGGGGCACAGCTTGGTTTTGTATCACCAATTTTGTCTGTTTCAGTACAGTTACTTTGCACTCAGTGTCTTTTAGAGTGGTATCTGTGCTGTCTTCTCTTAAGAGGAGATTGCAATCTGAATGCACAGCTATAGAGGTTAAAATCTTAGACATGCTGGTTTTGAACTGATTTTTTTCCCTGTGCAGACTCAAGAAAACTGTTCCAATGTCGGAATTGCCCTAGTGCTGCATGAGGTTTCCATGTACAACCCCAGTTCTAAACCTAGGCTTTAATAATGTCACCTCAGGTGTCGATAACATATGTGTGGCAGCTTTTCTACGTCTTGTCTTCTGCTTGATTTGCACATCTGCACCTACTGTGCTGCCCCCATCTCTGGAAAAATCTGGACCATTATCATGTCAAGCTTTAGCAGGGAAGAGTGCCGAGGTGTTGCCATGCACAGTTAGCACACTGCTGCTCTCTGGGCTGTCCTGTTGTACATGGAGGTGGGTTGCAGGGAACTGATTGAGTTAATATGAATGCCTGCTGTCGTGCCATGTCTGGGCTATGGACCTGGCCAAAGAGTTACATAAACTTCAGTGGGAGCTGAACACAGGTAGCACAGTATAGCAGGATGGCTTGGTTTGTGTGACCTTCAAGGATCTTTGATCTGTCTGGCCTGTCCTTTGAAAGTATAGTGCACTAGTTTCTCTTCTGGAAAGCTCACTGTATGTCTGCTGTGTCAGGCATTCCTGACGTGCTTTTCCTTTTTTCTTTTTAATTGTTCTGTAATTCTAATTCGAGTAATTTATTTTTAGTGGTGTGGTAAAAGGCCCTTATTTGAGGAAGTAGAGGTCTGGCAAGGAGAAAAACTGCCTTTCAGAGGAATGACCCATGCTGATTTCATGCAGAAGATGCTCCTTTTAGAGCTGGTGCCAGACCAGGGCAGTACTTGCTCACCTTCCTCTGAGAATGTAATTTTTACTTCTGTTGAAACCTTTGTATTCTGCAAAAGTCACAGTCTCTCTTCAGTTGAAGGGAAGACTGGGAAATCTTGTAGAAGTGGATCTAATTTATGAGTCACAGAGAACTGAAAAATGGTGATATGTTTTAAAGGCTTTTTGAGTCAATACAGTGCTGCTGCTATATATTAGAAAGAGTTTTTTATATTTTTATAATATTTGGTCCCTGCTGATGTTCTCTCATGAATATACTGACAGGATTAGCTCCTCTGGTATTGTCCGGGGGAATCCCTGCCAGGAACTCTCAGGTCTGCAGAGGAGGATGCTCCCGCAGGTGCTGGGCACTGAAGGGAGTCACCATCGTCTCTGCCATCAGTTTGCTCACACAGACACACTTAGAGAGAGAACCCCATTGACCTGGCACAGGATGAACAGCCTTCAATGCAAACCCCCAAAGATTGGGCTCTGCTCAGGAGAAAGGACCTTGCACTCCAAACTGCCTGATGTCTCCCCCAGTTTCCTCTGTGGACTGTTACAGATTGGCGCAGATCTGGGGATGTATCTCCTGGCCTGTGTAGACCCCGCGGTGGAGTGGCTTTTCTGTACTGGCACACAAAGGATACTTCCTCCTGCATCCATCATATTAACTGGCTGTTGAAGTAAGTGCCCATATGAAAGCAAACTGCTGTGCTCAACCCCAGTATGTCCATGTCTTGTACATGCTGAAAAACCCCAAAATCTCCCTTTAAAACTATTTTTGTTAAGAATGCAATAAATATATAACACTTTTAACACAGCCACTGTTGAGTCTTTTTTTTGTTTCTCTCCTAGAATTATTGTCTGAACTGGTAACAAACTGATTGCAGATGCTGGGTCTCCTGGGGTGCACTCGGTGTCGGATGGCTGAGGCAGGGGTTGCAGTCACAACACCCAATGGTGTCTGCCTGGGCTGGTCACAGCTTCTTGCATGGGGTGTCTTGCCCTGGCTCTGCACCTGCTGTTCAGTTGGGAAAGGCCAGCGGCCTTTTCCCTGCGGTGGAGTTCCCCTTTCCCTCTGCCTTGGCAGGGCATCATCTGAGCACCCCTGGGCCCAGCCAGCAGGTGAGCAGTGGAGGGGACAAGGAGTAAGTATGGGGCAAGTCCAGGGTCGAGGAGGCAGAAGCCTGAGCCTCCCTCCAGCTGTGGGGCTCTCCTTCCTCCTCAGTCTCTCCCGGCTGCTCTGTTCCCCTCCTGGGAAAAATGGTCCCAGCAGCCAAAAAAAAAAAAATCAAAAACTTGGCATTTTTCCAGACATGCTCACTGGGCCATCCCAAAACTTGACAATTTATTCCCCTGAGTGGGCTGTGTTTTAAGAAAATGTGAAACAAGGATTTTTTTTTTTTTTGCTGCTGTCTAGAAAGGCTACAGGAGAGGTGACCCTTCGAAGCAAGCAGCTGTGCTTCCAACAATCATGGCGTTGATCCAAGTCCCAGTAGCTGCAAATGGGTTATAAGTGGTCTCCATTGGTACAATGGCTGGTCCTGAGTAGCCTGGGCAGAGTCTGTCATGTTCTTGAGCCTGGCTCACCCTCGGGACTGAGCAGGACATGAAAAGGACTATTTGCAGCTGGTGCCAATGCCTGTGCAAGATCAGGAGCAGCTCTGGCTGCCTGGTTTGCCCCAATGGCAGCCCCAACCCCGCTCTTCCTTTGGGGCTGCAGTCCTTTGGAAAACCCACTGTGCAAGGGGCTGGGTAGGGGGGAGGGCTTGCCCATCTGTGCACAGTGCTTGTCTCAACCTGTCCTGGGCATCTAAACCGGGGTAGCCTTCTTGCCTCAGCTCGCCTTGAGCATGGCATCATCAGGGGGACTGGCCACTTCCCAACCTTTGCAGGAAGGGCTGCACAGGACGTGAGCACTTCAGCCTTGGGAAGGTAGGTCACTGAAGGCAGGCCTGTACAGTCTCTCCTCTCCTCAGCAGGCAGCTTGTGCCCCTGCCTGGCCAGGCAGGCTGCTGTTTTGTGGAGTGACTCCCTCCGTCCTTGGGAAATTGCCTGCCTCTGACTGGTGGTGTGCAGCAGCAAGAGGTGACTTAGACCAAGAGGTGGAATTTGGGTTTCCTGCAGTCCTTTGCAACCTGTGTCATTTGTGCCCCTGGGGTTGCTTTTGCTGGAGCTGGGGCTGGGCAGCTCTGGTTCGGAAGTGGTTCGTTGTGGTGGATGATCCCGTGCCTGTTTATGTTACCTCAGGGAAGTACCACAGAGGTAAAGCTTCCTCTCAGAGCATAAACCAAGCAATTACTACCAGCAGCTGTGAGGAAACATGTTAGTGACTGGATCATTCCACAGCTGTCAAGGGCTTTCTTCATACCTGGTGAACTGGCGGTGCTGGTTGCTGCAGGACATGGGATGGGAGCGGGTGGCTGGGCAGTGTGCTGCAGGGATGTAGCACCCTCCTGCCTGCACTCTTCTCCCAGCTCCCCACCGCACTGGGAGCAGCCAGAGCTGCAGGATGGAACAGCAGAGCTGAAGGACACTCTCAGGCAGAAACTTGGAGGGGTTTATAGGCAAGAGTAGAGCAAACAGGAAAAGGATGCTCATGCTTAATAAAATACTTTGTAGTGAAAGTGAGCTCTGGTGGGAATAGTTATCCACACAAAGTTGTGTTTCAGAGAGTATCCTGAACGTGTCACATGCAGTCTGCTGGGAATTCTCCGGGATGTCCTTCCGCTGTCCTGCTGTTTCCTCAGTGCCACTGGCTGTGGGGATGCAAGTGCTGCGTGTCCCCTGTGTGTGACTTGGGGGTGATAAATCTGCAGTAAACTGGGCTCCTTCCCAAGGACAGCCTGATCTTGTCATTGCTCCAGCTGGTGTTTGGGCAGTAGGATGCGAAGCAGCCACAGGAGCTGTACTCAGAAGCATCCTGGCATTTTGCTTGGACAGGGGAGAGCATCTTTTAGCATCTCCTGTGCTGCAGGGCATCCGACTTGACATTGCTTTATCTCAAGGGTTGTGTATCTTGTGGCTGTCTGAATGCCTGATAGGCCTTTTGTGGAGTGATCACTAACACCCAGACATGACAGCCTGGCAGTGCTAGCTGTGCTCCATTGCAGGACCTCCTTCCCACCACACCAGTCCAGGCCTCCATTCCTTCTCAAATACACAAACTCGTGGTTCCAAAGTGCCTTTGTTTTATGATAAAAAGTAAAATAAGGGTTAACAGAAGACAATGTTGGGCTGGTCTTGGCAGTGCCAGAACCTGCTGTTTTAACAGTTACTGAAGATTGTGGAGCATCCTGGGTAGCACACATTAGGAAAGATACAGCAGGTTGCAGGCACATGCACTGTTGCTTAACATTAAAACCAGAACTGCTGGAGCCTCGGGCAGTCTGAGACACTGGGGACTTTCTGTGTTTTGTGGGAAGTTTCACCATGTTTATGACCTTATGTGTGTGGGTGGTGGGATCACATGCAGGTGAGGTTGTGTCTCTGTCAGTGCATGTATGTGGCTGGAGAAGGGGAGAGTGGTCAAGGAAGAAATTATGGCTATTTTAAGCCAAAGAAATACCTGTGAGCAATGAGGGAATGTTTGAGCAAGGACTAGTAGCTGCAGATGTCAGAGGAGCCATGTGCTGCTTGCCTTCGTTAATGTTACTGTGACAGGGAGTGCTGAATAATCAAGGCAAATGGTTTAAGAGGAAAAAAGAAAAAACTTTTAGCTGTGTGCAAACTGTTCAAGTCTACTCTCGAGTCTGTATATACCATGACAGGGCCTCCTCCTGGTCTTGGGTGAATGTTACGAGCTCACATTGGTGGCAGCTGGAACCAGCATTACCAAGCCTTTTCCATGTCATCTAGCAAGAGTGCAGGGAATGGAAATGTAAACGTGATCCTAGATAGAGGTCTCTGTCTTACCAAGTTGCACCAGTTGTTTGGAGTGCAAATTAATACGTTTATGTTGAGCTGAAATTTGGGTGGTTTAATTCGGGAAAACAGGCACTGCATGCCCAGGAAGTGATGTTTCTGCCAGCACTGACAGGAGATCCCCTCAATGTGGTGGTTCTGGGATTTCCTGAGGCTTGCAGGGCTGCTTGCATTTTTATGTCACACTCTGCTGAATGCCCAAGAACAAACCCATCAACTACTGGCATGTCCTTGGTTTCCTTTTGGACAACCAGCGAATACCCACTACATTAAGTGTCCCTGTTTCTGCCCTGAATATCTCAATTCTGCTTGCCCAAGAGGAGAGAAGCAAGGAAATCTGGTTTCTGTTAAAAAGGAAGATGGTAGGTTTGGGAAAGAGACAGGCAGAGGACCCCTGCCGTATTCCAGATGTTTCTGAGAGCAAAGAAGGAGATCCTGGGATATGAAGTGGTGGTGGAGAATCCAGAAGTTCCTTGTTTCCATCACTAGGCAAAGAAATTTATACCATGAGAGTCTGCATCACCGTTACTGGCAGAGATACTCCTTCAGATTGGATTTACATTGTTGCCATCCCTTCCCTAACAGAAATGGACCTACTGGCTTGGTGTTCCCTGGTTGTCCATGCTTGTTGTCCTGAATCTCTGGTAGTTTGCACATCGTTACTTATAGCTCCATGCTTTCCAGTCTGGCTGTGTTGATGGCTCTCTCTGAAGGTCATTCTGATTCCATCGTGGTTGTCATTCTGGTGCAAGGTATGGGGGAGCACAGGAGAGAAGTTTGTGCTTCATGCCTGCCTTGTCACCTCACCCTCAGGTATGTGGTCATCTCCCGGGAGGAGAGGGAGCAGAACCTGATGGCCTTCCAGCACAGCGAGAGCATCTACTTCCGTGCCTGCCGTGACATCCACCCTGGGGAGAAGCTGCGGGTCTGGTACAGTGAGGATTACATGAAGCGGTTGCACAGTATGAGCCAGGAGACCATCAACAGGAACCTCACAAGCGGTGAGTCCCTTCCGTTTCCATTCTCTGCCCCGATCCCCGTGGGCTGCTCCACTGGTTGGGCCGAGTGCACCGGGGGAAGCAGGCGACGCGCTGTGTGAGCAGAGCTGTGTTTCTAGAAGCAGAGCACCTGTGCGTGAGAGCTCTGCGTGCCGCGGGTGTGGATGGGTGTACAGGAAGAGTGGTGCAACCACTGTGACACAGATCGTGAGAGAAAGAGTTGTGCTGTGTCGTGTCGTGCCATGTGGTGTGTCCTGTGTGTGATGCAAGGGCCCAATGCAAAGCCTGGGGTCACGGAAGTCCTCTGTCACAAAACCTCCTGGCCTGAAGATTGCCAGGCTGGTGGTCCCACAGACTGGCGTTATTTTTAACCTTCTGAACCTGCTGCTCTGTCTGGCTGCTGTGAGCAGAGCAGCCTGTTTGAGGGAGCTCCGGCTGGTTTCACAATGCATATGAGAGAGAGATGTCCTCGGTGTGTTTGTATGTCCGTTTTCCTCGCTTAATTTATCTCCTCTTTCTTCAGAAAGATAATGTGGGATCTGCGCGCCATCAGCTAGAGACTCCTTAGTCTCACAACCTTAGAGTGCATGTACAGCGCACTGGAGGCTTTGTACTTGTCAAAGTGATTCTTCCCTGGACAAAAATTGTTATCTTACCTTAAGAGTAGCTGCGCTGGAACAAACCCAGCGGTCCTTTAGGTCAGTGTAATGTAGGCACTGTAGGAAGCTTTAGGGGAGGGCGAAACTTCTTCATGCATCTGTTCGTTTATACAATGCTAAGACCTGAAGTTAATTAAGGGCACTTCTTGCCAGGCTTAGCCACAGAATGGCAGGGCCTCAGAGGGGCAGCCACACTAAATATAACTTCCTAATTAAGATTCCCATCTATATTATTACACAGCTGCTGTTGCTGCCTTGACTTGGTAAAAGGTGTCTCCTCTCTAATCATGGAGTGGACAACATGTCCTGTAAAAGCTGGTTATCCTCCATCACCTTGGAGTTATTATGCACTTGCAGTGCTGCATCTGACTGGCTGTACTTGGGCAATTCCCACTTCAGAGTTAACATCGGTATGGATGTGCTTTTTTATGCTCGTGATTATCACTGAGGCATTAGGTACAGGCTGCAGCGATTTTGCCACGTCCTGTGCACATGGTAGTTGACCAGCTGGCTTAGTGCTTTGTGAAAGTACAGCAAGAGAAAGACCATGCCTTTGGAGCAACTGCCCTGGAGGGGCACCAAGGATACATACGAGTGATTACCCTGCCATACAGACAGACCTTTAGTCATGGTTTGACATGGTTTGTGTGAGCTGGAATGATAACTCACAGCCTGCTCTGTGCTACAAGTGCAGTGAAGATCCACCTCTGGGCTCCTCAAGACCCACCGTAGCCTAACTCATGCTCAGGTAGAAACCCATGTTTCTGCGGTGACCATCCTAGAAACCCCCTGACATCTTGGAGAGCTTGTCATGCAGCAAGCTGGGCTCAGCCTGCATGTGCAAAAGAAGTGCAGAGATGTTAAAATGGAGCTTCGCTTGGGCCATTGCAAGCAACATCACAGCCTCAACTGGGAGGGCAATGGGAGTGGCACCAGAATCTGTTGAGTCACTTTCTGTTTGAAAGATGTCCTGTAGGCAGCCTGTGAAGTGGCACACTTTGTTAACTCACAGAAAAATAACATGGATCCTGGGTTTTGTTTGTGTCGGTAGTTTCTGACCCGCCTCATCAATGGAGTCGAGACCAGTAATACGAGGGATCATCGTGTGATTTCTAGCTTTTCCATAGGGCTGAACCACTCGGTTGGTTGAGGGGGAAAAATCACCAAAAAAGAAGAAGAATCTATTCTCTAAACCCCTGCCTCTGCCAGCAGTCAGTATAATCTGTAACAGGATAAATACTAGGGCAGAGGCTCAAAGCTCTGTCCGTAGCTGTGCTCATCAGTGTGTTGAAAATGAGATCTGTGGTTACGGATTCGCTCAAAATGTAACTGGGTTTGCCAGCCAGCACCCAAACCCAGTGCAAAATCCCTGCTATTTGGGCCACCCCTTTTCACGGTGCCTTACTCTAACTGTTCTGAGTCTCCAATCTTTTCTGCATTCTTAGCATTGCTCTCCTTAGAGAGGGAATGGTAGCTTTTGCTCCTTAACTCTTACGAAAGCATGAATACACTTTAAAAGCAAACAAAACCAAAACTCAGCATAAAGCAGCGTCTTGTTTGGGAAGCCATCAATGCTTGAAGTTATTTACAAGATAGAAGAATGATGGAAATTGAGCCAAACCTATCGTCTTTTGAATTTCCAGGTAAGGAAATCTGGATATTCCCTTTATTTTAAGCAATATGATAATTTGTATGAGGTTGCTTTTATTATTTTATTTTCTGTAAACCACTGAATGGCCACGCTCTAGACTCCACCAGGACAAGCTAGACGTCCCATCCTTGGCGGGCACTCACCCATTTGTAGCTCAGTTGCCGATGAGTACCTTGGGGTTTGAGAGCGCAAGTTATTGTTACGCCTTTACCTTTGCATTTCTGGAGCAGCCTCCAAACTGAAGGAGAGTGAAGGGGCTTGCAAACGTTGTGCCGCGGGCACGCCACGTGCACAGATGCTGGGGTTGTCGTGAAACGGTCCGAATCTCTTGCTGCACTGCTGTACGCTCGATACCTTTTACCAAGTCAAAATAGGCACAGGTCTTGCAGCCAGCCGAGACGGCGCTTGGGCTCCGGGCGTTAGGTTCCACCACGATTCAGTTATCCACCTCGTAGTCTCCTTCTGGCACAGATTGGTTATACCTTTAGGTTAAACAAGCTGCCTGTAGTTTCTTTCCTCTTGAAAGTGTGTGGGTCCTACTGCGCTGTGGCTACCCAGGACTGTCTCTGTTTTTGCAGAGGCTTCTCCTCTCATGAGCCTCGGTTTCCACTGAGTTGTGTCAGTTCCCTGGTTTGTAGCACAACGTGCAGACCTGCAGGGATACAGCCTGCCTTTTTGTTCTTTTTTGTTTGGTTGTTTTTTTTTCATTTGAGTTTTTAGATTGAGGGATGTTGCTCGGTTCCCGGTGATAATCCCCACCCCTCGTTTCCCTTTCCAGGAGACAGAAAGTTGCAGAAGGAAAAGTCAGAAAAGAATGTGGAAAATCAGGAGGATTTGAGGGGGCCACTCCAGCTCACCACCTTAAAGCAAGGGAAGAGCCCCTACAAGCGCATCTGTGACGAGGGGGAATCCCACCCCCAAACAAAGAAAAAAAAAATTGACCTCATCTTCAAAGATGTCCTGGAAGCTTCCTTGGAGTCCGCCAAATTTGAGGAGAATCAGTTAGCAACGGGTAAGCTGCCTTCCATCAGAAAAGCATCCAAATACCAGGCTGAAGATATCTTTGAGAGGTGTGGTGGTGCCATGCAACATGGCTCCCTGAACCTCAGCAGAAACCAGAGTGAGGGGGAATGGAAGGTCCCCCACAGTTCCTCTTTCAGCTCAGCCAAAGACGTGGGCATCCTTGAAGATGAAGAAGAAGAGCCTCTGTCACTCAAAGCAGACAGTCCAAGTGAGCTGTCACTGGCCTCTGCACAAGGCAACTCCCATGAAATCCCCACCACCTCCTTCTGCCCCAACTGCATCCGGCTGAAGAAGAAGATCCGGGAGCTGCAGGCCGAGTTAGACATGCTGCGATCTGGGAAGTTACCTGAGCCACCCGTGCTACCGCCCCAGGTACCTGAGCTTCAAGAGTTCTCAGACCCCACAGGTAAGCTCTGCCAAGTAACAACATTCTCCAAACCCTGCCTGTGGAGCGTAGTGAGATTCCCGTGTGCTGTGTACCCACCTAAAGGGTTTTGCTCTGAGTATTCAGGTGAATGTGTGATTCTGTGGAGGGTTCATTGCCAGGTCTTGCGACCGGGTGGGCCAGGAGCTGACGCAGCTGCGGGCACAGTGGAAGACGCTGTCTGGGAAAGACTCTGTATGACAACTTGCTCTATTTGTTGCCGTTGTAATTGATAATGCACTGCCAATAAAAGAGACATTCCATTGCAGACAGTTTGTTTGCTGTATTTTTGATGCATTCTCTTCCAGCGGAAACCCCTCCGCAGTGCCTGCTCGCACGCTACCTAGAAAGTCCGAGTGACTCTGTGGTAACACTGAAATGCGCGCTCTTGGTGTATGAAATGATGTCCCACTGTGTCCCTTTTTGGAAAGCCCTCTCTGTTTCCCCCACTGCCTTAACACAACCATATGTCCCTTGCTGAAGATATGTCTCATTTCCTCCAGGAACTTGCTTTCAAGCAGCAGCCAGGACACTTTGCCAAAGGAGTATTTCGGTTGCACCGTGTATTGTGCAAGTGGCCAGGATGTAGTGTTGCTTCTTGCTGTCCATTGTGGCGTGTTGGAGACAAAGTTCATATGCAGAAACATTGATTTATTTTCCCTTCAAAGCCATGATTCAGATTGTACCCATAGGTCTTTGTGACCTATGGGTACAATCTGAAGAGGAGAGAACAGGTTGTGGCCAGCTTGTCAGGCAAAGCTGTGCTGTCACCAGTAGGATGCTTCTCTAGCTCAGCAACTTTGTAAATACCTCATTTTTTTTAACTTTTTTCTTTTTTTTTTTCCCTTACAGCTTCAGAAAGCATCATCTCCGTTCCCACCATCATGGAGGACGATGACCAAGAAGTGGATTCTGCTGACGAATCGGTTTCCAATGACATGATTGCTGCTACAGACGAGCCTTCTAAGATGTCTTCAGCGACAGGCCGGAGGATACGACGGTTCAAGCAGGAGTGGCTTAAAAAGTTTTGGTTTCTGAGGTACTCCCCGACCTTGAATGAAATGTGGTGCCATGTCTGTAGGCAGTACACAGTGCAATCTTCTCGGACTTCAGCCTTCATCATTGGCTCAAAGCAGTTCAAGATACACACAATAAAGCTTCACAGCCAGAGCAACCTCCACAAGAAGTGCCTGCAGCTTTACAAGCTCAGGATGCACCCAGAGAAGACGGAAGAGATGTGCCGAAACATGACCCTGCTCTTCAATACAGCCTATCACTTGGCCCTGGAGGGCAGGCCCTACTATGACTTTCGGCCTCTAGCAGAACTACTGAGAAAGTGTGAACTCAAGGTGGTGGATCAATACATGAATGAGGGAGACTGCCAGATCTTAATCCACCATATCGCCCGGGCTCTTCGAGAGGACCTGGTTGAACGCATCCGACAGTCTCCTTTCCTCAGCATCATTCTGGACGGGCAGAGCGACGACGTACTTGCAGACACGGTTGCAGTTTATGTACAGTACACAAGCAGCGACGGGCCTCCTGCAACCGAATTCCTGTCTCTTCAGGAACTGGGCTTTTCTACAACAGACAGTTACCTCCAAGCATTAGACAGGGCTTTTTCCAGCCTGGGAATACGACTCCAGGATGAGAAGCCAACGATTGGCTTGGGAGTCGATGGTGCTAACGTTACCGCCAGCCTGAGAGCCAACTTGTTCATGACAATCAGAAAGACCTTGCCCTGGCTACTCTGCCTGCCCTTTATGGTGCACAGGCCTCATCTGGAAATTCTGGATGCAATCAGCGGGAAGGAACTCCCATGCCTGGAGGAACTAGAGAACAATTTGAAGCAACTGCTCAGTTTCTATCGTTACTCTCCCCGACTCATGTGCGAGCTGAGAGTCACTGCTGCCACCCTGTGCGAGGAGACAGAGTTCTTGGGGGACATTCGAGCAGTGAAGTGGATCATCGGGGAGCAGAATGTGCTCAATGCTCTAATCAAGGATTACCTTGAGGTTGTGGCTCATCTCAAAGACGTAAGCGGCCAGACCCAAAGGGCGGACGCTTCTGCAATTGCTTTGGCCCTCCTGCAGTTCCTGATGGACTACCAGTCGATTAAACTCATCTACTTCCTGCTGGATGTGATTGCTGTGCTTTCACGCCTTGCCTATGTCTTCCAAGGGGAGTACCTTCTTGTGTCACAGGTGGACGATAAAATAGAGGAGGCCATCCAGGAGATCAGCCGACTAGCAGACTCGCCCGGGGAGTACCTGCAGGAATTTGAGGAAAACTTCCGTGAAAGCTTTAATGGCATTGCTGTGAAAAACCTACGGGTGGCTGAGGCCAAATTCCAGTCCATCAGAGAGAAGATCTGCCAGAAGACCCAGGTGATCCTAGCCCAAAGGTTTGATTCCCGTAGCCGGACATTTGTGAAGGCATGTCAGGTATTTGACCTTGCAGCTTGGCCCAGAAGCACTGATGAGCTCATGAGCTATGGGAAAGAGGATATGGTACAAATATTTGAACACCTGGAGACGGTCCCATCGTTTTCCAGAGAGGTTTGCAGAGAGGGGATGGATACCCGAGGGAGTCTGCTGATGGAGTGGCGAGAACTCAAGGTGGATTATTATACCAAAAACGGTTTTAAAGACTTGCTCAGTCACATTTGTAAATACAAACAGAGATTCCCCCTCCTAAATAAAATAGTTCAGATCCTCAAAGTCCTTCCCACCTCATCGGCCTGCTGTGAGAAGGGGCGCACCGCCCTGCAGAGAGTGCGCAAAAACAACCGCTCTCGGCTCACGCTGGAGCAGCTCAGTGATCTTCTGACCATTGCCGTTAACGGGCCGCCCATTGCCAACTTTGATTGCAAAAGGGCTCTAGATAGTTGGTTCGAGGAGAAGTCGGGCAACAGTTACGCGCTGTCAGCCGAAATGCTGAGCAGGATGTCATCTCTTGATCAGAAGCCGATGTTGCAGAGCATGGACCATGGCTCTGAGTTTTACCCAGATATTTAGGAAGGAATGCCTCCAGAAAGCTGTTGAATAATTTTTTTTTAATCTATACTCTTAANACACTGAAAATTTAAAAGTTAAGACGATGTGCGTCTGATAGAAGCTAAGCAGAATTTTAAAGATTGAGACAATGTTCAGACATTTACTGGTGTCTCCAACCATGGCAGCTGCAGTGTAGGTGGCAACATTTCATTCTTTAGAAGCATGTGCTGGGGCCATACTCTACATGTTCAAACCTAATGATCTATAAGCTAGACGACGGGTCTTTGTCAGCCTCATCCTCCCGGCGGCTTCCTTTGTATGTGTGTTGTCGATTTGTTCGGTTGGTTTCTTTGTGTTATTTTGTTTTGGGGTTGGTTGGTCATGGTTTTTTTTTTTTTCCCTTCAGTTTTAATCTCTGCCTCTCTTTCTGTTGTTCAGTTATTGAGCCATTTGAGCCTTTTGTTGACAGCTGTCAGATTTCTGATTTCCGACAGAGCATCCCGTGCGTTTATGTTGCTCCCCTTCCCCAGCTGTCCACCCGGTTCTCTCTGCTGGAGTGGGACCTTTCCTCACTCACAGAGATTACAGGCAGGAGGGAAAAGCTGGGGATGTGGTTTCAGGTTTTCATTCTGATTTAGAAACAGGTCTCTCCACTAAACTGTGATGTCCCTTTCTCAGTTCTCCCTACTTTTGGGCTGTAGAGTAATACTTGGCTTTCAGCTCCTTTTATGATAACCGTAGTACCAGTCTATCATACATATATTATAACATGAGATCCTGTGCAGACTATTAAATAGCAAAATAGAGAAGGCAGGGGGAAAATTTTGCATTTATATTTTTATATTGTAGGAAATAAAAAATATATATATACAACTATTCACTCAAAACCAGGGCTGCTGTGGAAGCTAGACAGCCAATGAGTCAAGAGCCATCTCTGGGTGGAGATTCAAAGGCTTAAAAAATTATATTCTAATTTACATTATTTATACTATGTCTTTATAATCCTAGATTGTTGTGGGTTTTCTTTGTTTTGTTTTGTTTGGAATGACTGAAAGAAAAACCTGCCACAGTTTGGTGACAGGAGCTATCAATGCAAGATTATCTTGGATTATATTCATCTGATGGTGTCCTACAAAGGTTCATGTATTCTCTTGTGACCAAGGTAACATGTTCCACAGCACAGCAGACTGATGACAGCAGGAAGAAGGAATGCTCTGCTTCTTCCTGCAAAATATTTCTTCCTTTCTTGAAGGGATGCAGAGTCCACCTGAAATGTGAATGGGGGACTTGCACCTTCCATCACAAAGAGATTGTTCTGTGGGCTTGGGGTTCTTCTTTGTTTTATTCTTTAAAGTAAACGAGCTCCAGGCATTCACACAATATCACTTCAGGTTAGAAAAAAAAAAAAAAAAGAAAAAAAAACCACAACAAAGAAAAAAAATACACAAAGAATAAAGGTGCAGAAACTCCATAGATGCTAGTGCCTTGTCCCGCTGATGTGGCATGGACAGCACCAACCTGACCAGACCATCAAGGGAGTGAGAATCTGTTGACTGGAAGGTGTCCGAGACAACATGTTCTCACTTCCCAGAGGGACGAGCTTTGTGCCAAGCTGTGTTGTTTTGAAACATGATGGTGGTATCAGCAACACTGAACCTTTCCTTTCTCCTGTTATACCCCTGCCCTTGGTCTTGGTGCTAAGATATCTCTAGAACCGTTGCTGCTAGTTGATAGCTTTTCATTTATATAAATATATATATATATATTATATTATTTTATTTTTTAAACTTTTTTTGTTTTTCAATGGAGATGTAGCATGTTTGGAACCTATCTCTCTTGGAGTCACTTTCACTGCCAGGGTTCACGCACTGTCTTCCCCGGGAAAACACGCACTTCTACCTAGGTCTCGCTCACCTCCCACTACCCCCTTTGCTTTCAGCAGAGCTACGCAGCCAGCCCTGGGCAGAGGCACACAGCCTACCCACTGTGTACTGGCTCAGCCTCCAGACCCCATGGGCACAGCTAAGCTCGTGGTGGTCAGTGATTGGGAGGTGTTTCTCCTGTCCCTGTGGGGCTGAGGAGGGACTGAACCTGCCCGAAGCACTAATGGTGGTCAATCCTTGCATCCTGACTCTACCCCTTTTGCTGTAAAACAGGGCTTTTTGACCAGAAGGTCTGAATGGAGTAGAAGGGACCCCATGAACATAGCAGTGAGGGCTGGGCAGGCAGCGTACCTGTCGTATCACACTCTCTGTGCCCGCTGCCTTACCTTGGACGGTGTGTGCAGCCTGCGGGCTGGCTCAGGCGCCTGCGCTGGGGACCACCCGCCTGCTGCTGATCCAGCACAGGGAAGGCACACACCGGGCGCTTCTCTCTGTGGTCCTCGTGCTGATGTCGTGAGTTAGGTTGGGGCATCGTGCCATGGTAGTGCAGGGGTATTGATATGCAACACCTAGAGAGCCAAGAATGGCTTTCTGTGCATATTTTTCCTGACTCTCCCAGTAGATTATGTGATCGAACTGACACGTTCATCTCGAGGAGTGTAAATTGAACTGGAAGCCCTCCACTAACTGTGCAGACTGACAGTAAAATAGGGATCTGTTGGATGCTTGTAGCCCTCCAGGGCCAGTGAGTTGGCTCCAGTTTCCAGTTGGGGTGCTGCCACAGAGCTCACGGAGCAGCTCCCTGCCAGGGAGATGGCAGGCTCCCTTCTTACATAAAATTCAAGGCGATGTAGAAAGAAAAAAAAAGATTAAAAAATGGTAGAAGAATTGCTGCTCTATTAGTCTCTGGGCTGGAGATGGGCAAGGTGAATGTAGGAGTTGGAAACAAGAAACGAAGGGCCACGCTGGAGGGGAATGGGCAGTTTGGGGAGAGGCTTTCGTGTGGAGCGTGCTGGTGGCCGCAGAAGCGAAAGTAACAAAGATACCTGATGCAAACTGTGGTGGCTGTCAGACAGGCTGCAAAGACAGTTTCCTTCCTTTCTTTTCATTTTCTCTTTCCTTTGCTCAATGTCACAGCATTTTGGGAGGGGAGGAGAGAGATATCACCCACCTTTCTGTCTGCAGCAGTGAGAGCTCCTCAGCACGTGCCTCAGTCAGAGAGGCCCGTCAAAGTGCCTGGCATATATGGAGGGAAGGGATACTTGGGACAGTCTCCAGACACCTTTGCAGATGGGAGCACTTCCCTGGGGCTTGTGCTGGGGCGCCTCAGAGGCCTGTTTACGGCTCTGAACCTCTTCTCTTGTGCCACAGGGGAGAAAATGGTGCCTTGAGGTAAGAGCTGCCAGAGGCCTGTTCAGAAATTATTCCTCTCATTTGTCACTCCTTCCCTTCAGTGTGTTTGCAAATCCCGCTCTCATCGGTGACACCTTTCACTGTCTGCTCTTACTCCTAGATGAGAGATGTGCTGGGTTATTGTCTGTGGGCTGCCAGCTGGCAAAGGGAAAGCCCTTATTTCTTCCATGGATAACTTTGCACCTGTGAGCCAGTAGGAAGCGTGATTCCCCAACATGGGATGTCGCAAATACTGGTGATAGGAAAGGTCAGAGACCCCTTGCATTGGCGACGGGGGAGGGTGGGGGAAACGAGCGCTTGGCGGAGCAGCTGGCCTGGCCTGGCCCAGCCCAGCTGTCCCAACACAAACGATTTCCCATCGCCCCATCTCAGAAAATAAACCTGGGCTATGTCCTAGGCAAGCACAGGTGCTTTGCAAGTGTTCCCTCTGGGTTTACCTGCCTATCTCTGATCTGTAGCTGTTGCTCCCATGGGTGGTCTGTGGATGGAAACGTGACTGCCGGCATGAGCAGGATAGGGAGGAGGGAGGAATAGCAATGCAAAGTGCCCCTGGCTTCCCAGTGCCTGCCCAGCCTTTCCGGGAGCAGGTGTGTTCCCGTGGCCTGTTTGCAAGCCCCAGGGCCTGGCCGAGCAGCACTGTGGCCGAGGGGCGGCGGGAGGCATGGAGGGAGCTCGGCAGGCACAGGGGGGCCTCAGTGTAGCGCTCAGGGAGGCTGCCTCGGCTTGCAGATCGCCACGCATCGGGTTTAATCGATGCCTTTCCTGCTGCGCTGTGTGAGTGAAGTGAGGTTGTTTTGAACGTGTTGCTGACAGCATCTTGAACCGCTCTGGCTGGGAAGAGAGAGATGGGTTCAGTTTTTCTCAAACGAGCTGTTTATTCTCTCCTTCCCCTTGTGTCCTACCTTTGACATCTGGCTGTCAGTAGTGCACAGTTCTGCAGACCCTCAGGTTTGCATTTCTAGCCCATGGGCTTTTTGGTCACCAATTTCCCCTCCCCACTTTTTGCTCAGGCTCCTCACCTATTCTACCCTGCTGTGAAGCAGAAATCTGTGAAGCACATGCAGAGACATCCTTCTGCAGGGCTCGCCAGTGGCTACAGGGGTCTGGGCCCTCTGGCCACACCACCGAACTCAGCAGGGATAATCCTCACAAGAGACCAAAGCTCTTCCCATACCAGCAGAAGCACATGGGAACCACGGGGAGTTGCGAGGGGACGCGGTGGGCAGGGTCCTGGTGTGTCATCTGCCTCGGGTCTCGAGCTGACTGCGGCAACGTCTCCCGTGCTGGTCGCGCTTTTGCTGATGTGGCTCTTCAGACGTGATTCAGGCTCAGTCTGTCTCTTTCTCACAGCACAAACTCAACCAGGTGGCCCACGGGGTCTTTCTTTCTTATCTCACGAGGATTGCTGTTTGGTTTGCCCAGTGGGTAAGACAACCTAGACAGCCAGACAAAGAGCCTGTGCTTTTGCAGATTCCCCTCTCAGCCCTGTCGAAAGAGGTCTTAAAAGCAGAGAAATGGTACGTCGCTCCCCCAGCCATTGTATTCAATGCAGTAATGCCTATGCAATTTCCTGTCTCCCTTGGAGACACGTATGATGTGTGTGCATGTAAGCTAGTGTATGTATACAGTACATATGCATACGGTCTATATATTGTATATACGCACATCCCAGTACATTTACACACAGTACAAAAGATTAAATTCACATGCTTATATATCTATAAATAAAATCCTATATATTTATATTTTCTATGTTTTCGATAGATATAAAGATATAATATAGAGATAGACTCAACCACCCTTGTGTAAGGCTGGCCCTGTGTTCTGGCACAAGGCATGTAACACTGAAGACTTTGGACTTTGGGATAGTTTTAGCCATACACTGAGGCCTACATGTATTTGTATAAGCACTCTATGGAGAGAGGCTTTGCTGTGGTTAGGGCAAGGGGCTTCCTTGCTGGCATGCTAATCAAGTGCTAAGTAAGGTTTGGTGTCATAGGGAAATGTCTTGGTGGGGGGGAAACGCTCGAGTGTCCTTGTCTTCTCCCGAGTAAGCCTCTGGCTGAGGTCCTGTGTGCTCATACTCGGACAGATACATATCCCACCCTCACATGCACTTTTCTGTCTCTGCACGGATACGGTTGGCAACTGTGGGTACTGGTGCCATGAGAATGTGGCTTTCTGCTGTTCCCCCCGGCCTTCCTCCGCAGTCGCCGGCACGCTGCGGGGGAGACCTTGTGCCGGCAGACGCTCGCTCGGGACCCAGCGAGAGCCTGGGTTCGGTTGCGGGCATCGGTCAGCGGCAGCTGTGGGGCTGGGGTGGAGGCAGCAGGAGAGCAGAGTTGTTGAGTGGCTGGAGGGTCACAGTTGGATATGGCAGGGATGGCGTACGGAGCTGGAGCAGCGTGAATGAGAAGGGACCGTGTGTTCGGAGCGGTAAGGAAGGGGGCGTGCTGACCCCAGTGGGGTGGCACGTGCAGCTCTGTCGGGTCAGGCTGGCCGCTGCTCTGCTGCAGGAGCCGCCCCGCTCTGTTCCCTCCGGTCTCGCAGCTGCTCCTTGTCTGGGGTGAGCAGCCCACCTGGACAAGGGGCCCCAGGTGGTTTTTCTGGAGGGAAGGGAATGACTTGATTGTGTGGAAGATGTGGTCAGTAGTACATGTGTGCCTTTGGGCCCCAACACACGGCGTGCTGACCTTGCCAGACTGAAGCACTGAAGGGTGGTGCTTCTTGCCCTGCCCGTGCAGAGACAGCTGTTTTCACACGACAGGCATTTCTGTGCAATGGATCAGCCTTCCCTGAGTGTCTGCCGATGCTTCCATGATGGACAGCTGCCTCATGCCTCCATCCCTCCCTTCACGAAGCCACATGTAGGACACTGACCCCGTTGCAGGGTGAAGCCCTTGTCTGGGTCCTGGGAGGACGACAGACGTGCCTCTGGCTGGGCTGGCAGCAGGTGATGGGTCACCATGCTGCCTCCCCACGAGGGTTGAAGGGGAGGCATGAAGGTTTGACTTTGCAGCTCCACACCGAACCTGGCAATCACTTCACTCCTCACTGTTTGTTTTAATTGTTGGCTTCGGTCAGGAGGAGGGTGAGTTGTAATTCTGACGTCCGAATGACTCGTTAACACTGGTATTGCGTGAGCAGATGCTGTGCAAGCTCTCCCCAAGCCCTGTCACACACCTCAGCACCCTCTCCCAGGCCTCTCTCCTCCACACAACTGGTAATCCACCTCAGCCACAACCCACGGGCCGGCGGCTCCTCGTTCTGCCACAGCCCCTCAGGTGCACAGCACCAGCGAGGAGCTCCCCGGCACGTGTTCCTCACAAACCTCAGAGATGGTTTCCTCGCTCCCAGCCTCTTCCTTCGGATGCCACTGACACTCGTGTAGGCTCAGCCTGCGGCCTTACCACCCACCCACCCGTGCTGGTGGTGCTGCTGTCCGGCGAGGGGCTCCCACGCACTGCACCTCATGTCGAATAAGCTCGCTGGGCTACGTGGGGAAACCATGTCTCATATGCTGTAATGTCCTGAATGCTATAGGAGGGCTACGGAGTTCTCTGCCAGTCATGGCATCCTCATAGACTCACCCGACTGTTGGCAAAAATGCATTTCTACTTCCAGAAAACAGGAGGTTTCCTCTCATACCTCTCCATATCCACATCCAAGCACAGCCCTGCTGAACTGTTTCAAGCGATCTCTCACCCCCCACCCCCCACACACACACATATGAAATGAGAGAAAAATATCTAGATGTCTATTACTACATATGTATTAATATGTTAATATCACTCTTTTTGGAGAACATTAAAATGTTATTACTTTACAGACTATGCTTTATAGTACCTGTGTGAAAGGACCTAGGACACTGGATACGAATAGAGCTATGTTGATATATTATAGTATGTACACGAGAACCTTCCTTTTGTCATATTATCCTTGTAATGTAAAATGATTGTTAATAAAAAAACATTTAAATTTATCAAGTTGGGTTGCTAATTCTTTACATTGTTCGCGGAGGTTATTGTCCTCTTCCCAGAACATGGACATCTAAGCCGGTGCACTCCCACTTCCCCAGCCCTTGGCAAAGGAGCAGGTCCAGTGCTGACATATCCAGAAGGATTGGTTGCACTCCCAGAGGTGCTGGTAGCTCTCCCTCCTGGGTTACTCACTCCCTGCCATGCTGTGTGTAACTGCAGTCCCTCCACCTCCGTGAGCAGGTCCAGCGTGTCCTGTGATGGAGCTGCATCATTTCACCACGGTCTGGGTTATACCAGTGCTGTGCCAGGGCTGGGCAGCACAAGGCAGGAGCTCCCGAGGTCAGCACTTGCACAGGTATGTCAACACATGCCATGGTCAGGTAGTGGTGCAGAGTGGGTGACCCTGTAGCCTCTGTGCTCCCTTTCTAGCTGGGTTCAGTGGCGGCAGTGTTGGCTTTGCTGTGGTGGCCTGTACTTGTAACACACATGGGCGAAACCTTCCACGTGTGCCTGGTTTGGTTTGAAGGGTGGAGAGTCTGTTCCTGAGCTCCAAAGCTAGGGGCAACTGGGCTTTTCCCACCCTGAAAAGAAAAGGCTGGTTTAACTTCAGATTCTTCTCTGAGAGGAAAGTTTTGGTCGAGGCTGAGTCCACAGTGGATTAAAGTTGTGACTTAAATGGGTTCCATGAAGTGAGTGTGTTCTTACGTGGATGTTCTTACACCTGCTCAATCGGCGTGGGTGCGAGAGCCAGCCTCTGGAACGAGCATGCGTGTCCGTGGATTAGCACTGGGCTGTGAGTTGTGTTTTCTGACCAAGCAGAAACCATCACTCCTTGGGCTCAACCTGGATTTGGAGATCCTGCACAGCAGGCACTACGGGCTGTCCTTCCATCGCTGCAGTTCAGCTTTGCACGCTGGTGCAACCAGGGAGGATGTTGCAAAGGACTAGGCCAACTCTACTACAGGGTGCAACTGCAGCCAGAGGGAGACAGGCAGAAAAAAAACCCTTCCTCTTTCTCAAGCAGTTGCTCACTGAGCTGTAGGTGAGTCTGTGTGCCAGTGGGGGGAACCAGAAAACACGGGAAGAAGCTGTGCAGAGCCAACTATGTGGACCCTGTATGTGGCACTGCCTAGTAACAGTATAGCTGAGCTCCGGTATGGAGAGATGAAAGCTCTCATGAACAGCACTGGCTCTGGAGTTTACCGGCTCTGGAGGGATCTCAGCTTCCCAGCTGGTCCTTGGTATAGACACCTGGGAATGGATACAAGCAGATAAGTCAGGGTTACATGAAGTGAACAAAAAGCTTCGCCCTCTTGCAAATGTTTGATTCAATGGGTATGGTATAAATGGATATGGTATAAACAGGATCTTGCTCTCCCCTTGCAGCTCTACTGTCATATGGATGCTTGTGGTGATGCTCAGTTGTGTCCCACAGGTGGCTGTTCTGGTTGCAAAGTGTCAGTGCGCCGCAGCACACTGGTTCTCCCAAAGGAAAAGACATTGGAGTTGAAATTTTGACCTTGAAGGTGGTTTGGGCTTAAAGGGATCTGGACCTGGGGAAGGGTACATGTGGACGTGTCAGTCCCCAAGGGTGATGGGCTGTGCAGAAGCTTCAGTTTCAGATGGAGCAACCCACCCCCCTACTCCCCTTCCCCCCAAAAAGAAAAATTTAACCAAGGACTGCAGCCACAGGGGCTGGAAGCAAGAGGCAATTTCCAGACTCAGAAGTGAAAAATAGTGATCCACCAGAAAAGGTTGTTTTTAGTGGCTTCTTAGAAGTCATCAACCCATCCAAGTATTACACACAGTTTGCTGCTTTCTGGCAGCTTTCACTGCAGCTATTTAAAACCACTGGGTTTTTGAGCAGTAAGTAAGCCCAGCAAAATCCTGGCAGTTGTCAGGGCTTAGCTCCAACTGAAAGGGCTCCGGGTTTGCTGGGCACCCCACAGCCAGCAGTGGAAACCTCATCTCCGGAGGTTTCCCTTTGCTGGTCACTTAGCAGCACACAAAGCAGGTCAGTGCTTTGATTTTCAGCAGCTCAGCCGTGTGTAAAGAGTAAGAGTGGTGTGTGAAATGCATTGCTGATTTGTAATTAACTTCCCAGAAGTGGTTTTGTGCTGTGGACACTTGACCGTTGGCAGCAATCAGCCTCCTCGCCGATAACTTCAAACCAGGGCCTTAAAAACAAGATCCCTCAGGGAGAGCACACGATCCACACGGGTGTCAGGAAGGGAAGCTTGCACAAATGTATCTGGTCTGGGGGGTAAAGGTGCCCTCTGCTTTCAGGACCAGCGATTCTCATGTCAGTATGAGTGACAAGGAAATTGAAAAGAATTCCTCCCTGGTGGTTGTCATAGCATTAAAGTCTGGTGCTCTCTTCCCCAGCTCTGCTGGTGTCACGGACATGCTCACACGGGGATGGCTGTTGTTAGCAGCTGGCACTTAAAACTTCATTTAGCAAAATACCATCCCCAGTGTGGTGTTCCTTCCTAGAAGGAGGATGACTCTGGTGCCTGCAATGCTGAGGGCTTGCAGGCATAACCAGGGTGGGATTTGGAGCGCTGTCTTCCCTCTCTGCCTCTCCTGAAGGAGGAGGGAAAACATGGACAGCCGAGCACATCGGTGGGTTTAAGTGGGTGCCCCCCCCTAGCCGCCCTGAGGTGTTTAAATCAGAGAGCCAGGTCCAGGTCTGCAGTGGCTTGGAGCAGTGCACACAGGGGACAAGAAGCAGCTTCTCACGGAGCTGATGCAAGAAGAACAGAGCCCCAGCTCATTTACAAGGGGCTCTAAAAATATCTGAAAGATAATCAAAGGCTCCCGCGGAACAGCGTATGCGCTGACTAGACCTTTCAGCTCTCTGAAGTCCCCCATTTGAAGTTGTTTTGATCCAAGGGGAAAAATAAGTCTGCTGCCTGTGTTGCTGCCAGCCTCGCTGTTTCTGGGAAGACTGGTGGTCCCTCTGGATGCACACAGGTGTGGAAAAGCCACGCAGAGGTGCTGGGGCAGGGAGCCGTGTGCAGGGCAGGGATGGGGTTTGCAGAGCCGTGCTCTGGGCCACCGCCACAACTCATGATGCTTGTGAGGGCTGTCTTGGAAAACTGGGTAGTGGGTAGGCTTCAGACCTGAGCTGTCTTCCCAGGGGCATCTTGGAGACCCTTACTCGCTGGGTTTATTCCATGTTCAGTGGTCAGAAAGAGTTCAGGGAAGCAGGGGAACTGGCTGCAAACCTCCAGGGCTGCGGTACAGCTGCTGGATTAGGTGTCCCTCTCTCCCTCCCAAAAACAGAGGATTACAGGCCAGACCCCTTGGGATTTTTAAATAAGGGAAACTTCCAATAAATCCAAAGTGACAACAAACAGTGAGGTTAAGAGGAGAACGGTTCTGTGGCAGTTGTTGACGCTTTTCGATACGCTGGGCTGGGAATTACCAAGTAACCCTGTGCCAATGCTTTAGGCAGGTGGTGGTCCCTGGCAAACCCACCACCCATGTTCTGCTCCTTGTGTGGCAAAAATCCAGCTCCTTTCCACCTCTGTGAAAGACGCTTCAGTAGCATCAGCCTCCCTGTGCAGCTGACAGGCTGGTGGCAACCCTCTACCAAGCCAGCAGCAGCCCGGGGCTCCAGCAGATTCACTTTGTTGTTTTGCCTTGTGCTTCAACACTGACTGTGATGGGTGAGGGCATGCCCCCAAACTGTCAGTGAAGTAAACTATTCCCACTTCTGCCCCCAAAAAATCTGTTTTCTCTTACTTGTGTGTGCAGTTTTTGATCTCTATGTGTGGTTAGGAATCAGCCGATCCCAGTGACGGTATCAGGTCAGCTAAGTAGGTATTTCTCCTTACAGATGCGTGATTATAAATCATCAGCAGTACCCTCAAAGCACTGAGAGTGGCAAAAAGACTGAATCCAAAGTTTCTTCTTAGCTTTCTTTTGGAGGTAGAGCCAGTATCTGGGAGGAACCAGCTGCAGGAAAATCTTTACAGCTTTGTTCAGCTGCCGCCCTGCTGAAAAGGCAGATTTCCTATGCTTGGCCAGGACAGCACTCCGTGACTGATTGCTCCCCTTCAGGTCCTGCACCCACCCTCTGGTGTCACCCTTCAGAAGACCTTCTGTTGACTCACCCCAGTACTTTGTACCCCTGACATGAGCTGCAAGCAGAGGGGACTTGCCCTAGAGCAAACAAGGCAGGCACACTGCTGATACAATTAGGAATCATTTATTTGCGGTGCTTTATGTGTTGTGCTGGAACATTCGACACGATGCCCGAGCCTCATGCTCTGATTTTGTGCTTTGGACTGTGGGAACACTACAGAGACTTGACAAACAATACCTGGTGCTGAACAATAAACACACTGGGACACCAAAGGACCAAGTAAGCAGAAAAGCCTTCTCATGCTGGAAGGCCACAAAGCACTATTTCACTTTGCAACTATCCTTGTGCAATTTGATTATCACAACAGAAGATACAATATAAAGTGTCGAGTATTAAGTTGTCATGCTTGTCTTTCAGCAAATGAACCAAATACATTTTGAGACTTATTTAAGTTCTGAAACACATAAAAAAATTCTGCCAAAGTTCTGCCCTTCAATCAAACCTCATAACAGTGCAATAAGTGTGGTCCAAGCCATCTTAGCTCCCAGTTCTTACTAGATATCACTGTGCTCAACTTGTCTTGGACAGCAGGAAAACTTTGGCAAACCTTGGGCTGGATTTACAGACCCCCAGATTTCAACCTCCTCCATTCCAGAATGAAAAATTCGGTGTCCTTGGACACTGTCACCAGATAATACTGACGACAGATGCTAGCAAAACGCAGAGTGTTTTTGTTCATTGTGTTGAGAGCACAGTAATGCCTGGGAGAAGAGTTGAACCTGAAGATTTTCCCAGCCCTGTTGAAGGGAACTTTCCATTAATTTCTGATGTATTACCTCTGCAAATGCAAGGATGTTTGGGACAAGAAGTGAGGGGGAAACTGCACTGAAAAAGCGTTACCCTTGCTGGAGACCAGCTGCAATCACTCACCCCTACAAGTGGGGAAGGGGACTGAGTCTATAACATCCTGGAGATGTTCTACCGATGATCTGTGTTTTTGAATCTCTTCTACTGTGGAGCAAACTGCCTAAAATCAAACCAGATAATTTACCTGGGTAGATCTAGTTCTGAGAGCAGGTTGAGGCAAAGCCACATACGGATACAACCCATATATTTTAACCAAGTAACTCATAATGTAGTCACAAATTATTTCCTTTGGCCTCTCAGTTCCCTCCTCTGCTCAGAGGCTGCAGCAAGAGACAGTCTCTCCCAGGTGATGCTGGATGCAACATGGGGCTGCATTTCTCCTTCTGTTTCACAGTAGTCATGATTGGTTTCCTGACCTTTTGTGAAAAGGATTGTCTATCCTGACCAGGCAGGCTGCTCCCCACACACCTTTTTTTTTCCTTTCTCCCTACAGTTTCTTCACTTCCAGCTTCGTCATGTTAATAAGTTATAGTAGGAAAAATAATCAGTGCAACTGGGGAACTTAACAGCTATTTTTGGATCACACATGTAGCTTAAGAACATGAATTGTTTTGGTGTTTTTTGTTTTTTTGTTTTAACTTCTATTATGATGCAGTTTATAAGCAGCATCCTTATTTAAGATGTTTGTGGTGCTCACTGATGTTTCTGTATTCACAGCTTCAGGAGGTGAAAACCATGGCGCAGTCTGGCTCTGTTCTCTGGCCACATCACACTGAATTGATGCTTTCACAGCTCACTTGGTTGCTGCTTGATATGATGGCACTGAGCATTTCCAAATACTTTGCATTTGTATTCATGATGTTGTCATCGACCACAACAACTCCCCGCGGTTTGTCTGCACCTCCGGCCCTTGGGGTGCCGGGGCTCAGGGGCATATGAGCATTGCTAAACAGGCGATACAGGTGGCTCAGAGGGATAAGAGCCTGGGCAGGCGCTGGAATGCGATGACAAACAGCTCCAATAATTAACAGAGTTCAAAAGGGCCCGGGCTGAGCCTCCCTGCCCCTCCAGTACCACACGTACGCAGCATTCCTCCTCCTCCTCCTCCTCCTCCTCCTAACTGCGTTTGCTTTCAGCCCCAGCACAGCAAATAGCTGCCTCGTTAAATCAACAGGCAAGCTTTCTTCAGCAGAAAACACTCTTCCCAGGCTTCCAAAATAATCCATCCAGGAAAGATGCATGCATTTCCCCCCTTCCTCTCTCCCCCACTTAAATCCCATCGCAGCCAAGGAGGGAACATCCTTCAACGGTGCCACTTGGCTCCGAGGACAGGTTGATCAATGGGTGATGGCGTGAGCACATGGATCTTCCTGCTGCAAGAGAGGACTTTGTTTTGTCACAGCAAAATCAGATTGCAAGGGGCTCTTCCTTTAGATGCTGTAGAATTGCTGTCTAATTACGGGTTGCGCCGAGATCACCAGGGCCAGGGGCAGGTGATGCTGTTTGCACCCAGTCGCCAACCAACGTGTTATCATAAACTCATTGAAGTAAGCGGGAGGCAGAACTAAAGAAATCTCTTGGCAAGGCAAATATTTGGCCCTTCAGGCGCTCTGGTGCCAGCCAAATAGCACCATAGCATGAAGCTGTCCTTCTTATCATCATTCTACAGAGAAATAAGAGTCATGACAGTGCCAGGGTAGGCCAGTACCAGAGTGAATTTCACACATAAATGGAAATCGTCATTACAAATCTATAGGGATATCTACAGGCAAATCTTGAACACAGCAACTATGAAGAAAACACTATCAACCAAAACCCCGTGTCTGCTTTTATTTTCACAGCATCCTATCACTTTCTGTTAATAAAAATACATAGAGCAGAACAACAAGTCAAATTTCTTTCAATCCCCTCTAGCCAGTGGAGTGCTATCAGATTAAAACACTGGGTGTAGTAAGTTTCATTGGTATATTTAGCTTTGTTTGTTTGTTTGGCCAAAGCTGTGTTTATCACTGTCTTCAAAATGATACTGTAACTCCTGGCTACACCACCCATAAAGGAAATAACAGAGTTTGCAGTGTGCATCAGCCTTGTCAGGTTCCTCACAGAATCACAGCCTTGCTGAGGACGGAAGGGATCTCTGCAGATCATCTTGTCCAAACTCAGCCCTGCTCAAAGCAGGACTAGAGCAGGTTTTTCAGTGCTGCATCCCATCAGAAATGGCTGGCTCCAAGGATGGACACTCCCAACAACCTCTCTTGGGAACTTGTTCAAGTGCTTGACCATCCTTGCAGGAGAAAAAAAAAATATTTGTTTTTCATGTGTTCAAATGGAATTTCCTGTATTGCAATTTGTGCTTCTTGTCCTGTCACTGGACACCACTGTGAAGAGTTTGGCTCCAACATCTTTTCTCCTTTCCCAGAACAGGTGTTGATACATATTGACATGTTCCCCTTCAGACTCTTCTCTTGACTGGGGTGAACGCAGCCTCTCCTTGTACAGAAGATCCTCCAGTCCCTTGTGGCCATTTTCTGCACTCTCTCCAGTAAGTCCATACCCTTCTTGCACTGGGGACCCTACGGTGCAAGACCCTAGACAGAGCACTCCAGATGTGCCCTCACCACTGCTGAGTAGAGAGGAGGGATCTCCCCCTTTGACCTGCTGGCAAAGCTTTTCAAAATGCAGCCCAAGACACTGTTGTCCTTTGCTGTGAGGGCACCTTGCTGGCTCATGTTCAACTTGGTGTCCACCAGGAACCCCGTATCCTTTTCTGGAAAGCTCCTTTTCAGGTGGGCAGCCTCCAGCCATGCAATGGTGCCTGGGGTTGTTCCTCCCCAGGTGCAAGACTTTGTGTTTCTACTTGTTGAACTTCAGGAGGTTCCTGTCAGCACATTTCTCCAGTGTCTCCACATCCCTCTGAACAGCAGCACAACTGCATGCTGTACCAACCACTACTCCCAGTTTTGTGTTATCTACAAACTGCCCACTGTCCAGGTCATTTATGAAGATGTTCAACAGTGTCAGTCCCACTGCCAGCCCCAGTCACCACTAGTGACTGGCTTCCAGCTGAACTTCATTCCCCTGTTCTTGGCCCCCCCGTGCCTGGAACTTCAGCCAGGTTTCAGATACTGGTTCTGGTGGTTTCCCTTTGCCAACAGGATGCCAGATCTCACTTAACAGTCTGCTAGACTTGTGTCTCTAAGGCATCAAAATGGGGTAGGTACTAGATAAAGCCTAGCTTAACATTTTTACTTTTGACAGAGGATCAAGCTGACCCTGCAAGAATAAAGCTCTCTGAGATTTTCTGTGCTACAAACTCTGCAGTTCTGTTGTTAGATTTTTGGATGCCTTGTCCCCATGCAAGTCCCTTAAAGCTGTGTCTACTACTTGAAATAAAATGGTAGGACAAGCAGTGTGCTTATGGGGTCATAACATCATCATTGTCAATACCAGACTTTCAGTCCATCTAGACACAAAAAGAAGATAGTAAACAGCAACATTTAAACCACACTAAATTTTGAAAGTGCACACACAAAAAAAACAAGCCCTGGAGAGTCTGTCTGGTCAGTGAATTCCTTCTGTCTGGAAGTGATGAAATACATGGCAGTTCTTAAGGGTTGTCTTCAAGTAATGCTGGTATGAGGATTTGAGTGTGATAGTTAACTGTCAAACCAAAATCATCAATCAACTGCTCAGGTATGAAATGATCCCACTTCTTTTGTCTAGTCAGAGACATTGCCTGGAATATAATTAGAGTATTTGAAACTTTCTAGCTCAGAAAACCCCAAACATAAACGATGGCACTAAGCAAAATATTTGGTCCAAGTTTTTGGAGGTAACACCAACAACAAGTTTTTGTCCTGGATTAGGGTCTTCCTGGACGATACTATAGAAAGATAGAAGACTCAGGTATTCTGCTAAAGGATCCTGAAATGTTCATAATTTCACCATTTTTCATTAATCCTAAATGCAAAGCATCAAACACTCCAGGAAACTAAAGTGAAGGAAGATGTTTGACTTTTTGTCTGGCAGCTTTTCCTTCCAAGGCTACACAGGGTGACAGTGTTGACTGTATCACCTGTTCTTCACCCTCTGTTCTCTCCCTTAGTTCTGTATCTTTCTAGCTATCTGTCTATGGCAGGTTGATTCCACTCTCTTTTATACTGGTACTTGTGATCTGCAGTGCAAGTCAGTTTTCTGATCTTCATTTCTCACAGTTTTGTAAAGTACAATGAAGAACACTGACTGATAAAACATCTGCCAGGTGTTTGTGATGATGGAACCAGGATTCATCAAGGAACTTGGGTGACAGAGTCAATGAGCAGTTTACGTTTCCATGATACCTTTGCTTCCCTCTGCTCCTCTACAGGAACAGGGACTTCACAGAAATGAGAATGTGCAGGCTAATAAAACTAATTCACGTCATCCAGGATGCCAAATCCCTTGTTTCAGAGAACCACTAGGTCAGGTGTGAGATTGTCCTTTAAATACATTTTCCAGACAGTTTCCTGGGCTAGGACGAGGCAGGACAATCAGAGAAGGTGGTGTAAAGAGAATGCTGTGCTGAGCAGCTTTGTGGAGAGGAAGGTGGAAGGCAAAATGCAGCTTATTCCTCCCAGCTCAGAGGCCTGGTGGAAATTTGTTTGGCAGCAGTAATGATGATCCTACATGTGGAGCTGGTGCCACATGGCTATCTGTCTCCTGGGGTTCCTCAGCATTTCTTCCCAGTGGTTCTTCTCTGTGCCTGTGACATGCAAGCCCAGGCTGCACTTGCCAAGCACGTGGCTCTGCCCAGCGTCATCCTGGCTCAGCATTTCCAGCTCCACACTGGAGGCACGCAGGAGCTCATGAGGCACCTCAAACATGATCATCTCATTCCACACAGGGTTAATCTTGTGTTTTGCACGTTTGGTCTGCTTCTTCTTCAGCTTCAGGGACTGATGCCTCAGTGTCACCTTGACAGAAACATCTGGATAGGAAGTGGAGAGAGACACCATTTTAACGAGCATGCAACAAAATGCATGCAAGAGAATTGCAACTGGTGACTTCAGACTGAGAGAGGGAACATAAGAAACATTAACCTTGGGGGTTTGGGTTTTGCTTTTTAGAAATTATTCAAACCTCTTTGGATTTCTAACCCAAACATCTTTTTTTTTTATTTTATTTTTTCCCTGTCAAATACACCACTTCCCACTTTTTTTTTTTCTTGATTTACATAACAGCAGAAACAAGAGGCTCCATTTCCTTGCTATTCTACTCACCGTTGCCAAGTAGGTCTTTCAGCTGCTTGGAGTGAAGATTTTTAGCCTTAATAATCACCACCAGCAGACGATTAGCTGCTGGCAGGTAGCTGATAGAGAGCAGAACCTCCCCATGGCCTGTAGACGGCTCCTGGAAATGGAGACACAGGAAGGGTTAATGTTTTGTACAGTCTTGGCTGCAACTAGTTAGGAAAACTAGTACAAGGTGATGGGTGGCAGGTTGTGGGCCAAGCAATTTGTCTTCCTGTCTTTATACAGGAGATTCTCACAGTTCCACTGGATGAGAATAAACCTGGCAAAGATGTCTGAGAGGGTTCCCCCAATTGTAACACCTGGATCATGTGAGTCACTGCTTGCTCTTGTCACTGGAAAGAAACTGCTTCCTAACACCTTCTTTTAGTGCAATATTTAGGCTGAAGAAGAGGGTTTGGAGTTGAACTACATGTGAGTAGTCAGATACTTTATTTTTTGAGAGATTATCTACCTGCCTTTTATTTATGTCCCCCCCTTCCACTGCTGCTTTTGTAATTCTTTCTTCATTTCTTATGATGTTTTTGTGGGGAGACTGACCAGATGTGAGCCCCAGTCCACACTGCCTGGCAGGAGTGTAGGGCTGCCAGGGAAGGGGCGAGCAATGCCCAGGTCCGTGCCACACAGCCAGACCCTGGACCTGGAGTAGAACCTTCTCTGACACACTGTCTTGGCATGGGATAAAAACCCCCTCCAACCTGAAATCTTCCATGAGCTCAGCAGAGTTCTTCACTCTTCATGCCCAGCCTGTGGTCCCTCAGGCCTGCAAGCAGCTCTTCCTGCGGGATTTCCTGCAGGGAAAGGCTCTGAACCTTCAGATGCTCACTTCAGGGGGGCACACTGGAGGCCTCCTGGCCTCCTGACCTTTCTCCCCTTGCTTCCCACCTGCCCTGGACAAGCACCCCTCCGGAGGGAGGGGGAAGCAGAGGGACAGGACCCCGCTGCCCATCGCTCTCCCCTGGGAGAGCCGTGCTGTTTCCTCTGTGGAAGCTGACAGGGAAGGGGAGAAAGTCTACACCGGGGTGTGCAGAGCTGCCAGCCTGCAGGGAGGGCCAAAAGGGGAGCAGCAATTCTCCCAGTGAGTAGAAGCTTGTGACAGAAATCTGGTTTAGTGTGAGGTTAATGACCCAGAAGAGTCCAGAAAACTAATGGCAATTCAATAGACTCCCTTTGGATTCCTTAGCGTGACCTAAACGCTTTAGGACAGACAGCCCTTCTCCAGGCCATTTCTGTGCTCTGCACTCTGCCTTCTAAGTGAGCCATAAATATTCCAAATTAAGTTTTCCCCCAGTTATTCACAACAGGCAAGGACCTGTATGCTCTGTGTGAGCTGATTGACTCCCCAGAAAACGTGGCTGTCACTGATGTCTGGTTTGAATGACTGACTTGTCCTGCACAAATCAGGTGGGAGGCCATTAGCAAGGAAAGCTGACATTCAATCCCGAATCAGCCCAAGTAATCTTTTTTTTGTTTTCATGCACACAGATAGCACAAAGGGCTCAGATGTGATCTTGACGAAACTCATAAAACACATAAACCCTAACGGAGGTGGTTTCAAATGGCTGGATGTCCACCACAAAGGAATAGGTGAAGGGAGGGACAAATGCAAATACTACCTCAAATCAAAGCCACAGTTTAGGCAGGTCATAAGCTGCTTTTATTTATTTATCCACCCTACATCTCACCAGATCCCACTCTGTAGCTCTTGGCTAGAATTTGGTTCCTGTAGCCCCAGGCACAGATTAGAGGAGATTAGGGGGCAGGAGGTGGTGGGGCTCTGTAAACGTGCAGTCACGCACGCAGGCAGAGTGTTCACACATGGCCTGTCTTCTGCTTATGGCTTTCTAGCTCCTAATAATCTGATCCATTTTGGAGCAGCTTGTATCAACATGAAACCAAAACCTGTGATGGTTGGGCTCTGCTGGAGTTCTGCATGAAGAGACCAAGCTAGAGGTACTTCTCCTTACCCCTCCTGGGTTTTTGTTTGTTTGTTTGTTTTGGTCTTGGGTTTTGATTGTTTGGGGGGTTTTTCCTATTAGATCGATAACATGCACTTTGTGCTTCAACCTTGTAAATTCATAGCAGCACCAGAATGCCAGTCTTCCTTTCTGTGCAATAGGGATAAAAAGCATGGAGGAGTCATCAATGAATTACGTGTTCAGGGGACCTGAAATCACAAAAGGGAAGGTGCTATGCAAGGAGCCGCTATCATCACTGTCATTAGCAAAGCCCTGGGAGGGAAGGAAGACAAGATAAGGGTATCAGTCCCAATATCTACGCTCAACATTGCTCACAGCAGTCCCTGAATTCCTGAATACTAATTACACTACCTGGTTAGCCGTAAACTCTCCTCTGAGCTCCTTCCCCTGTGTGTGGGAGAATTACTGGGAAGGTAAGAATGAAATTTCTGCAGCTTGTGGCTTTTCAAGGCAATGTCAGACTTTAAACAATCCCCAGTAACTTTGTTCCTGGATGGATGCTGTCAAAAATAGATCCTCTTTTTTGATCAGCTCTTCCTCACCCCCTCCTGCTCTGGTTCTCGATGAATGATTCAGGATCTGTGTATAAGCTATCTGTGCACTGGTTGGCTCTCTCAGGTCCCAGATGACGCAAATTCAGCTTTCACTGCACATCCTCAGCACAAACTGGGGCACTGTTCAGCAGAACTGTTAGTGTTAACCTTGTGCTGTCAGCCTGGAGAAGAGATGAATGCTGCCCTGTTTCTAGGCATAGCTGTGAAGCCAGACCAAGGCTGAGTACCCAGTATGTCAGGACTCCATCAGGTGTACTCAAGTGACAGCTGACCATTGCTCTGAATGGGCTGTTCTTTGGCTATTGCTTAAAAAGCAGATGCTACAGTAGATTGCAAAATGAGGCGGGGGTGGGGGGAGGAATTTAAATCATTATATTGGAATAAATAAGGTGCTGGAGCGTGTCCAAAGAAGGGCAATGAGGATGGTGAAGGGTCTGGAGAACAGGCCCTATGAGGAGGCTGAGGGAGCTGGGGGTGTTTAGTTTGGAAAAGAGGAGACTGAGGGGAGACCTTATTGCTCTCTACAACTACCTGAAAGGAGGTTGCAGTGAGGTGGGGGGTTGGTCTCTTCTCCCCAGTAACAGGTGAGAGAACTTGAGGTAATGGCCTCAAGTTGCACCAGGGAAAATTTAGGTTAGATATTAGGAAGAACTTCTTTACTGAGAGAGTCATCAAGCATTGGAACAGTCTACCCAGGGAGGTGGTTGAGTCCCCATCTCTTGAGGTGTTTAACAGACGGGTAGATGCAGTGCTTGAGGACATGGTCTAAGGGTAGACTTGGTGGCGGTAGGTTAATGGTTGGACTGGATGATCTTAGGGGTCGTTTCCAGCCTTAACAATTCTATGATTCTATGATTCTTTTGGACCTCTCCTTTTGCAGCAGCAGACTGAAAACTCATTTCAACTTACAGCTACCAGGCAAGTGTTCGAGTCTTGTGCTCCAAGTTTGTTAAACTGATTCAGACTTCAGACTGACATTTGTTCCTGCTGCATCCCTGCCAGAGGTTTTTCAGAGTGGCCAGCCCTGTCAGCACTCGAGTGGTGATCAGACAAATTTGTAATATTGGAAATCAGAGATGTTAACTCTGTACTCTCTGTCTGTGGCCAACACAGTGGAGAGCCCTCACCCCTGATGATGATGGGCAATAATTTATTTCAACATGTTTAATGACAACACTGGTGGTGTTTTGTGTTGTTCACCCTGTACCATGCCAGAGTACAATAGGTAGCTGTTTGTAGCCATGTACTGGTCACCACAATAGCAGCACCCTACTGCCATGTTGTTAAGTGTATTGCTCCTGCTGGAAGGATTGTCATGGCAGGGAATGGGCTCCTGAAGCAATGTGCAAAGAGTTAGAGCACAGGAAGCATCCCCTGTACCTTCTTCAAGTCCTGTTGGAATCATTCTCTCCATTTTCTCTCTCTGTGGAGTGGGAAGGTGTGGATAAGGAAGGAAAGGGAGGCTTTGACTTATAAGAAAACTAGAACAATGCAATGAGTAATATTTAGACATCTCCCAGAATGAACAACGCTGCTGGATTGATCCCAGTAAGGATAAGTTGTCTTCAGTCAAACATTAATTATCAGGAGTATTTTACTCCTAAATTAAAGATCCCTGAGGTGCCATCATATGCCCTACCCACACCTAGATATGCAGAGTTCCTGTCTTCCTCTCTGCAGGAAATCCTCTGGTATTTCATCTCTTGCCACTGCTGTCCAACATCTGTCATTCACAGGAACCCATGCCACTTTTTCTGGACAGATGCTGAACTACAGATATCAGTGTCAGATTGTCACGTGATTGATGGAGGAAGAGAGGCAGTTCTGACACATCTTAACTGCTGGGAGCTGTAGATGGAAAGACTGGGTTGATGGGGCTTTGCTTTCTGAAATGGTTAACTATGGACCAACACAGAGCAGTACTGAGTGACGTCTGCAGTCACACATCCCCCTCTCTGAACCTGGCTCCAAACAAAACATGCCAGCCACTGACATGTAAGCCATCCTGGAAGGAATCATTAGAGGTCTGGACTACTGACACACCGAGGCCATACCTTCTCTGGGGTCTTCAGTCTTTCCCACTGGGCCATCCCGAAGGTCTCCTCCACCTTAGCAAGGCTCAGTTTGAGTTCCCCCACAATGCTGTGCCTGGAGAACTTGTCGCAGTTTCTCAGGGTGAGAGTCAGTGTCCCTTCCAGCATCTCCTCCTCTGCTAATGGGAACCGCAGGGCCTCCTCCCAGACGGTGTGAAGCACCTTCTTCTTCAGCTCTGTCTGGGCCTCAGAAGTACCAGACTTGCTCACCAGTGTGCCCAGTATGTAGCAATGGCAGCCAGTCTCTTGTTCCCCACTCATTCTGCTGTGCATTACTGGAAAAGAAAGGCAGGTGGTAAGGACCTCTCACAAAAGACAACCCTGACATTTCTGTGGCTAAATTGCTTCTTTCATGAAAACCATAAAAGAAAACAGCTGCTCAGACACTGACCCCTGTTCCTGCTTGCACGGGGCAGACTGAGCTATGAGCCCGTGCTGTGGTGTTTTCCTCATGCTACACAGTGCCCTTGTCCCTCCACCCCTGCAGAAGGATTCTGTTAGTGTTTGGAAGAGCAACGGCAGCGAGGAAACGCTGAAAGATACAGGGCAGCAACAAGGTGAGCCACAGCATGGCACAGGGATGGATGGGCTGCTCTCGTTCACTTTGACCTGGCACACAAAGAAAACTTTGTACAAAGGATTTAAAAGCAGGATGGTCAGTCACAGACATCTGAGATGGGAGAGACCTCCCTCTTGGCACACGTCAAACCCTGTGGGCCAGTGTGGATTATTATGGATTATTACATTCTGCTTGTCCAACCTCTGGTAACTGACTCTCAAAAGCCATGCAACAACCCAAAAGATCTGTGTCAAGAGACAATAATTTTATATCCCTTTTATGTTGAGAATGGCATTTCACACTCCTCTTCAGCTGCATCAATAAAATTGCCCTCCCTTCTCCACAGCAAGAGGAACACTCCAGCCTGAGGTTTCATGAAGCAGTATGGATTTGTGGGCATAACTGAAGTCCTTGCTGTAGCCAGCCCAAGGACAGCTGCTCCTGACCTTCCAGGTCCCACAGTTCACAAGGGTCTCTTGGCTTCTTGGGTGAAAAGAGCTGGTGAGCAGAGCCCTACACTTCCTGGGTGGCAGTGGGGTACCTAGGGAAGACCGTGTGTGCAGGAGAGTCAGAGTGGCAGCCCACAGGCATGGGTGCCCACCCTGGGGGGAAGCTGTGGGCTTGCTGCTGGCAGGTCACCCACAGCAGCTGCTGCTCTTTCAGTTCTTGCTTCAGAGGGTGCAATTTGATTAGGTTTCCACAGAGATCTGCACTGTGCATGAATTATTCAGTCAGCTTATTTTACTATCCCAGAGGAACTGACAGTGCTCCAGCTCGAGTGGAGAAGCTGTTACAGTTGTCAGTTCCAGCTTCAGAGTGACACAGGGCTTGGCCTCCCGGCCAGGTATAACCAGAGGGACCTTCTTCAGTATCTGCAAGAGGTACCTGCAAGGTAAGTCTGGCATCTCCAGCTCAGCCTTTGGTTTGACTTGAGAAAGTGACAGTAGGGAGTGGGTCAACTTGAAGAATGGAAGTTATAGAGAGGAAGAAGATAGCAATACCCTTCCCCTGTCCTCAAGGAAGGTTCTTTTGTACCATGTCTGTGACTGGAGGAGCCCATCCTGCTTCTTGACTCCTGCTTTTGAGCTGTGCAAACAGTTTATCCCAAGCCATGCCCTGCAAACCCACTTCAGCAGTGACATTGCTGGGTATTTCTATTCTGCAAGCCCAAAACCAGTGAAAGATCTAGTGATCCTGGGGACACATGTTGATTTGAAGGCAAGAAAGAAACTATAAAATCAACAGGTACCTTAAATCCTCCGGACTGAGGCTCACCAGTGGCAGATCTCTGCCTCTTACCTTCCAGAAGCGCCACACGCAGCTCGGCTTTTTGTTGGTCATAGGCAAGGGAGTAGCGCAGCTCAGGGGCCTGGTTACAGCTGGCTGCCCTCTCAGGGTTCAAGTGCTCTGTGACACACACGTCCTTTACTACACCTGGAACTGAAATAACCCCTTTAGCAAACAGGTCTTCTCACTTTCCAAGGAGAGCAAACCCACTCTGTCTTGACACATATTCCTGAACCTTGTAGGCAGGAATATCATTCATGGTCCTTCTTCATCCATCACCATATCTCTTCTTTACTCTGTTTTTCTCACCATTTCAGCTTAGCTACAGTACTTAGACAAAGCTTCTGTTCTCTACTATCTTGTGCCCTAAGATGGTTCACACACTTGCCCTTTCACCTTGTGCCTAGGCCACGGTGTCTAAAATACCCTCATTACTTGTTATAAACTGTTTTTATCTTGCATCTATGAATTACATCTTGTGTTCTTTGGAATGAGAACTTGAGTCTCCTTTTGAGCTGCCATGGAACTCTGCATTAGTTCAGACCTCTCTAAACATTTGTTTTTTAATTTGTCATGCAGAAGGCATCTTTTTTTCCCATAATGCTTGACCAGGCTGAAGAAAATGAGCCTTGGAAGTTGTGAGGCAATTTCTCCTGTGATTTTCAGTACACTGAAATAAAACAAGTTGCAAGACTAAAAGGGAAGCAACAGTGCTTTGTGATCAAAAGCTCTTATCTGCAAGGTCAGTTCCCATTCACACAGAAAACAATAGTGACACCAGCACATTTCCTCCTAAAATTCTCAGCCACAGTCCAGACCAATGTGGCACCAAAAGGAGACCGCAGCAATTCTTGCTTTATTTCAGCAACACTTGAGCTATGAAATCAGACAGAGCAGGAAGAAAACTTGCTTGTGCTATCAACAGTCCAAAGAGGCTCTTACACCAACACACTTATATAAATCTTTATTCTACATACAGCCATCATCCTTCAGCCTCTCCACCCTATAATCTTCCCCATGACACCTAAGGACGTGGCTTAGACAGTCTCTTCCTCCAGTGCAGCTCATTCCCATGGTACTTCCTTTTCCATCCTCACAAGTCTCAGGGCGGAGGGGTGAGTGTATCTGTTGTCCTCCCAGAAGGACAAAAATATAATTGCAAGCAATTTTAAAAGTCTAAAAAGAGTTCTCCTAAAAAAAACCCATGACAGATGGCATTGTGTCTCCTGCAAATACTCAGGAAGGTTTTATTAATGTGGTAACCATAGGAGTCGATTATCCTGTTTAAAGACAGCAGTGAAGGTAAAAAATCGGTATGGAAACAACCCAGACATGCTGCCAGATGTATATAATTAATACTGCATTTTCTCTTGGGCTCCAGGAATCTAATGTTCCAAGATTTGGCATGTTACCCTTTGGTCTGGCTGGAAAACAAGAATTCTGTTCAGCAAAAATGTCTGAGGTGTCAGCCTTTGGTTTCACTGCACATTAAAACAAGACAAGACCATCTCACCAAACTGATGGAAAAAAAGCATCAGAGAAAATAAAGCAGAAGCTTGAACCCTGCTGCTGATGTCCCTGACAAGGACAGTGGCTGGACTGTTAGCATTTGTCCTGGAGGAGATACTCAGCCTAGTTGTGGCCAGATATTTCACCCGTAGCCTGGGAACTGCTCTCAGTATAACTACATTTAGTACATGTTTTTTCTATACAATGCCTGCTTCCAGAAAGCCAATGCTTGCTTCTAGTGAAGCGATTCTTCAACACAAAAGATGTTCAAGTAAAAAGAAATTACAACCAGACACTACTACAGGTTTGTTATCTGAATGTCCCTATAAACTCCAGGGCTACTTTCTATTAAACACATCAATTGGAGAAAGAACTCACTTAAAACACTCATGATAAGAGAGCAAAAAAGCGCCCCATGTCTTCATTTTCACATTTATTTCTGCAAACACATCATGCTCAGAAATAGTACAGCTCTACACCCAGGAAAACAATTGTTAGTCTGAAGACCAAGTGCTCCTACCGTTTTGAGGGAGAACAAACAGCTCTTCATTGACTTGTATCTTCATCCTGTTCTCATCCAAACCAGTATGTTTCCCAGTAGCTGGTTCTTCTGTTGTCTTCAGGGAGTACTGCGTGTAGTTAACAATTTCAGGTGAAGTTACTACTGGTTTGGGGCCATAAATGTTGGGAAACTTCAGGAGTGCTCGAGGCTGCACTGGTTCCGCAGTTTTCTTAACATTGAACTGAAAATTAAAACCTTGTTTATTACTTTGAGCTGATTAGACTAATTCTTCCAATTCTCTCAGTGTTAAGAGAGCTAAGACAAAGGGAGAAAAGACAGTGCTTCTGGTCATTCTTACCATAATTTTACCATCACTGCTTCTTGGGTTGTAGAAACCACTCCCTGTATATCTGGAGTTTTTCTTGCCAAAGCCTATACCCTTCCACTTCATGCTTCTCTGTGCAGATTTACTCCACCTCAGATGTTTGGTTGCAGCAAGAGGAATGTATGTACCTATTGTTTGATTATTCCCCTCTTCCTGTACCAGTTAATCCTTCTTTCATAAGTCTGTATTTTCCCTTATCACAGAAATCAGCCATGAAGTTAATTTTGCTATGATTTGGGTATGCTGGTTTTTACCCTGATGTTTGTAGTCAAATCCAAGATCAAGAGGCTGTAGCCACCCACAGTTTTCAAAACATTTTTATGTATGTAGTAAGCATTAGAAAGCCAAAGGCATGGATCATACAATCACTTGGAGCAAGTAGGACCATGGTGTAATAAGAGAAAGAACAATAGGTTGATTAAATAAACCCTGCAATGGCATACAAGAGTAACTGATTCAGTGGTCATACAATCATAGAATCATAGAATGTTTAGAGTTGGAAGGGACTCCCAGAGGTCATCCAGTCCAACCCCCCTGCAAGAAGCAGGGACACACCCCCAACTAGATCAGGTTGCTCAGGGCCTCTCCAACCTGGTCTTGAACT
>VXBZ01003489.1:427551-441634 GCA_013399135.1 Heliornis fulica
CCCAGATGCAGGACCTTGCACTTGGCCTGGTTGAACCTAATGAGGTTGGCATGGGCCCACCTCTCCAGCCTGGTCCTCTCAGCATCTTGGACTATCTCTTGGCTCTGTGGACCACAACCCCACCTGACCCTCAGACATACATTCCCCCTTTATTATACCAGGATTGAAATGTGGAATTATGTCTGAGTTTCTTCTTGACATTTCAATTCCCTGCTCTTTCGTGAATGTGGAGTGAGCAGAAGACCCTGAAAGGTTGTGTAATGCTCAGGCAACCCAACCCAAATTCATCAAAGGCATCACTATTCTCCCAAAGCAATGAAAAATATTTTAGTTCCTTATAATAAAGAATATAGTGTAACTCTCTTCCAAGAAAGAATCCTGTCTGCTCCTAAGTGAAATAATTCCTGATTCACTTATATTTGGATTCACCAACAGGAAAGAACAAAAGCTGACTAGTGAATGATCCTGACCCTCGACAGGAGGTTTTATTAATGTTTCCAAAACAAGAAAGACAAAAAGCAGAAGTAAAACTGACATTTGGGTTGATTATTGTGCAATGGGATTGTTTCCAACCTCTCTGCCTGCCAACTTCTTCTGTGTTAAGTTTAGATCAAGGGGGAGCCAGAAAATATCTGCAAATGTAATTAAAGTTCTTCATTAGTCTAATTATTTCCAATTAATAATGGATGTAGAAGATGCCCTGGAGCATTTGTCTGTGTTGGGACATTTTGGTCTCAGTTCTCATGTCCTGAGGGAGCATACCTATCCCTCAAGAAACAGGGCTGAAGCCTTGGACCTCAGCTCTTTAGTCATACTGTACTCATGGAGATCAGAGCACTATGGTTACATGCACTTGGCAGTGGTAGAACTAAGTAGGTCAGCGACTCCACCTTCTCAAGGCAGACCTTGCAGCCCTGTTTAGGAAGTCCACTACGTTACATAGCGATTTGTCTTGCCTAATTTTAAGAGCTTGAAAGAGGAGTGGGCTGAGGCAGACAGACATCACTGTGTGCAGTCCCCACCTGGCAGTCAGAGGAGTTTAGATGTTATGTAAGTCATACGGTGCGGGTCTGTAAGTGAGATCCCTCTCTCAGAGGCGTGAGCCTCAGCATGGGAAATCTCAAGTTACTCATCCAAACCTAAAATGCAGTTGTCCTTTCTTCTAAATTTAAAGCAGGGCAACCAAGCAAAATATGTTAGGGATCAGCAGACAGCAGCTTGGAAAATCAGGTCGCTTTTGTTCTGCAAGGGCGTTCCAACCCCTACGATTCTGTGACTGTGTGATTCCGTTACTTCTAACATGCGTACAAGCGCCTGCCATGGTGTCAGGCTGCTGTCCTACCCATCACTGACCATCCTACCATCCTACCCATCACTGACCATCCTACCACCCTACCCATCACTGACCATTCTACCATCCTACCCATCACTTGTCATCCTACCATCCTACCACCCTACCCATCACTGACCATCCTACCATCCTACCCATCGCTGACCATCGCCCCAGAGCTGTAGGCCTGCCTTGCTGTGTGCTGCTAGCACACAAAGCTCCTTGGGATCCCATGGGATGAAAAGCACCATGCAAATGTGAGGTACTGTTAGTACAATCTTTTCTTCCCCTTGCTAAAAGCCAGACATTTAGTCAGGAAATCCATCAGCACGCAGCGACGAAGAGCTCCAGTGGGTCTAAATATCCCTCTCGTCTGCCTGCTCTGCAGAATTAGAGATGAGAGCCATATGCAAGCACAGTGGGACTAGCCCACCCCCTCTTCCAACTGCATCTGCCTCTGTTTATTACTTTTGCTGCCAGCTCTGTTCCCAAGTGCTGTCTGCTAATCTAGTTACGCAGCAGTGCCCTGTGCAAGCTCCCTTTGCAAATCAGCAGCAGTACCTTAAAACAAAGAGATGAGCAGAAGCGTTCAGATAGTTCTGTGGGAAGTGTGTGAGAGAAAGAAACCAGAAGCTGCCGCTGACCCTTCTGTGTCCCTGCCCAGTGTCACCCAAACAGTGCACCAGATTGTTGCCCTTGCTGGCTGCACCTAGGCATCTTCATTCTGCCCACATTTCGCTGAGACTTTGAAAATTTAGAGCCATTTTTTATTGTTCTGTAGATGTATATTTGTGTTTGAACTCTTCCTCCTCATGTATGCAGGGCATGTCCGTGGGGAGCCTCTGTCTGTAGCAAATACAAGCATCACTGTCACGGGAGACATGCCAAGTGAATAAAATGCAGTCTTGCTTCATCTTTCTTTTGTCATCTCTGTTTATCAGAATCAGTGGCCCTGACAGGCCTCAATAATTAAGTATGTCAAGCACTGATAGGACATACAGTGTACTAATGTAGTTGGGAAAAAGTCCTGACAGGACAGTTTATAAACAGAAACATGGATGATAAAGCTTCACAAGCTCAGAACTCAATTTGGGAATTATTCCTTCAAGGTATAGAAACTGGTTCTGAATCGGTGACAATACAGGAATGCATGTTCCTGGCAAGAAAACTATTTTAATTGGAAAGAATTGTTAAACATACGGAATATGCAAACTAAGAACATTTTGCACTTTCCGTGACAGAATGTTCATTCAGCTGCTATAATTTGGCCAGACATCTTTAAAAAAAAAAGGAAAACAACCCCAAAACAAAATGCACACAAACTAAAATCAGTAACATTAGATATAGTATTTCTAATTAGGAAGTCTACAGTGCTAAAAGAATCCAGTCACTCAGGGAATAGTGATACACTGAGGGCAAGTTGAATAATTTGATTCCTTGTTGTTCAAATAATGGATTAAGTTATGGCAGAACTTGATGAATGTAGAAATATTGTGAGGACCATAACCTAACAGTTGCTTAATTACACTTCGTGGTGACTTAGTGCTTATTTCAGTCATGAAAGCAGGATGACACCCCAGAGGAGAAGCTCCAGGATGGATTAATACTTTCCCAAGATGTTTACCAAGAGACTGTATAAAAAAAAATAAAATGTCCTGTCCAAGAATGGAGTTAAAGTAAATATTTGAGAGGTTTTGAGCTATAAAATTACAACAAAGAGAAGTCCCTTGTAGAAAGAGAGCAGTAGTAAAGTTATCTGTGGGTAGCGTTGTTCCAGACAACAGCTAAAACAAAAATCCTGTGCAAAGTGGTGTGACTGTCAAAGTTAGACATTTCTCATCCATTTTAACAATAAACTTGGAAAATCTCAGCATTATTTTGCATCCTTATATACACGAGTTGACAATTTCTCTATATGGGTTAAAGAAGACAAGAAAGGTGCCTGGAAAGGATGTGACAAAAACTATCCAACAGAAAAGCAGGTGAAAATCATCCTCAGAAAATGCAAACAGATTCTGGGAAGTATTCACTGTGGTCATGGATGAATACTCAGAATTAGCAGCAATCTCTTGAGAAGCCCTTGACTCAGTGCAGTTGTTGATCCATGTTGGTCAGTGGAGGCATCATCCTACCACCCCTCCCCAGCAGACAGAAGCTCTGGCAATGTGATTCTGTGTATCCACACCAGATCTTACAGTACAATTAGTAGATTGGGTCATCTTTTCTCAGAACAAACTGCAACAGGAGCATAAGGATGCCAGGGTGGTTTTTTTTTTTTTAAGAGCCTTAACAGTGGTAGCCAGAGACTGTCTGAACAGTAATTACAAACATTACAGAGAAGTTCAATTAGGACTCCTGCTATGCTCTAAGAATACAAAAATAATAGGCAGCTCAGATAATGAAAAGGCAAACAAAGACTGTGAGACAATAGATCACTGGCCTTTGCAGTTGGCTGCTGTGGTATAGCATAAGGTTGAATGGCTAGATGAAAATGAAAATGACATAAGCACATACAAACATCAAGAGCAACAGCCAACAGGTTATACTTCCAGAGACTGACCAGGGCTACAGCTCATGCAAAAGACCATATTCAACCAAGGAAATCAGTCAAACACTTCCCTTTGAAAGACAGTTTTCCATTAATAAGTATATTAGGAGGGTCCTATAATTCTCCTTGCTCTCTCTTGCATGGGGCTCAGGAGTAAATCAGGGGGTTTGGTTTCTAACAAAAAGAAAGACCACACAGGGATGCCATACTCTTATATGCATGCATGCATCGCTCTTATAGTAAGGGAAAAAACAATTCACAGTGTGATGAGATTGTTGTCATCACACTCTAGATTCTCTGTTGCTTTGTATTATCATTTCACTGCCTTGTTTTAACTTCACACATAATTAATCTCCTCAGTTAGAGGGGCAGAGGGGGAGAATGGGTGTTTTTCACAAGAAACCAGCTGTTGACACAGAACTATGCTGCTAGAACTGTAAGGTATTGTGAATAGAGTTAGAGAAATAGCTGCTTATAGGGATTCCCAGCAGGAGACATCTCCCCTTTACGATGCTGCATGCAACCTGGTAAAGTCCAGTCTTCTCAGGAAATTATTTCCCTTGTGATCTGCCTTGACAGCTAAACAGCATTTCCAGTCTTCCTCACATATTTTTGCTATTAACAGCTTTCTCTTTGGCAATGTAACAGCTGTCTCCTGCTCCAGTAATTCTGTGGGTCACCCAGCCCATCTCTGTTTTCCCCTCACTCCTCCTCTCATTAACATGTTGTTCCATCCCGAACGCAGTAAGCAGATAAATAGACAGCATAAAACACACGCTGAGTAGCCTAACAGAGAAGTTGCATTCTCACCCTCTGCATTTAAAGGAAAATCACAAAGTAAATTAGAGACTGTCTTACTTGCTGGACTGGCTGAAGCACACTGGGCTTAGTATTTTCTGTGTCCTCATCTTGGTCCTTTTCCGAGAGTCCTTTCCCAGGTTGCTTGCATTTGCAGAAGCAGGTGAGACCGCAGAGGGCAAGGATGCTAGTAGCAGTCCCTAAGGTAGCCCCCAGGGCTATAACTGGGGCAGATAAAACCATTGTCCTGTGCTGCACAGGAACAAAAAGCACAGCAACCCTCTGACTCCTTCTCCTCCCTGGGAGAGCAGCTCTGGCACATCCACTCCGATCTCTAGCCTGGCTTCATTCTCCTTGGAAGTCTGAAAACAATTCTCTTGTGCAGCAAAGGGACCAATCTAGAGACAGAGATAAATCATCCCACCTTTGCTAGGCAACAAGGCTACCATTCTATCCTGATGATGGAGTTTCTGCTCCAGGTCAGGTAGAGGAAATAGTGATTGTGGTGCCTGCAGTCTCCATATAGCTGCAAACAGGCAGTTTTCATTGAAGCCTGTTCTCCAGCTCCACTGGGAAAAGTCTGATGTGTGATAGAGAGGAAAGACGTCAGCAGAAGGGGCTGGGCCTTGCCAGCTAACTCACAGAAAGTGCATCCAAATGTTTGATGAGCTCTCCAGCAATATTTCTGAGGGCTGGCTTGCTATTTTGCTTGAGAGGGTGAATTTTTCTGTCTGCAGGCAAAGACAGTGATTGCCAGAACGTGCTGGCCTGAGGAGCCCTGTCCTGACGGTGTTGCACGGCAGCGCTCTAGCCTGAGTAAAGCCTGCGTGGAAGCCAGGCAAAACTTTCTCATTCATTCCCAGAGGCTGGAGAACAAATGCATTGCAAGAATTAAGCACTGTCCCACACCTTCCCCTCAAAGTGCAGGGTCTGAACTGTTTGGAGCTGCTTTCTGGAGCATCATCGCAGAGAAGCACTTCTATTTAAAAACCCAGCAGAAGATCCTATGAAAGAAGCACATACACTGCTTCCTCTGGAGAGGATGAGAGAGCAAACAACATATGCTTGGTATTACTCATACTGCTTACTACATCTCTGTCAGGCAGTGGGCTGCTGAGCACAGAGGAAGAACCTACATGAATCGACCCGAAGGGCTACATGTCCATCTCAGTTTCCCTTGAGATGATGGAGTGGTTAAATTTCTCTGACTCATTTATTTTTGCCTTATTTTTCAGGCTGTCCACCTTGGGGAAGAGGACAATAAATGGCATCTTTCAATGTGTTTCTTGTGACACATACAACCATTTTCCAGGAACTTAACAAGGAGTACCTGATGGCCAGAAGATGATTACAATTCTGGGACACTATATATCTGGGACAGAGTGGAACTAGTAAGCAAGAAGCAAAATAACCCTTAAAAGGTTCTGGAAAAAAACACCCATTTCTACTGGAAATTTCTATATCTTTCCAGTTTGATTTGGTGCCTGTTGTCAGGAAAAAATATAATGGTGTGCAGAGAAATAATAAGAAATTCAGAGGGTTTTGATCTTTCTGCAGCTCAGGTTTGGCAGTGGATTTTTCTTAATTTTTTTTTTCTTTTTGTTTTGTTTCACATCTTACTCATGACAATTCACTCAGCTTTTGTTCCATTATAGATGACATGTTCACCTCCATGGCACAAAGCTCCCCTTATGCCCATGATTACTTTAATTGCTAAAAATTCCTCTTTTAACATGGCAGCATCCTCATGGATGCACTGTACATTCTGTCATCTTGCTCTCTCCTCACCCTACCAGGCTTGTCAAACGTGTTTTGCCCATAAAGAACATAAAAGTGGCCACACCAGGCTGGACCACTGGCACATCTTGCTGTGGTCAGCAGTGGGATGAGCATCACTTGAAGGGGACTGCAAACTCTGACTAAATCCTCCTGTTGCTTTTTGCTCTTCATGGCTCAGGTGCTTCCAAGCACTTGAACCGATGCTGATCTGAACTTTCTCTGCCACAGGTAGAGTGTTGTAAACACTTGCTGACTTACATAACAACTACTGCATTCAGCCTGTAGCCAAACAGGTAACATTGCTATCATAGGGCCACAAGGTCTTATCCCAAATCTGAAGAATATACCATATTCTTACCGGCTTCCACCACCCCCAAGATGAGTAGAAAAGAGGATAGTCTGAAATAGGACAAGAATGGGCCTAGAGTTTATATGCTTTTTTTGGCCTCCACAGGATGGGCTCTTCCTCAAGGTCCTAATGAGACCTAATGCAGCTAGATCAGAGGCCCCACAGATTTGGAAGCCATGTGAGAAGGATGTTGGTGCTGTTAAGGGCAGAATACCTCGACAGAGGTCTGGAATGGAGAAGGCATTCGGTCGACCCATGAGATGCAATCTTCATGTGCTTTCTTCAAGCTGTTCTGAGAATTATATAAAGGCTGTTTACAACAGGCTGTGGAAGGAAGGCCACATCAAAATCTCTCTGCAAGACAATAATTTAATTTAACTCTCTCCAAGATGTTTTCTAGCAGCTCATATAGGAAGATAAGTCTTCCTTGCCAGGAATTGTATATGCTGTGAAATGTAAGATGCACAGAATTATCATCAGATATTACATTTTTATAATGATAGCCAGACAGCAACCTTTCACTGCTATTGCTAGGAAAACAAAACAGCTCTTGCTAAACACTGAATATTAGCAGTATGTGAGCTTCTGCAAGTGACAAGCCAAAGATTGTGGATTTTCTGTGTGCACTGATGCATTTAAGTGGTACAGATACATAATTTAACTGTAGCTTGGGCATACACCGACAGGCACTGCATCTATCTATCATGGTTGCTTATTTTGAACACACCCTGTTCTAAAAACAAAAAATTGGACCATAAATGTATTTCAAAGTCAGCTTCACACTCGCTTAACACCCGAGAATAAAATTGCTTCTTTTTTATTAAGGTAGTAGGCTAAAATGGGGCCAGGCTAATGACATTTTCTGGCCATTCACACTGATACTGTCCAGAATCAGATATCGTTTTTATCTCTCACAGCTGCCACTAGAAAGAGACTTGCAAAGGCAGAAAGATGAAAGCCTGTTTTTTGCAAGCTAAACTTTATGGGCAAGTTCTGGCCTGACAATGTATTTTTATTGTCACTCTAGCCACTTTTTTTTCCTCCAAATCCTGATGCAAGATATGTATAAGAATGACAAAAACATGTGCATGGTTTTCAGCTCCTGATGTGTCAGACATGACTATTCTGTGATGACAAAATATAAGGCACCAGGCATCCTCTGGTGCTTATAGACTCTTTGTTCCTGCTGTGAGCTTTTCCACTGATACTTGGGCCTTTCTGTCCCTTGACTGTGTGAGCAAGGCTTTCTCTGAATGAAGGAGGAATTGGCAGTGCAGATCACATGGGGAATTGGAAGAGTTTTTGTATTGCTTAGCTGTAGTTCATGCCCTACCAGAAAAAAAAAAGCTCTTCAACGCAATTGAAGACTGCTTGACTAAACAGGTCAGGGATCTGCAACTTCTATTCTTGCATTAGAAGACACTGTTTGAAGCTCCATTATCTTTCACTATCACTAGAAAAAGCTAACAAACATCTGAATGAAAGGTAGTTGTACACTGCTTTCCCTGACTCAGCCCACTCCGTCCCGGTCTGGTATTGGTCAGAGATTCTCTGGTTCTCACTGAGGCATTTCACCAGGCAGAAGTGTGAGTTAACAGGCCAAAAAGGGAAAGAGGTTGTGGTGGGTGGTGGTTGTTTTTTTTTGGGGGGGGTTGGTTTTTTTTGTTGTTGTTTTTTGGGGGTTTTTTTTCTGCAGGGAAATCCTTGTAACAGTCAGATTCAGCCTGAAGGTGTAAGCTCACGTTTTCACTTGTATCGACTTGTTATGAGATTCTAAGATTCTGTGCGACAGAAACAGGATGGTTTGCACAGGATGATGGTCTAAAATAGCTTGGTAGGTCGTCAAGCACCCAACTTTGGTCACTGAAATAGCCAGTTAATGACAAAAGACCACATACAGCTGTCATGTATTTCTGTAACAAGAAAATGAAGCATGGCAAAAACAAAAGGTAAAAGGCTTGTGCTCTCAATGACTACACTTACCACCTTATGTTTTTATATATGCTGCTGTCTCAGACTGTAAATGCTTTAAGAATGGGATTTTGTTTTCCAAATGGTGACATACTGCTCCACCAGAAGGTAAAGTGTGACAGGCCACTGAAATAATCTTTCGCAGTGTTACTAAGACACAGGGGTTGTCTCTACATAGAATCATAGAATTTTTAAGGCTGGAAATACATATTTATATACCCCCCAAAAAGTAAGGTTTGTGAGTGGAATGTGGGCTTGGCTCCTCCATCACTGTCACTGTCACTGAAACATTTAATTAGATAGAAATCAAGTAAAATGAGTAAATAAGAGAACAAAGGTTCATTTTCTAAAGTGGAGATATACAATGAAAATGTATATATACACACAAAATGAGCTTCAAGTTGTGGTGTTACTGGATATAGAGCTCCTGAAATCTCCAGGCTTACAGGAGTACTGGGCAGCTGCCTGTGCAGCCTTTTGCCACTGTGCTGCCCTCAGGATGATGATTTGGGTTTAGCATGCCAAAGGGTATAGTTAGTTGCATGTGTGCAGTGTAGGGCTCATGGTAAATTAAACTGTACTGGGACACTACACTATGCTAAAACTGAGATCTGTAGGATTTTGGAGACCTGAATGGTCTGGGCAGAGAACCAACCAGGCAAATTATGGGCAGCTCAGGAAAGAGACATGTGAATGAATAAAGGGCTAGAAGGCAGTGGATCAGAGTGGGACTCAAGGAGGTCAGGCTGTTTATTGATGAAAAGGTGACATGGTCAAAAACCTGAAGTACCCAGACAGGGAATAAATCTTTGATAATAGAAATCCTCTTCTGTCAGTCAAACAGCACATTGCTAGCAGCTAATGACCAGAAGCTGATGCCAGACAAACTCAGAGTAGAAACACATCACAGATTTCCAACAATGGGCATAATTTCAGTGGGAGTGATTTCTGAGGGAATGTGGTGGGTTCTCCATCATGGGTAGTTTTGAAATCAAGACTAGCATTGTGCTGCTAGCTTTTATGTGATTTATTTTCATTCAGTTATCAGTTAAACTGATATTTAGCCACTGATGCCATTACTGCTGTGGTGTTTCATATATGAGGGCCTGCTTGGGATGTTCAGAGTTTTAATGTGTAAGGCAGCTTTTTAAAAAGATCACAATTCTTCTGAGAGCACCAAAGGGCCATAGGCAAAGAGAAAGGCAGCTGGGCCTTAAAAGGTCACATCACACCTCAAAGTCCAGCTGTCTCTGCTTCAGCAACAGGTGAACTGCTTTAGTGTGAGGTCTTGGCACTTCAGTAAGGGAGATTCAGAAAGAAAATGTTATCTCCAGCTTAGGACAGGCCTGGGCGAAAGAAAAACAAACCATTGCAGATGCAACTGAAAGGCAAGTGTCATTCAATGAAGAGGCAGACTCAAGGTTAAGTAATTCCCAGTCAGCAGGTGAAGGTAAGCAAATGAGCTAAACCTTTTCCTAAACGGGGGAGGGTGTCGTGCTGGGAGCAGATGAACAGCCCAGATATTCTGCTTTCCATCGAGCTTTGCCCACTTGCTATTGAAAACCCAGGGAAACGTTGTATTTTGTGCCCGTTTCCATTTCACGTGATGGCTGGCTCTTGCTGGATGGTGAATCAGAGCTTATTTTTGCACAGGTTTTCTACAGCAAACGTATGCTTATTTCTTTACTACTATTTTAATTTTTTAATTATTATTATTAATAATCACAGGAGCTTTGAGAAACCTCAAAACTGTCTGAAGTGCCAGACGGAATTACACACATTGTGTATTTGCAGTAAGATGCTGCCTCCTAGAGGTCACCGTGGTTTTCTTACAGCTGATTCTAAGAGTTAACATGCTAAGGGTTTCAACTTTATACAAAGCCAATGCTGTAAAGGATGTTTTGCAGAGAGAAGCGTTGGGATCTCATACTTATAGCTGAAACTGTATCTCTAGTTTTGTTAAGGCTGCAAAACCAGAAAGTCAGTAGTTATGGTTGCCTATAAAGCCTTAGTTCTATCCATTTTCATGTTAGATTTAATTAAAAGTACAGGGTGACGTAACATTTTATTTCCAAATGAACTCTGAATAGTTTTCTGCTAAGATGCTCTCTTTAAAGGAATGATTCACAGTTATATAGTAAAAGCAGCTAGGTTTTGTGTGTGATCCCCTCCAGCAAAGAGATAGATAAAGACAAGTAAGATTCCAGATTGCTGACTGATCTTACCCTTTAAGCAGTTGGAAATATGCAGAATAAGTGCATGGGTCTTTTTCTCATTTTCTGCACAACCAACCTGGTACCTTGTGGTCTGATTTGCCCAAGAGCTGAGTGCTCACATCTGCAGCAAAAGTCCATGGGAGCCACACCAGGGGGGGTGTGTGTCAAGTATTAAGCATACTGAAAATATACCCTACAGCACTTGTGGAAGAAAGCCCAAGGAAACAAGCAGTCCTTCTGGATTTGCAGCAGGGCTTGGGGGCTGTGTTGTTCCACCTTACTGCATTCCTCATCCCACTGCCTCTCTGAGCAGATCCCACTGGCACCACAGAAGAAACTATCAGAGAAAGAAAGGGAAGACTTATAAAAAAGGTTGCTGAGGTTCTCAGCACAGTGCAGGAAGCAAGCTAGTAGCATAATGGCCAAAGCAGCATCTCCTTCTGAGCGAGTTAGTTCTGGTTTGGGAGCAGATTACCTTTCCCTCAAATGTTACACGTGTGGCTCTTGCCAATCCAATCTAAAAAAAAAAAAAAAGTTGTCACTAGCCTGAAAAATAAAGTTCATAGATGGATAAGAAAGGATGATGAAAAGTGTGGAACGGGTTCTGCATAGGGAATGAATGAGGCAGCTGCAACTCCTCAGCCTGGAAAAGGGATACTTCAAGGAGAGAAAAAAGAGGTTTCTGAACCCCTGAGTGTTCTGGGGACACTGGATGGAGATCAAATTCCCAGTTCCAGTATGAGACCAACAGAGAAGATTCAAGTAGGATCCGGTATAAAAACAAAGGTGAAGGGTCAGATATTTTTGCCCTGTTCTTACGTGTTTTTTTTCCTAGGTGGCCACTTTTGGCCCCTGCCATAGAGAGGACTCGAGGACAGAGAGGCCTGTGGGCAGACCCTGGGTGGATATTCTGGCAGACATCACATGTTCCAGAAATTTGGTTTCCTACATCTTTTAGGCAAAACTCTGAGAATCAACTTCTTTTTTAGAAATGTTATTTTGAGTCACTGACTCATGTAAAGTAGCACTTTGGTAGCAGCTGTTGGCCTCTTACTCTTTCTTTCCACGTTTCCTGTGAGCAGACTGCGAGCCAATCTGCTCCGTCTAGTCCCTCATACTGCAGATTCCCTTACTTGACTCAGTTGCTTCCACTCCAGTTTTCACAATCTCTACTCCATTGCTGTGCTTACACTGGCCAGCTCAGTCTCTCCTGTCTTCCTGGACACATTTTTGACTTTTCAAACTCAGTTATATCCTCCCTTTACTTTCATGAACTGTTTCTTTGTCTTCTCTTAGTACTTCTATTTGTTCCTTTTGTAGGTCTTCTCTTACCCTCACCATAAGAGAATCCATTACCTCTTGAGAGAATAGATAAATCTTCTTCCTCTATACTTTATCTCCACCTCATCTTTTCCTGAGCCATTCCCACTGTCATATTTCATAATAGCTTACAAAGCCCATACCAACATCTGACTGATCTGTCTTCAGTGTGAAAGCTCAGGTTGACACCGATGTCTTCTCCTGACAGCCGTCATATAAGCTGAAGTTTAATGCAGTCATATTAAAACTCATTATATTCTCATTCGCTGTCTTCACTATCCAACATCTTCTGTCATACCACTAGCTACACATCAAAAGCCCCCATCACTCAAGCCTGTACATCTTGGTTGCCCCCAGCATGACATATATGTATCATATCAGCAGCAGTTTGCATCTTGGTCAGTGCCAAACTCTTCTTGCTGTCTGTACGGCCTAACTGCTCCGAAGTACCAATTCACTGAAGGTGTTTCGTGGCATTAGCAGACAGAAATATGCCATTAAGATTAAATCACCCCAAAGCTATGATTTATGAGAGAAAGACTTTTTGTTCCAACAAAGTTTAAATTTTGCATTTCACCTAAATTGTGGCAAAACACATGAATCTCGTTTCAAGTTTTCAGTTCAAAGTTGAGACACGCTTGGTACCAGACAGTAGGAGGGAAAGGTCGGCTCCTGTCTCTAGAACAGGGACAGTTGTGTAACCTTCAGCAGTTGCATGGCAAGGTGTGTAGGAGAGCCTACAACTTTTCTTCCCAGCTTGGCTAGCTCTGCACAGATGAGGTCACAGAATCAGTGGGATGCAGAAACCACACCGTGATTAGTTTTAGAGGCAACTTCTTTATTGAAAACAACAATGCAGGCAGTCTAAAGCATACCAAAAATCTCAGTAGGGTGTTCCAGGCACAGCAGAATACCCAGTGCCTTCTGGGTCATACTAAGGGACCCTGTGAGGATGCTCCCAAACCCCCTTCTTCTTGTGTCACAGGCAGAGAAAAGGCCAGACAAAGACACCACTTTTTGCAAAGTGTGGTGCCACACACGCCTCCTCGGTTCTATTTAAGAGAGACATGCAAGCAACACAGGAGGCTCTGAATATACTCAAGTCTTCATTCCCAGCTGGAATGAAGTTTCCAGCCACCTGGAAGAAAAGCTTGGCAGCTTCAATGGCACAGGGCAGGAGAAGCCTTGGGGAGTTGTGAAGGTGTCCCTTGACCACCAGCAGGAACCTGGGCTGGGACAAGAGAGTTGCCCTGGGGGGAAATTACCCATTCTGATGTGATCCGAGGTGAAAAGCACTTAAAGTGTGACAGTGCCTATCACTCTGGAGAAACACCGCTGCTTCCCTTTTCCTAGGCTTGGTTTGTTACCTCCAGCAAGTGGCTGATAGCAGAGATGTACGTGTGAGCAGCAGTGTGAGGAATTTAAGTGAAATACTGGATAATGAAAGGCGACTCTAAATCACCCTAGGAAAGCAGTCAAACCATCTGCTACAGCGACCATACACTGGAGTGTGGGAAAGATATCATTGTCTCATAACAGCTCGTAATTTGGACCAACTGCCTCCACTGACAGCAAAGAACATCCCCATTATTTTCAATCTGTGAGTGTTTTAATCAAATACACCCATCAGCAGAGATCCATGTAGTCCTCACCCTGTGGGGACCAGTAGATCAAGTCTGCTGTCCAGTTAGTTTCAAAAAATTACAATGATTTCCTGGTGAACTGGGTAAAAATGTTGACTTTATATTTTTTATTTTATTTTATTTTATTTT
>VXBZ01003489.1:441685-497194 GCA_013399135.1 Heliornis fulica
ATTTTATTTTATTTTATTTTATTAATTATTTGATCACACAAACTAGCACCTTAATGCATGTTTCTTCAACAGACCCCAAGATACCAGAATTGCAATGGTCTGGGGGTAGAGCCATAATTAATCTAATGACAGGCCACAGAGACTGCCTCTATGGCCCTCATAAATTCTTGGAGAGACAAACTCTGCATTCTTTTCTCCTTTTTATGATTGTCCAAAATGAGTAACACACGGGCCTCTCTCTTTTCTAGATCAGAAAGATCAGGAATGATTATCAGAATAAAGAAGGTGATAAACACTCCACCCTCCTCTCTTTCGCAGAAACCAACCACCATGAATATTCCACATCACACACTTCTTCAATTTCCTACAAAAGGAATTTGCTTATTTAAAGGAGGAACACAAATCTTCTCAGAGATCCTGTTCATGACATTCCTCATAGAGATGGAAGGATGTACATATGTAAAGGATGGGAGCAGACCTCTAAGTACAAGCTTTCTCAGCGTGTCTTGACCTTGTTTTGTTGCTGAACTCACACTGTATCATTTGCAGATCCACAACAGAACCATCCCCATAAGAAACCAGAGCAGCATTTCAAATTTTCCAGTACAAATAAATGGTTTTCCTGTGCACAAGCCTGTGAACTGAGAGCCACCGAGGAGAACTGAAACTACAGCAAAGATGAATCTGAAGCCAAAAGGCTGGGCTTTGAACACCCCAGATTAAAGTTTTGCCATGGGTGTTTCTATCAGCTGATTGCATAAATCTGAAATAAATGCAATATGAAAACGTATAGCTAGGCTCTTCTCTCCAGCATAAGGTCTCAAGGCAGCCTCTCAACTTTATTTCAAGTGCAAGTTCTCTAAGGAGAAGGATGTGTTCATGGAACAACAGAGAGTGCACTGGTAAGTGCTTGAAAAACAGTTATCGTAGGTCTGTCCCTTTTTATGTGTTCAAGAACTAATGACAGATTCACTGCAGATGAGTGGAGAAGAGAGTCCCCTTGGGAGCTTTTTCTTTAATGTAATCATAGCTCTAAGCCAAGGTTAATGCAGCCACAGCTCCCCTGGGAAGCACCACAGATAGATTGGTCATGTTTGGGTAGCAGCCATCCTCTGTTCCCTATTAGGTCCCCTCTTCCCCAAGGGAATGGTGAAGGCACAGGGCTGTCACCAACCTCCTCCAGGATCCTTCCAGGATAGTCCCCATAGTAGAAAATCCTGCAGTTCCTGGGTGACCTGGAGCAAATCAGTGGTGGAAGGGGGAGAGGGATGCACGCATGAGTGGACACATTCATCTCCTGCTGTGAAACGAGGAAGAAGTCTTATTTGCTTTCCAGATGGGAGTGCTGGGAGGGTGAATCCATAATGATTTGTGGCACATTTGTACGTGCTGATAGCAGGAGCCCTAGCATGGCACAACGAAAGAGGCAAAATTCTGCTCCTTGAGGAACAGGCAGCCCTCAGAAACTGAAAGATGATGTTTTCTCCTGTGACAGATGACACAGTTAAATCTTGAGTTGCAGCTGTAGAATTTAAAATGTGTATTATTTCCACGTAAAAGCTAAGCTGCAGCAATGAGAGGTGACAGGAGTGGTCAGCCGAGGCTGACCAGTGTCAGTATTTAGTCACCACTGTCTGCCTAGATATCAGCTCTCATAAAACAAGACAGGGACTGCAAGGGCTGTGCTTCAACTTTTCCTTAAGTACTTTTTGGTGCTTCCAGATAAAGCCAGAAGTAGCAGGGGAAAGTGTCCAAACTCATCTGCCCAGGAGACATGAGAGGAGCTGCAGATTATCCTCCCAGAAGAGGAAGCAAAGCCATACACTAGCCTGGTAGGGAACTAGCATTCAGAAAAGCACAGAAAGACATGGTCTTTTCGAGGCCTCCATTGAAACACTCATAAATCCTGCAGAGAGGACAGCTAGGAAGCCAGTCCAACAAGCAAAGGTACCTAGATAGGCAGGACAGGCTTTCTGATGAGGTACAAAGGAGAAGCTGAAGTGTGGCAAGCGTATGGGGATGGTAGTGTACGGGAGCGTGTTTGTTCCGGCCTGAGAGACGATGACTAGGATAACCCCTGGATGCTTTATCAGGCAGAGCTCTGCGAAGGCAGAAGTGTGGTGCTTTTCACTTACAGCCCTTGTGCTCATCTGAGAAGGAGACATGAGACCATGCTTCAGTTCCCTTAGTTAAATCACCAAACAAGCGTTCCCAGAGTTAACGTTCATGGCGCGGTTCATGTGACCCAAAGCTTCCCCTGGCAGAGGAGCTGGCTGGCATTGCGCAACCTGTCACAAGGAGATGCAGACAGGAGACCTCCCTCTGTGTGGTACGTGTGCAGCTGGGGCAGCCCTGTGTGATGGCATGTCTCCCTTCAGAGGGCAGAGAGACCAGAGATAACCCCAGGCAGCGCTCCAACAGCTCGCACCTTACCCCATCACCACACAGATTCCTTTGCAATCAGCATGACATTGTTCTGCAGGTTGGAAACATCATGTAAAACCTTTGATCCGTCCATTCTTCACCTAAGGGCAGCAGACAAATCAGATGGCTTCTCCTGATACAAGAAAGGAATTTGTTGTTTTTTTTTCAAGACAATCAGAAGTTCATTACTACAGCTGTCGGAATTAAAGTTCCAGTTTCATCATCTCCATTCCCTTCCCTCAGCTCAAATAATCATTGGATCATATGTTAGCTTAACAAATGCTAGTTTAATTGTAAATTATGTTTCACTAAATTTGGCTTTGAAATCTGATTTTGAAAGGAGAATAGATTTTGTTTCAACGTTTATTTTAGAAGTTATAATGTTTTGACTTTGCAAATCTGTTCCTCTACTAGGGTGGGGGTTTGGTGGTTTTTTCCCCCCTAACGGCAATTTTAATTTTGTGAACAATAAATCATAACACAAATTAATATTTTTATTCATTTATCCTCTCTGAGGAGATAAAATACTCTTCACACTGAAGATAAATTTCCAGGTTTGGCTCTTTGAATAGAAAAGTTACAAATGAATAGCTTCTCTCACAGAAACTTTGCCAGGGCCAGGAGTACAGCTGGAGGTAGGTGGTAGTAGCATGGAGGATGTGTATGTGTTCTGCTAAGGAATCTGCAGACCATTCAGATTTGTTGCTACAGATGGTGTTAGCAAGGACAGGAGAATCCCTCAGGAACCCCTCAGAAACTGGAAGCAGAACAGAAAGTGGGATAGGAATTCATGTTGAATAACTCCAGGTCTTCACTGGTAGATAGGATCCAAGAGGAAGCGTGGAGAGGGACATGAAGGACAACTAGATCTATTGGTTCAGCAAGTGTTCAAAAACAGCTTCTAACTTATCTAGAATTGTCTTCTATGACACATGTCAGTCTTCTATATGGTAACTTGAAGCCTGGTTACCTATGAAACCCTCAGAAGCTGCCAGCACTTGAAAAATAGTCTCAACCAGCGAAGTACGGTACCGACCAACATGAATTCAAGTAAATTATCCACTCCTAATCACTGTATTACCAAAAAGGTATAGGCAACTTGGAAGAAAGTAAAATATGACAGTAGAGCCAAGAAGAATTGAATTATAAGAAAGACTAAAGGATAGAAAAAAATTCTGTGGGCACTAATTTATACCTGAAAAGTATCTGATAATAAACACACTTCAGTAAAGGAAGCAAATGCTGTGTGATAGGAGCATTACAACATATGGAATTTGTGAGAGGGAGATTTAAAAGCACTGAGCTGGAAGCAGTGCACGGGAGCAGATTTCTGGCCAAAGGACTGGGGTTCAGAATGAATGAGTTCAGAGCTGGGCTGGAACCAGAATTCCTCTTCCAAACAAAAATGAGCCAAAACACCAAAATTCCCCACAAAGCAGACATTCCTGAGAAATTGAGCAGTTCTGCCTAAAATAATATATTCCTCATTCAGGCTTGTCATTTACTTCAGACAGTAAAGGTAACATAAATGTGTCTATTTTCTCATTTCCTGGAGTTATTTTTTCCTGCATTTTACTACACAGCAATTGGTAATTAGTGAGGTCAGGAGTTAGCCATAACAGACACTTTATTTCTCATTTGTAACCAGGTCTCAATGGTTTACATTATATTTTGGGAGCTGCTTACAATGAAACACTCCAAAGAGAGTAGTAATTGTGGAAAACACATGACTAAATGACACACAAATGAGCAAAACCTGAAAGATGTCTACAGAAGTGTTGTAACTTTTATACATCTGTTGTTTTGATTGTGGCTGTGTGTACATTAAAGTGAACTCCCATATGCCACAGTAGAGAAAATACTTTTTTTTTTTTATTATTTGAATGTCTTGTAAAGTCTTTCCTTCATTATGCAGACAGGTCTCTGCAGATCAACATATGTCCTCAGACATAAATCCAAGTTTTGTAGTGGTCTATTCAGGAGCTGTGCTCTTTTTGCTGACAGACTTCTTCCAGGCTGTGACACTGTCCAAGTAATTCCTTACATCTTGGTGTTGTTTATTGGACACCTGCCAAACATTGTTCAAATCTATAAATGCTGTGTGGTCCCTACTGCCTATGGACAGTGCTGACACAGACAGGAGAACTCGAGCCCAGCAGAATTTCCCATGTGCTTTTCTTCTATACCTGTAAAGAAAGTTTCAGTTTGCTAAGCCCTTGTTTGCTTCCTAAAGGTTCAAGACCTTTAGCTCTTCTGCTAGAGGTTCCAGCTTTACTTCTTCTGGTAAAACCATGTCCTCTTTTTGCAGTACCTGAGAAGATTGGGTAGTGCTTTGATGAGTGAAAGCTGGGCTGCTGGCAATCCCTGCCCCTTGAATACTTAGGAAAAACACCAGATATGGAATCCACGCATCAGGCACAAACCAAAACTTACAGAGTCTTCCAGATGGGCAGCAGGGATGAGTGTCAGCCCTCCCTCTCGCTCTGTTGTGCATATTTTGCCAGCTGTAGCATTTACAGCCACATTCTTGATCATAACAGCAATCTCTCCTGTCATCTACAAGGAAGACATAGAGCTGCTCAAGTGCATCTAAAGAAGAGCAGTGAAGCTGTCTAAGGGTCTAAGGTCTTATGAGGAGCTGCTGAGTGAACTGGGGTGGTTTAGCCTGGAGAAAAGGAGGCTGAGGGCAGACCTTATAGCTCTCTACAACTACCTGAAAGGACATTGTAGCCAAGTCAGTCTCTTTTCCCAAATAACATGGGATATGACAAGAGGAAATGGCCTCAAGTTGCACTAGGAGAGGTTTAGGTTTGATATTCAGAAATATTTTTTTGCCATTTTCAAGCATTGAAACAGGCTGCCCAGGGAAGTGGTTGGGTCACATCTCTGCAGTGTAGATGTGGGTCTTAGGGACATGGTTTAGTGGTGGACTTGGTAGGGCTAAGTTAAAATTTGGATTTGAAGATCTTAAAGGTCTTTTCCACCCTAAGTGGTTCTGTGATCACTAGTGTCAGCACATGGAAAAGGTGGCTTGCAGCAGTCTGTCTGATGAACTCCTTAATGTGTCAATGTATCAGTATGTCCAGCATAAAATGTGCAGCATCCTTTTGGTCACCCCAGCTCCTTCACTCGTTCCTGAGAACAAGTTAGGAACTTGTCCTCCGCCACTGAGGAGGCTGTGTTATTTTCCCAATAACATGCTACAAAGATATTAAGGTTACCAACCTTCATAAATTGCTTTTGAATTTTGTTTTATTCCCTCATTATCTCTGATATCTCCTTTTCCTCCTGGATTAGCTTTTCCTGAGAGCAGTCTGACCTTTCCTTTTTTCCCTTCAAGTCTAATACCAAGGTGTCTGAAACCATGGACACTTGTTTTGCTCTTGTATTGAGTGAGAAGCTGGGAGAATCATTCTAAGGCTGCAGACCAGAGCTGCACAACTTTGATTCAGGACAAGGAAAATTTTCATCCCTATGAAACACAAATATGAAGAAAGGCACTCGGCACAGCTTAGTGTAAACACTTATTCACGCAAGGGACACACAAGCTGCCTTTGTCAGCAGGATTAGCATGCTGACAATGCTTGCTTGATCTTTCTTCTTTCATGGTCTCAAGGACCATGCGATATCCTGCTTTTTACTGTCTGGTGCCTAGGGCATACCTGACTTCAGGCAGAGTGCAGGGGGAGAAGGGGAAAAAGCAATATTCCTCGATGCTGCCTCCCTGTGGGGATAGTGGAAGTTTGTCCCTGGACTTTGTCAGTCCAGACTTTCCTAAAAATAGTCAGCAGTGTGACTGTGAACTTTTCTCCACTTAAAATGAAGAGTAACCCCCAGCAATGCAATTCAGACTGCATTTCCATGTAACTCCTAGCCTTGACTGGATCTGATTTGGAGGGTCTGCTGTTTATTGATTCATTCACCAACACGGATAACTTCTTGAACATCATACTTGATACAGAGAGAAGGAGTGACAGTGTGAGTGGGTTTAACACCTACTCTGAGGTTACCTGAGCACTGGCATGGTCTCGAGTGAGAATCTATACCTTCTTCAAACATGGGCAAAGAACTCTGACACAAAAGGAATGTGTATTGGAGACCAGGCAATTCCCCTGTTACAGCACCTTCAGCAAAAGGTTCACCAAGCAGAGCCTTGCTGTGAGAAGAGGTTGTGACAAGAGCCTCAGTGATTGCTGGTTTACCTCCTACAAGCATTTATTGCTAGGTTGGCTCACTGCTCCCTAAATCTACAAGTGTACTCCAGTGGGCAGCAGATCTGTTAATCATTCTTAAATTAATTAAGTTTTGCTTATGCTGCTGCTGTCTTTTTTCCCCTCTCTGACTGCTGGTCACAAAGCTTATGAAGGTACCCAGAACTGTCAGGCTGCCAAAAATTATGGAACACAGGAACTGTTCCTGATGTTATGAAACATGAGGAAACATAGCAGAGGAAACAAAAACTACTTATAGAGGCATAATCTGAGACTATGAGAGATATCTGCTCAGAGAAGACACAGGCTTGACCTCAACACAGAGTGATGTGTTGCATGTTCCAAATCAACACAATACTGTTGTGGCCTTCTGTGCTTTCCATGACATAAAGACAAAAATCACCTACCACCTGACATCCCAACAAGACAGTACTCTGGAAAGTTACCCAGGTGCAATGGTTTCTTAGTTGGTATCAGTCAAACTGAAAACTTAAGGAAAGATCCTCTAAGACACAGAGAAAGTGCATGGCAGCACTCTAGAGAGTGTACTGAGTGACAGTAAGAAGGCAAGGGATGCTATAGATCACAGTGACAGCAATAGCCCGGCACGGGGAGATGCCCAGAGGCTAAACTGGCTGTTGGGGCTGCAAAAAAAATGTGCTTCCTGCTAGGATCCCCATTGGCTGGTGCGGGTTTTTTTCAGCCCTGGCAGAGCAGGCTCTGCTGGTATATCTAGAGGCAGCCCTCCCCGAACGAGCAGAGACAAGGACATCACTGGTGGTCTGTCGGGCCTGGAGAATGGATCTGAAGATGTTCTTAGTCTTCTCTGCGGTTTGCCTTCATGCTGCTCTGGGCTTCCCTATTCAGGTGAGAGCAGTTCCATGCATCTGTGCTCCATCTTCTAATTTACTTAATCTTCCTGGAGTGAAGCTGTGGAGAACCATTCTGACAAATTTTCTGCAAGAAATATATTACCAATGCAATAAGATATAAAGTTTATCTAGTAACTTAGTTCCTTCCTTTGGCCTGATTTTGATGTTATTGTTGCTGCATTATGAGCTATGGAAGAGTAATGCCTTTTACCTATTGGTTTTGCAGGACACCTTTGAGAACAGCACGACAAGTAAGTAGGATTTATACTGTATTTTAAAGCCAACTGTTAATTTTTGACTGTGTATCACACATTTTGTTGGTGTGCAAGTGACTTGACTTTAGATCATGTGAAAACACTGACTCTCAGGAGTTTTGAGTAAGACCTTGTTTCCTAATTTGCCATTGGGCTGAATTTATATATGTTTTCACATGATGTGCTTTGCACATCCTTTTGTTGTATGGTTTGTAAGACTAATTCAGGTGTGCTTTCCCAGGCTTAAAAATAACTGTTTAATAAGATATTATGATACCTTTCCAGTATGACCAAAAGACTGCTGCTCATTTGCCTCCTTGCCTACTTTGGCACTGCAGTAGGGATATCAGGTGTGAGAGAAAGCTTTGCTTTATGCTGGGATAAAAATCAAATAGCTCAGGTTTAGCTGAGCACCTTTTGTCAGCTCACAGGATATATAGAGGTGATTGCAGATCTCCAGAGAAGGTTGATGCACATAAATCTATAGGTAGACTTTAACTACAGCAAGAAACTGCCAAGTCAGGAGTGATGCATTGTGCGAGGAAGAGGCCTCAGAAAAACTTGCCTGACATAGTCAGAGCAAGTGAGTGGCCAATGAACACTGACCATTTCTTGTTTTCAGCTGTCATTTATGGCATGAAAACACAAAGGTATGTACTGCTTAGTGGATTTGAAAGTGGCCAAATGACACATTTGCTCAGGTTCAGAGCAGTCAGCTGCTGGGACTCAAAGCTGCAGGGTTACTGGGACAAAAGCACACAATCGGTTTTAATTTGCCATCGTTACTGCTTTTGGTGCCTTTTGAGCCATCTTTCAGTATTTACACTGCAGGAAAACACTAACTATCCTTTTGTAAGCTGTACCACACCAGATGTCCATTCCATTAAGGACATGACAGATGCCTTCTGTGATGACTCCTTTGGGTTCTAAAATGTGGTTGCAGACTTTATGAGCTTAGGAATCTGTAGCTTCATTTCCACTGACTTTTACTAGTCAATCTAGTGACTCCTAGGTACATAAATTCTGAATCTAGTTAGCACATCTCTAAAAGGTGCTTCCTGCAGAGTTTTTTTAGGTGCTATGGATCTCTCTAATGCAGCTGGTGGGAACAAGCTGCACTTTTCTATACTAAACCGGCAGCATTAAAGCGGTCTTTGCCCATGAAGTAACAGTCTGGGAAGACAGACTGAAGTCTTTTTGGTTGAATAAAAGCAATTCTGTTGCAGGTTCTAGATACATTCTCAATAGGAGGAATTCCCCTCAGTACATTTGGGCAATAGCTGCTGTGAAAAGGGAAAGTCCTGCGAAGTGTGAGATTGCTCAGCACATCTTCTTTTGAAAAAACATGGTAAAAAAGATAAGGAATATGGATAGGCTTAGACATAAGGACAATCTGTAAGTTTTCTCTGTGTCACTGTTGGTTAGAAAAAAAAATCATGTCTTTATATATTGGCAAGTAAGATTGCAATTATTGGTAAACTGGAAGAGACTGCCAGAAAGGCTTGCAGCATATCCATCATACTTAAGAACAGGTCAAGCAAACTGTGGTCAGAATAACAGATAAAACCCTTTCTGCCTTAGGGAAAGCAGACAAACAAGATGACCTCTGGAGGTCCTTGCAAGTTCTAAACACTGAAGTTTCTCCTTAGAAATTTGTATACCAGATCAGATTTTCACTTCCACGGTTGTATCTAGAAACTGACATTTGATAGAGACCAAAAGGTACCACACCAGAAAGACACCTTAGGACTCAGAAAGTTTCCAAGCTGCTGTTAGGTACATACTGAGGCTGAGGCTATTTGCCCCATGCTAAATTATAGCCTTCATCCCATTTTATAACTTTACTCTTTGACACGGTGAAACAAGATAGGACTGTTGAGCTGGTTAGCCTGCACCTGCTGCAGACAAATCTAAGGACAAAACATATTTTTGTCCCTCATTTCCTTTGTCATTTTCCACACTGAGGCTGATAAAATGCTTTGTCAATTCTTGGATAGTAAACAACCACTCTAATTTTTCTCAGCACGATCTACTAGGAGTTTTCATAGCTGTTTGTCTAACACTGTGAAGTTACATGCAGAATCTACTCTAATTTTTCCTTTTGCTTGTCTTTTTCTTCCTTTTTTTTTGTTTGTTTTGTTTGTTTGTTTTTTGTTTTGTTTACTCAGCAACAGAACCTACTGAGGTAAGGACACCTAAATCAGCTCTTTTGATCACTTTGAGGTTCAGCATTGTGAAAAAAAGTAAGGTCAAGGCTCACATGCTCCACCTGTACCTCCGTTGGTGTGGGAAAGTCTTCCCAGATCAACAGTGTAACAGAGGGATCTATTTCCATCCTTATTCCTTTTATAGCTCCACATTTCCTAGACATAGCTCACATCCCAGGAAAATTTTGTCTTCTCTTGAATCAGAGAGGAAACTCAAACTCACTTTTTATTTATATGAGGCAAGGAAAGCACAACAATCTGGTTTGCTACAGGCATGACCCCCACAACTGGGTACTGACCCCACAATTCCCTAGAAGCAGTGCATACCACGGCCTTTCACCCCTGCCTTGTGAGGTGATATTGGGAGGACTTCACTGGTGATTTCATCAACCTTCCACTCCTACTATCAGGGACATACATAAATCTGTCAGAATTAAAAACTTACTCCACACTTCAAATTACATTTCCCGAGTCTCCTACGCCGTTTCCCTTTACGATACCCATATTTGCCACAATATCAAAGGAGAATATCTAGCATGGGGTGGTACTTCTCTATACATGGTACAGTATATAAAAGCTCAAGACTGAACAGGTGAAAGATACTTTCAGTGGTAGCCTAGGCACTTTTGATCCTTTGCATGTTATATTACTTAATATTTTTGTTATAATATAGAATATGAGCTAATTCTAATGTATCATTCTTGCAGGTTACTACACAAGGTGATATATATGGTATGTATTAGTCCATCTAAATCTAAGTATCTGATAGGATAATTGTTAATAACTAATTGTTAACTACACAGTTACTCCAGAAAATAACACATGCTTAATGTAAATTAAACTTAAGGAAGAAATTTTAAGTGAATGCACTTCATGTAAAGCAATGTCTCTTGGTTTTGGCCAGTTGCTTGGTCTTCCTAAAAACCTCAGCTGTTACCTTTGCTAAATATAACGCTTAGATAATGTCCCCACGTAAAGTCATGTTTAAAAGTTACAGAAAGCATGGAGGCCATTAGCTTCTGCTTTTTATTACTGTAAAGACTTATTGCATAATGCTCAGATTTGCTTGACTCTACTTGGAAGCCCGGGATGCTAGGCTTAGCTGGGGACATCAGCCTGACCATTGGGATAGGAATGCAGTCCTAATTTCATTAGCTTCAAGGGTTTTTCAGCAGGCAGCAGGACTGCTTTCCATCCTTGTTTGTTCCTGGTGTCTTATGTTGGGGGTTTAAGTGTGAACTGTGCATGCAGAGGGAAAACTGCTGAGTGCACAAAGGGAGCCAGCCAGCTGGCCACTTGAGCAGGACAATGCAGACTTAAGAGCCAGAGATCTGGAAGATAAAATGTGATTGCAAAGGGAAAAAGGAAGAGAAAAAAGAAAGGAAACAAAACAAAAAGGGAGAAATATTGAAAAAGAATAGCTTTCCAGCCTTGTTTAATAATGTCAAAATAACCACAGCTGGGAGCTTCAGAACATTGTGTCACTGAGCTTATATCTACATGACTGACCACCATGCCAGTTTGTAAATAGGCTCTATAAGTTTCACATGTATCACTGTAATCAGGACTTGCTCTAAGTGAGTTCCTGCAAAAACTCATCAGATTAAAAATCAGGATTTGTGTTTTCCCTGGGAATGAAAAAGCAATGCTCTTCTATTTCTGCACAGAATCTACATCTCCTACATCACCTATGGACACAGATTCTGAGGATGAACTTATTTTTAACAGAATCCTGGAAGTTAACAAAGGTAATGCCACCAAAGCTCTGCTTACACTGGGTCTCTCTGTTACTTTTTGGGGATGATATGATGATGATGCCCAGAGACAGGCCACCAGGACTACGGTGAGGTCTGTGAACCCCCACGGTATCTTAAAACTGTCATGTCAGTACTGAGAGTGGTATCAAGTGTGGAGGCATCTGAACTACCAAGGCAGCTTCTTCAGCTTTAGCTCTCACCATCTTTGTCATTCTTTAGAGATGAAAAGAAAACTCAGATATTTCAATGCGTTATTATTTATTTGCCTTTTTGTTGAATACAAGCATCCCTTGCCCTCAGTCATCATATTGCTTTGTAGCACAGAAAGGCAGGGAAGATCACTTATAATGTCCACCTAGCTCAATAGCCCATTTCTCATGTTAGCCAGGAGCAGATGTTTAGGGAACAACATCACAGAGGGAAGTGTAAGGAGTGACATTTTTCCAAGTATGCTTAGTAAGTGTCCAGCAATCTATGGGTCTATTTCCACCCTTTCTTTCTCTCTCATCACAGGCAGCACTCAGATCTTGCAAGAAGGTGACATAGTTCCACGAAGGAGTCGCAGTGCCATCAACTGTCGCAGTTGCAATTGGCCCCAGTCCAGTGATGGGATTGTTCGTGTTCCCTATGTCTTGGATACTGCTTATGGTGGGTGTAAATTTTGATAAATATTTTTTTAATGTATTTTCTTCAATGAGGTTTAGCTAGAAACCTACTTCTAGTGGCCACACACAGTTGTTCAATCAATTCTGCAAGCACAGATGAACTACAAATTATAAAGACCCTGAACAGGAAAAAGATAAAAGATCAAATTTCCTTGAGACATTTGCATCCATATAATTTTGGGTCTTGTCTCCTGATGACAGAGACAATCATTCCCACTAATGGCACTTGCCAGAAAACCTACCTTTTTATAAGGCTCATGCAAAATGTTGTGTGGTTTCAACATCCTACTTTCCATTAGCAAAATAGCTTCCCGTACCAGTGTGCAACTGTCCAATCAGAAGATATATAAACAATCACCACTATAATTTACAACAAGTAGTTGAAGAAAAAAGAAAAAAAAAGGCTCCCACCTGAATCCATTTGGACAAATTAATATGAAAGGATCTTGTGTCAGGCTGTTAATATCTCAAATTAAATACATTACAGAGCATAAAACAAGGAAGAGCCTAGACAAAATTTTCTGCCATTTACCCTGTTTTTCAGCACATGCTAGATTTTAATGGCACTTGCCACTGTCCTTGTGTGACCCCCTGAAATTTAACCTTTCTTCTCCAGAGGAGAACCACATAAAGGGGATTCAGGATGCCATGAAAGAATTTGAAACGCTGACTTGTGTTAATTTTGTGAAGCGCACGACAGAACGTGACTACCTCAACATTAAATCTGCTGATGGGTGAGTTGAATGACAAATCAGCAAGTTATTTCTCCATTGTTCTTCAATTCTTCACTATACACAAATCTGTGTGGCTTTAGAGAGGAAAGAGAAATAGATTTAGAGAAAAAACTTTGTTTTATCATAGTGCCAAAGTACCCTCCTTGGGCACATTTGTAGAGCAAGGAGTCAGCAGTTTAGTCAGGTAGTCACCAAAGTGATGCAGATCATGGGAACACACAGTGTTAACTGAGTCACACACTTGGCTGTCAAGGTCAGAATTGGAACCAATGAGAACTGTTTAACTTGCATTATTAGCCCGAAAGTGCTATTTATCAGAGCTCCAGCTCTGATAGAGTGTTCAGTATTTTGGAAAGAAAAAGTTATTTCTGGAGAGTTAAAGCCGTTGTGTCCAGAAAGTTGTAGTGCAGGGGGCTCAGTGCTCATGAGGGTCTTCCAGGAAGCTTTAGCAATGATCATACTTTTGATTGTTTTTTGCCCTTTTGTGGACTCTCGACTATCATAGTGGACAAGAAAGACTCCTTCCACTCCCACAAAGTGTGAAACAAAGTTGTTCTCTGTACTGTCCCTTTGCCTGCCTGACAAATCTCATATCTTCTGTTGATGTTCAATGCCTCTCTCAGCTGCTGGGCCAACTATGGGAAAGTAGGAGGTGGACAGACTGTCTCTATGATGAAAGGAGGCTGCATGTGGAGAGGAATAATTCAGCATGAACTGGAACATGCTCTGGGCTTCTTGCATGAACATTCTCGAAGTGACAGGGATAAATATGTAAAGATAATGTGGGAGTACATCAATCCAGGTAAGTACCTTTGAACTCCTCAATGCAGAAAATGGTTTAAATACATCATGCTGTTCCCAGGTCTTCTTTCTCTGAAGGGAGTGGATAGAAAGCATACTCTAAGTGCAATATCATATATTACAGGTGACAGAGGAGACTTCAGGAAATTTGAAAACTCCAATAACCTGGGTCTTCCATATGACTACTCCTCAGTGATGCACTATGGCCCGTAAGTAGCAGCAAAGTGTTGCTTTTATTGGGACTCAGCAATCCATGTACAATTCTTTATCTTCTTCCATATCATGCCATTAAATCCTGAAATGAGTAATTGTACTTAACAATTTGTCATGAATTTTTGCAGATACACATTCACAAATACCACTGGAAAAGCAACAATTGTACCAATTCCTGATGGGTCAGTACATATTGGACAGAGGGTGGGACTGAGCAACTTGGATGTGGCCAAAATCAACAAACTTTACAATTGCAGTAAGTATCTCAAAGCCATCCTTATATCTCCTACTCAGAACCTTCAGAGATGTTTGAGAACACTGCAGAGGCAGCAGTTCCTCATCAAGGACTATGAGACTATTGTCCAAAATTCATGTTGGCCATTAGGGTTACTCTTGGAGAGAGTGCAAAGGTATGAAGATGGACACGTTGTGATTAGTGAGAAAATGTTTTCTGCTTCTAAATTAAATCAAACACTTTCATTATTGGCATTAAGTGGCTGCTGTGCAACCACACTGTATGCTGCATTGGAGTAATTTGGTTTCTTAGAGCACAGGAGACAAATATAAACTCCACAAAGGGGTTTATACAGACATCTCTGTATAAACATTCATAGGTCATTGTAGTTTGCATTTAAGACCTGAGTCAAACAAAACCAGTGGTGGGCTCCTCTGAACTGGAAGAGTTTCATGACATCTTGTCCAGTTTTCAAATGTCATTCTAAATTTGTATGCATTGTAAACTCTTCAATTTTAATCTCTGCTGTGGAAATTCTCACACAAAAACAGAGAAATTTCAGTCAAAGGGAAAAACACATGATGAATAAAGTATTACCCCTTGCACAGATGAAAGCCCAAGCCCTCCTCCTAAGCTTAGAATTTCAGCATTGTAGAGATCATATTTGTGCTTGAATCTTTTAACATCATTTGACTTCTTCATCTCAATCAAAACCAATATGTGCCAACTGTGGTGAATTGAAACCTCTCACTCCTTACAGAGGTGCAGAACTTAAGCCTTTGCTAACCTAATCAATAAAAAAGCTAATGCTTTTTCCAAGCACTACTTCACTTTCCATTTTGAAGCAGATACTTAGGTATCACGTGAAAACTAGGACAACTTTCTTCATTTGAATCAAGTTCAGTCCTTTCTGAAGAGATAATAGTGGTATTTTCTGCAGGCCTGGTGCTGAAGCAAATGTCGTTTCTTTCTCAGGTCGCTGCAGCACTATTCTTGATACGTTCTCAGGGTCACTGACATCTACCAACTACCCAAGAAATTACTCAGATAACACCAACTGTGTCTGGCTCATCCGAAACCGATCCAGAAAGGTAATCACAGGTTAATAGTGGTCTTGAAATATGGCTGAACTCTAATCCTTTCTATGTTAAGCATTTTGCGCTTCATCTGCATACCAGTTGCCAGATGAGATTTCTGCCATGAAGAGATTTCAGACTGGTCTCTACTTCTTCATGTCCTTAAGCCAGGTGTGGGCAAAGACAGCTGCAGAGTTGTGATTTTGAAAAACCTCCATACGTTGGGATTTAGGTTTGCAAAATCAAGACAAATCAGTGTGAGCATGGCAGCGTTCAGTCCAGGCCCATTAGATCTGAACCCTGCAACTTCAGGGGATGAGAGGCAAGGCTGGGTACTCTGATCCAGTTCAGGCTTGGCTACAGCTTGGATTTGGTCTGTTTTAAAGGACAGTCCATGAAAGAAGTCACATACCATGTATATTAAAGGTTGGTTTTCTCTTCTTTTCCAGATTACCCTGCGCTTTCAAGCCTTTGAGCTGCAGAAAACCGAAGGCTGTCAGGGTGATTATGTTAAAGTTTATGATGGACTCAGCAAGTCTTCTGCAGTTCTAATGGATAAGACCTGTGGATCAAAGATACCCAGTGACATAGCTTCTTCCAGTGGTGCTATGCTCATAGAGTTTGTCACAGATGGTGCTGATACAGCTTCTGGTTTCAAAGCCACCTTTACTTCTGGTAGGTCTGAGAACAAGAAGAATGGTAAAGAAAAACAATCTTGTCACATTAACCTTCCTCCTCACAGAGGAAAAGTATTGTTTGAGGAACTGCTCTCTACAAGAGCCATCACTTCCTACCTTGCTTTTGATATAATATCATTTTTTCATTCAGGCCGATGGGGTCATGGTCAGTACAAGTGGTGTTAGCCAGGTGTTCCACTGTTTGCCTTGCCTCTCAGCTACATGCTATCTAAAAGTATGTCCCATTAAGGGTGACATCAGTTTAGCGTTACCGCTAGTGTTACTAGCACAGTAAAAAGAGAATAAAACACAAAGCAGTATTTAAATATATTGCTCCTCTGAAAAAAAGACACAGATTCTAATCACTTAGTTCAGCAGGGAAAACTGCTCTCCCATGAATCGGGTCACCCAGCCCATGGTAAGAAGTGAGACAGTGTTTCCATGGTCAGAATGCCTGGGATCTATCTACCTAAAATACATTTTCTTCAATCCCATTTAATTAAGAACTAAGGTCATGACTATACAATTACCTTTATACAATATACAGTTGCCACAGGCTTCCAAGTTAGCATGTATCAGCTGGAATAAAGAAATGCCTGTATGTGTGTCTGTACCCTACAGTGACTTTACAGAAGCGTAGACTGCCTTAGTATGAAAGAAAATGCAGCTATGTCATATGACCTTTATTTACCATGGGATGAGAACAAGCCCACAGAGCTTGCATAAATCCACTGAAATGCAGAGATGCAACTGTATACACAAACCAGAAATTTTGCATTGTCTCCATGCAGTATTTTCTGTCCATTGTAGCTATGGAAGGAAGAATAACTCCCCACACCACTTTGATGTGTTAGTAGCTATAAAACAATCCTAGTTGTCGGATAAAATGTGCTTCAATACATTTTCTCTTTTTTCAGAGAGATCTGAAAACTAAACATTCTCTCATTTCACTTACAGTGAGGAACCAAAGAAGAGCCTAGCACCCACAACTGACTTAATGAAGAACTATTCTGTGAATATTGAAATTATGTGTTTCCTACTTTGCTCCTATCCTGGCTTGGATCAGTAAGAAATTTAATTTCTGTTAAGAATCAAAAGTTTTCATCTGCCTGAGAAAGTTTATTCCCCAAGCCATATAAATGTATGAATTCTATACATCTGTTGTGCTCCCTTTTGTCTGAACAGTTAAGTTATTACCTCATTCTATTTAACAATTGAATAAAAGCTTCATTAAGAAAAAAAAAGGTTTCCATTTGTATTTTCTGGCAGTCCCTTCCACCCATCCACACTGTCAATGTGGTCTTACTTCTTAGCTCCTTTCATTTACCAACAGACATATCTCTGTATACCACTGGCATCATACATTTAGTGAGCTGAAGAGACTAGCTTCAAACTTTCCAAATTAATTTTATGTTCTTCATAGTCATGAGCATGAGAAGGTCATGCAGCCTCTTTTCCTAGCCTAACATTCCAGGTTCCAAAAATTACATCTCCCTTAACAATCCAAATATAACCCTTACATTGCCCAGAAGATGGACAAGAAAACCTCTGCTAGTGAAAGACTGGTACCTCCTCTTGCAGTTTTCCCTGTACAGTTCTGGTAGGCATGGGACAGCTATAGAAGCTTGCTTATCCACGGTCCATTCTTAGTTTGGGGATACATTCAGCCTATCTTAGGACAGTGAGCTCCTGGAAAGTTCATTTCATATCCTTTGCATACAATCACAATTTAAAAATTACATCCTCTTGACCAAGACAAACCTGTGACAGATCCAAGGACAAAATAAGGTGCTATTTAACTCTTGTAGCATAGACAGACAGCTAAACATGACTAACATGGGCATTTAATACTTGTATATTTATTTCTAGGAAAGCAAGTACTTTTCCTGTTCTTTCTCTGTAACAGTAGGAACCTTGGAGTTTTTCTCACAGAAATAAATTTCTATGAAAGAACAGTGGGGAATGTATTTGAATCTCAGAGTAAAATTTGTACAGCAAGTAACAAATCATTAATTTCTTTACTTTTGTTTAAGGAGGCCCCAAAAAGAATATGTGCAAGAATTTCCTCAAAACCATGTCTGAATTTATACTATTTGATGAAGAATCATTCACTTCTTGATGGTAGAGAAACTTTAATTTCGTTGAGGATGGCTTCTTTATGCAGTGGCTGTGCAAATGCCTTTGAACAAAGCAATTTGAATCTGATTTAGAGGAGACATTTCTTCAGACACTGCAATACAGGTTCAGCTTCTGATATGTTGTTCTAGTTAGTCACAGCAGTAGTTATCACAAAAGGAGTAGCCCTTCTGAAATATTGTTTAAAATACAGTTATAGAGAAAAATATTTGACAGTTGTGATTTTTTAGCCCCTCCCAAATAAAATGGAGGAAATAATCCAAAAGCTACTGCTGGATTGGGGAGGACCAACATCCTAGCCCTTTTTTTTTTATTTTTTTGTAGAGGAATTTCAGGTGGGATTAAGGTGTTCCACAGGGCAATAAGAGGGCAGTTTCAAGTGATTTCAGTTTTTGTGCTAAAAGGAGCGATAGTGATTTCAGTAGATAAGCTTTCTGGAAAAAGAGCTCTGAAATACTGATGGAAATGTTTGAGAATTTATTAAAGCTGTTATCATCTATGTATTGCTAAAATAATCAGGGGGTTTTCTTTTGAAGGGAAATTAGAGTGAGTTAAGAAACACCCAAACCCAGTAGATGTTAAGACACTGCTGTTTACCCTTCTTATTCCACTGGAAGAGGAACTACTCCCCTCAAGAGGCAGCTGGCAGAACCCAGGCCCACGTGGGGTTAATCTGATCCCTGCTGCACAGAGCAGGGGTAAAGCTGGTCACAAAGACCAAGCCAAGGTTCAACTTGTGTATGTGACCCCCTCGCTTGTCCCAGGGCAACACTCCACAGATAGTGGCAGCTCAGGATGTTGTGGACATCTCACCCAGCCTGGGTTCCTGGGTGCATCAGCTGGAGGGTGCAGGGATAGCAGTACTCAGCAGCCTGGCTGTCTGCTTGACTGGAAATGCTTTTTAGCCTAAACATTTTCAAATCTCCTAATGTGACCATAAATGTCCTCCAATCCACTTCAACCTGAGGGTAGAAGCCACCCCATTCAGAGGGATCATATCTCCACGTATTGGCCTATAGCACAAGCGTAACCTTTCTCTCTGTAGGTGCAGGTTTGTCTCCATGGGACATGCTCTAGGCTACAGACAAAACCACAGGGCAACCAGTGTCTCAGCCTAGGAACGGATTCATGAGGCTACTACTGCGTGGGTTCAGTTGTGATTCCACACCAGACACACACACAGGGGCCATGTCTATATCCTCTTCCTCACCTTGATTATCTGCAGAAGAAGCATCAGATAATGCTGCAACATCATCCTCAGATACCACCTTGCCAGAGAAAATGCCTTCTGGACAAGGGAGTGCTTCAGCAGGGAAAGCAGCATAAATCACAACTGGGATTGTCCTAGACCCATATCCAGGAGTGTACACAGACTCCTCGGGACAGTAGTAGGCATCTCCCTCAAGCAGTACTAGTCTGGAAGCTATTTCAGCAGGACAGAGCACCACTGACCCTCCAGGCTTCCATTTCTGGGGTGCTTCCCCAGAGGGTGAAGCTGGGACTTCTGCTTCTGGTGCTGGATCAAATCCACTTTTGCCATATGGAAACCTTCACACAGACAAAGCCTCCCAGGGATGTGGCAGAACATCTTTTTCGGGATGCCAGCACTTCTCCCAAACTATATCCATAGCAATCTAGCCAGGCCAGTCCTTGTGTAGAGATTCTTAACAGAAATATGAAGACTGGCAGGAAATGTGCATGTGTGAGGAAGCACTGGAAGAAGCAGCAGAACAAGGGTTACAAGAACAGCCTGTATTGATAACAAAGGACACCATTCCCATGACACTGTACCCAGGAGGATCATGGAGGAATGCACTGTTTATGGCTTGACAGGCTCTATATTCCATTCAGACAACGAAGATCCTACGCTCATATATGAGCAAGTTTGCAGCTACTAAACATACCATTCCTTTTTCCTGTTACCCCCTGCAGGAAGACAGACATGTCATCCCAGCAATGACAAACATGTTGTTTGAATACTTCTGTGGGGTAGCACATGGCTGTTATTCCCATGCATATTTCAGTGTTGGGGGCACATGGACATAGGTGAGGCCAGACGAGGTGCAGGATGTCCTTAGCACAGTTTCCCTTGAGCTCCTCTGGCCCCAGGACACAGAGCTGTGTTCAGATCAGGCAGGACTCTCCAGAGCAGAGAGTCAGACTCAAACAGATTTCCTCCATTACATCCCAGGGACAGGTGGACCAAGCCCTCTCTGCAGCAGCAAGGAAACATCAGCAGCACAGTTTGCAATGTAGCTGCTTTTTTTTTTTTTTTTTCCCTTCAGGCAACTGGTTTCTGTGAAAAGTGTTATCTTCTTGAAAGTCAGTCTTTCTTAACCAGCTGCCACTTGTGTTCAGACGCTGAGACACTGTGCTTGAAGGGGGAGATACTGCTCTGCAGAAATATAGTGCAGCACCCTATATCTTAGCATTCATAGTTCTATAACAGAAATAAAAGGTGGAAAAAAAAAAGAGTTCTGTATTGTAGCTCAAACGCCAACCCTTCAATAAACCTTTTAAACTTAACTGGAGAAGAACAAACACTATTCTAAATCTAACTGCCCGAGGGATAAAAGAGTTCTGTAAACAGCTCTGGCATGGTGCACTAAGTAAAAAGAGAACTGGCACAACCTGGATTTCATAGCAAAAGTGAAAGTCAGTTCTAGATATATAAATTATATTTTCAGTCTAGGAAAATAGTTACAGCTCAAAGCACATTCAGAAGTTCACTAAACAATGTGGCTCTTTATCTTTAATAAGTACTTGTCCTTTTAAAGTAAGTGATGGACATAAGAGACACCTGACAATTGAAATGAAAGTAAAAACTTTTTATTTGGCACTAATGGGAAAAGCAGATGTTGCCTGAATTTGCCTGTTTTACATCTCTTGCAGGAAAATGTTAAAGCCAATATCAGAAGGAGTAACCTTGGGTTTTTTCCCCTGTCATTTCATGTTTTCTTTATTTACAGTTAAAGAAATCCCGAACTTTTTATTCCTTTTATTCTTAATCCACTTCAGCTTTGATTGTGTGAAGCAAAGCCATTTAGTTTGGCATAATATATCGCAGATCATAGATTAATCACAATTTTTGAGTGACTGCTGTTCTTTAATTCTCAAATACTATGTAAGCTTTGCCTGTGTGCTTAGCACCTGGAAACATTGACAGCTTATGGTATGTGACCAGCAAATGCTGTAATCCACAAGCAATCAATGAATTACAGCTGAGAAGTATTATATTTGGGTAAACCTCATATTTATTTATAAACTCCAGGAGTACACATGAGGAAAATAATACACTTAAAAGATACTGTCACAATTTCATTGTATTTATTGTATGTTATATTTAGCACAGGTACTTATGCAGTATCTTAACTGTGGCCCAGTACTCAAACGGCAACTGCAGTGAAGTGGACAATGACGATAAGAAGAACCTTTTTTCTTCAAATGAATTCTCAAAAAACTGTAGATACAGAACAGTTATTGCTCACAGAAAAGGCTGTTGTGGAGAAGTGTTTTATTCTTTTTTATTAACTTGAGAATTTGGATAGCTGGGTGCTAGCAGACCAGTGGATAAAACATGAAATAGTTTTTCTGTCTTTTTAGTGCGTATGTGGGAGTGATAATAAGAGGAATGTGGACTAATGCATGTATTCAAGATGTCACCTTAATAGCTGTATTAGGTGTTACTTAGAGAAAGTAACACTATTTATAAATAGATAGCAATTTGCCTAAAAAGGCAGAAGTAAAAATTAACCACCTCTAGGCATGCCAGTCAATAAGCAAACAAGAATTCCACTCTGGATGGCCAGCAAAAAGCCAAAACACGTTTAGCTGGGTTTTAGGATGGATCTAAGAATTGTCTTAATCTTTGTCGCCTTTTTCCATTTATGCCAGCCTGACAGTATGCTGGATGCCACTTGTCCCTTCAGAGGTTTCTGTTCCTCACGAACAGTACTCCCCTCTGTCGCTGTCTACTTCTCTGCCTGTCCTGGGGCAAAGTAGCTGACAGCTTCTCCCTGTTTCCTCACACACCGAGCCGCGGCGCTCCCGCCATCTCTTTCACACACAGCAGCGCCGCCGCCCGCCGCAGGCACCCCCCCAGCCCACATCCAAACTCGGGATGAGCCGCGGGAACAGGCAGCCCGGTCAGCCGTGTTTCCAGCTGCCTGTTCCCAAGGCTCAGCCCGGTCAGCCGTGTTTCCAGCTGCCTGTTCCCGTGGCTCAGCCCCTGGGATCGACCCGCTCCCCGCGGCCCGTTAAATGCTCTCCGGCGCCATGGTGGCAGGAAGCGGGGAGAGGCAGCCGCGGGGGCAGGAAGGCGGGCGAAGGCGGGGTTGCAAGTTTGAGGAGCCGGAGTTTCAAAGTAAAATGATGAATTTAAAAAAAAAATATTTCAGTGAAAGTTTCAAAGAGAAAGGCTTTTGACCGGTCGCTAAGCCTCTCTCAGCTGGATTGCCTAACGCGTGCTGCAGGTCTCTGAGCAGGTTAGGTACAGTCACCGTTTTCGCAGTCAGAGGTGGGAAAAAACAAAAGCAGCATCGAGTTACAAGTTTTCAAGCCGCTTTGGAAATCCCAGTCGAAAAATGTCTGTCCTGGTCAGTGCCATAGAAACACTGCTCCTCCTGTCCTGCAGGAAATAGCCACCTCCGCTACTGGAAAATCCTCTTGTGGTTTTCCAGCCGTCTTGTCCAAACTTACACAGATTGAAGCTACTGCAAACAGGTGTATGCCAGTAAGTTCGAACTACAGTCTTTTACACTTAACCACTAAGTGTGTTTACTTGAGGCTATAGTATCTGCGATGATGCTTAAGGTTTGTTTTCGCTCTACAGTTTATTGTTTGGTTTTTTTGCTGTTGTTACAAACAGTTGTTGTTTGTACAGTCTCACTTGCCTGTACATAATCTCTTTAAATCAGAAGAAATATAATTGGAGAGAAAATACACACTGGGAAATTAATCTTTGTAATTCTTTTCTGTTGACTTTCAAGCTTCCATTTGCAATATACTTAATTGCTCTTCTTGTATATGGCAATCGTGGAGAAGTTTCTATATTGGGCTTAGTCAAAAGGAGTTATGAATCTTAGGCATTTTAGGAAGATGTACGATCACCTTATGGAAATTCAGAAATAATGTTCTAGCAGAAAACAGTGCAAAGCTACCTCAAACCCCTCATCTTCCAAAGCTCAGTGGTTCATCACTGTCTTATCCTTCCCTAGCTTGTACAGATACACTTGTCAAATGTTGCTAATGAGATTTCCTAACATATTTAGTTGTCATTTATCACATTTGTAAATTGCTCCTTTGTCCTGATTTGAGATAGTCAATTTTCTTCCTAGCAGCTGGTTGAATAGTGTTACTACACTGAAGTTTTTAGTTGTTACTAGGTAGTTGTAGTGGCTACTCAAGGTCAAGGACTTTTCAGTTCTCACACCCCACCTGGTGCACAAGAAGCTAATAGAGCACAGCCAGGACAATTGACCCAGACTGGCCAAAGGGATATTCCCTACCAGAAAGCTTCATGTTCCAGATATAACTGGTAAAACTAGCTAGGAAGCAGATTTTACTGCTCAGAAGCAGACTGGTCATCAAATCGTGTTACTTTCCTTTCACATATGGTGAGCAATTGTATTTGTGCATCACTTGTTAGATTATTATTGTTGTCACTATTATTATTATCTTCCTTTATTGTCCTATTAAGTTGTCTTAATCTCAACCCACAAGTTTTTGGGGTTTTTTCCCATTGTCTTTCCTATCCTTTGGGGGAAAAGGAGTGAGCAAGCAGCTTTGTGGTGCTTAGCTGCTGGCTGGGCCTAAATCATGAGAGTATTATATCCTTAAAGTAAAATATGAGAATGTAGGCCATGCATACTGCATGGAGACAATGCTTGCTCACTGCCCCCTTGGTGGGACGGAGGAGATAATAAAAAAAGCAGAAGTGAGAAAACTCATGTGTTGAAATAAACACAGTTTAATAAATAAAGCCAAAGTCACCCATGCAAGCAATGTGAGACTGGGAATTCATTCACCACTTCTCATCGGCAGGCAGGTGTCTGGCTCCATCACGTATAATGGTTACTTAACTCATGTAAGGTGTTATAGGCTGGGCTTGAGATACGTTATTAGTATCTGAAATATGACTCATTCACAGAAAGTGCAATGTAGAATGCCCCAAATTGAGAAATAGGGGATGCTCAGGTTATATTTAAACTTCCAAATATAATCCTTTTAAGCTCTTAGAACTAAAATAGCTGTTGGTAGGAATGCAGATGTGCAAGAGCGCTTAAAATACTCCTTTCCAAATAAAACCTAGTTCTAGTTTCCACTGTCAGTAAAATCATCGACACATTTAAAAAACAAAGTAGCTCCTTAAATTTGATCTGCTTTTAATCCTGCCTCTTTTCACAGTAGTTGGCAAGATATTTTGACAGGTACAACACTAAGTGTGTTTGGTATAACAAGAATAGTGATAGCAGTGTTCAAGTGGTTTTTGAAACAGATAAACCAGCCCCTTCCTGTCAGGATATACAATTCTTCTCCCCCTGGATTAGTATTTAGGATAGGGCTTTCCACATGGGGTAGCAATGGGTTCTACTTGGCTGTGTAAAATAGAGCAGACCTACAAGCTACAGTAATTTTAAAATCTGCACATTTCCATTTAAATAAATTGTAAAGTTATACAAAGTGTTGATACTCAGTTCCATGAAACTTTTAGATACTCTTGCTAACCTAGTCAGTAATCACAAAATGAGAGGCAGTTCCTAATGTATAATTTATTCAGTGGATTATTTTCTTTCTTTGTGTTCACAAAATGCTCAGAAAATTCTCACATAACTTTGATGCCTGAGTTTGTAAATTTATTTGGTGTGAATATTTATATGTGTGAATATTTTATGAACAGTTTGTTGTGGGTATTCAAGATTTAAATTATAGCATTAATTCAGTGCCTAAATAGTACAGTTTCTGCATTGTAATTGTGACTTCTGCAGCTTACCCACACACTTCCCATTTATAATATGAAGTGTGAATAATCACATTCAAACATATATTTTGGAACTATTTAAGCTTTTACATTTATTTTTGCAAGTTAAAGTAAGGCTTGGGTTTTGGTTTGGTTTTTGCCTTTTTTTTTTTTATTCTAATGAATATTAGTGGATATTTTTCCCATTGCTTACTCAGCTCTAGTAAGTGCATTTTGCTGACCTAGATTTTCCTGAAGGTTCAGCAGTTGAGTACAGTCTTCTTCCTTTATTTCATCTTCTAGACTATTTTGAAAAGTTCCTATGGGCCAGGAAGGAACATATATCTTACAGATATATGTTTGAAGATATATATGCTTTTGAAGATAACTACAAATATCTTCATTCTTGTGAAATCTCTTTATCAAGTGAAGTCCTTTGAGATACTTTGTTAAAAGGTATCCAAAGACGTGCGATTTTTTCCATATACTTTTGAAATATGACAGTCAACCTCTCTTTAGCCTAGGAACGTATTTCTTAAAATTAAGAGCATATGTATCTATAGGGTTGAATAGAAATACTTTTTTTAAAAGCTCTAGATTGTCTTCTGGTTCCTTTAAAATCAGTGACAGTTACAGACACTTACTACAGTAAGTGCAAATTCAAGTTGTGATACTTAGGCGTTTAGCCCTAGCATGACGCAGTCTTTTTTTTTCCCTAGCTGTAAATCCTACATTTCCTTCTTGACAAGGTGTTGTGGTTTAAGTAGTTGTTCATAAAGTGCATTCAGATAATCAAGACAAAGGTTGCTATGTGAGGGTAAAGTAGATTCTGTAAATATTGACCATGCACAGAAGGTGTTTTACCTATAAAAATAAATTTTCATACTTTTAAAATAAGCTTCAGTTAAATCTACAGGTTTCTAGTCTTCGAAAATGTTTGTTCTTTGTGGGACATACAGAATACCAGGGAGGGTTTCCATTGAAGCTGTGGCTTCCTAGGTGATTTGATTCCTTGTTGCTGGCCAGCATTGATAGTTCAATCTGCTTCTGTGCAGTTCAGAAACGTCTTCAGTGTGGGAGTATGCTTTGAGAAGTGTCTTGAAGTTGTCATGGCAGTGCCGAAACAATCGCTAGGGAAGGCAGAGGAAAGAATTTGGGGTTAGTCAGGGCTTAGTAACTCATTTTCTGTGAGGATGACTGACTGCTGGTGTAGGTTGCCCAAAGCATTGTGGAGTCATTGTCCTTGGATATGTTTTAAAAAAAAGAGTCTGAATTTCGTGCTTGGAAACCAGCTGTAGGTGATCTTGCTCGAGTGGAGGGATTGGACCAGATGATCCCCAGAGTTTCCTTCCTATCCCAACCATTCTGCGATTCTGTGGGTGTAAGGGAGGGAGCAGCATGTTGAAATAGGGAAAGAATCTGCTGGTTGTACTTTAAATGGGACGTGTAGTGAGGGAGAAAGAGTTTGGGAGCTGAGGAAGTACACAGGATAGTGACCAGGCACTGAAAATGGATTTTCTTCCTGTAAATATGATTTGAAGTTATTGATTATTTCACATTGGAAATTTTGGCAGCAAAAGCATCAAAGCATCAGAGGGTAATATCAGCACTGTTGTAGAGTAGCTAAATGCGTGTTTTTATATCCTTCATCAAAATCTCTTCTTCCTCTGACATTCTCAATTGACATAGTAACTGTCTCTTCTTGTCATTTGGGAGGATTATGTCATTTTGATGAAAAAAATGTTTATGAATCTCACACATCTACAGGAGAGCAAGGCATGTTGCCAAGCCTTTTTTCCTCTCCACACAAATGCATGATTTCACTTTTTTCCAATTGGCTTATTTATTCCATGACTGCAGGAGCAATTTCTCTCTGTAATGTGTTCTGTGAATACACAAGTTCTGCATTCTCCTGGACTTGTAGGAATATGCCAGGCTTTTGCTGATGAGATCCACCTCTTCCTCTTAGAGAGGCAGAAGCAGTCTTAGAGGAAAGATTCTACAATGTTCAAGAGAATCAGTTTTGGGAGAAAGAACAGCTATCTCAAACTCAACTTGGGCAAAGCTGAAGAAACGTTTTCCCTTCCTCCTAGCCCAAAAGCCTAGCCTATGAGAATTTTCTCCCATAAGAAACAACTTTAAAAGGCAGAACATTGGCTGAATCACAAAATTAGTTGTAAATCTGCCATGTGTAAAACCCACTGAGACAGAAATGAGAGCTCCAGCGGTTTCCTATGCCATTTTTTCCAGAGTAATCTCATTGAAATACTTTATGTCAGTGAGAGGGGGTGTGTGTTTGCTATTTGGGATACCAATTCTTACATTTCTTCAGGGCCTGACAAGATATTCCAGACATCTCCATATGAGAGACAAACCGAGGTCAGAAAGAGAGAGGACGGCAGCTGTATTAGCAGGTGTCATACTGGTGGCTGTACAGTTGGATGAAATTGGTAAATGCCATGTGGTGAATGAAGACAAGATATCCAGTAAGTTAAATTTGCAAAAGAAAGCAACTAACACATAATGAGGTATGTAATTAGTTATGTTTAACACCTTAATTCTGCCAGTTCTTTTTTTTCAGTCCAGTCTATTCTGGATAAAACTTTGCAGATTTTTGTTTGGGGTTTTTAAAATCTTTTTTTCTGTATTTGATAATGTTTCCATTGACTGAACAGATTATTGAGAAAAGAATTATTGATATTAAAAGAAACAACCCAAAAGGTTTTGAGTAGCAGAAGCAATATGAACAGTGAAAGGGAAATCTAAAAGAAAGTAAAAGAAATTAAAAAAGAAAATAACAAGGTAGATATGCTGCCTACTGCTTTGCATCTATATTGCATAACTTTCCTTGTTGGTGTGGTTTTATGTGTAGAATACCAGTCCATTTCACAGTCATATCTTCTTTTTTAGTGACTGATGTAATATAAAAGATATTGCCCCCCAGAAAATCAGAATTTTATAAAATTTAAGACATCTCTTGTTTCTACAACTGACAGCTCCAACTCTCTTTTTTTTTTCAAAAGTCATATATGTTATTTTTGAGTGTTTTACTGTCAGTAGCTCTTATCTATCTATCTATCTATCTATCTATCTATCTATCTATTTATTTAAATTGACAGCATATGTAGTTATTGATGCTTGGCATGACCTGTAGAGAATCCATAGGAATGTTGCGTGTCACAGAATCGCGAAAGAAAACTATAAAATGTCAAATGTTGGTAATGAACTAAAACCAAAAGTGCTTTTTATGGAGCACTTTGCAGTTTACTTTACAGATTGCACCCATTCATTTGCTATACCTTAATTGTGTCCCTGTCCTACATGTCCAGCAAAGGGAAAAACCACCTTCATTTCATCCTGTGGAAGTTGTTTAGTTCACTGCCCCATGGAAGGAGATGTATAGGCTCTATATAGGTGCTGCACACAAATGTTAATCAGCCCAATACATTTGCTGTATCAGTGAATAGGTGAGTCAGCAAAGCATCTGCAGATGAGAAAAAAAGCCAGCATGGCTGTTGCTAAGATACCATGGTTGCAACACAAAAAGTAATATGAATTGAGTTTCTCTGTTAAGAACTTCCTGCAGCGTATGTATAGTAATCATGGCACACAGCAGGAAGTGTGGGCATCCTACATGTAATATACATCCTACAGCAAGTGTAATCACATGCTGAAGCAGAGCAGGTGAATCAGAGAATCAAGGAATGTCAGGAGTTGGAAGGGACCTTGAAAGATCATCCAATCCAACACCCATGCCCAAGCAGGATCACCTAGACTAGATCACACAGGAATGTGTCCAGATTGGTCTTGAATGTCTCCAGAGAAGGAGACTCCACAACCTCTCTGGGCAGCCTGTTCCAGTGATCTGTCACCCTCACAGTGAGAATGTTCCTCCTTATATTAAGATGGAACTTTCTATGTCCAGACCTGTCACTTGCAGTGTTCCATAGGGGTCAGTCACAAGGGGTCCAGTCTTGTTTAACATCTTTATCATTGACCTTGATGAGGGAAAGTGTCCACCCTCAGCAAGATGATACTAAGCTGGGAGGAGTGGTGGACACGCAGGAATGCTGTGCTGCCATTCAGCAAGACCTGGACAGGCTGGAGAGCTGGGCAGTGAGGAACCAGATGAGGTTCAGTAAAAGCAAGTGTAGGGTCTTGCACCTGGGAAGGAACAACCACAGGTATCAGTACAGGCTGGGGGATGACCTGCTGGAGAGGAGCTCTGCGGAGAAGGAGCTGGGAGTCCTGGTGCATNCTGGTGGCCCCTTACAACCCCTACAATTCTGTGATTCTCAAATATGAGAAGACAGTTCCCTCAGGACCCACAAATGTACCTCTCTGGTCTTGTGGACTTGTGCACCTTCAGTGTCTCAAACCTGATCTTTCTCTATAGCAGTCAGTTCTTCGTTCTCCCAGCCTCTGCCGTTGCCTTCTGTGATGTGGTGGTGTGGATAGAGCATTTTTAGAGTCTGACATACTGACCACAGTGTGATGCTGAACGGCGAAGTTTCCAGAGACTATTTAGACTCCTAAAAGCTCACCAAGTTTAAAACTACATCAAAGATAAACCCCTGCAGATGGCAGCAGTGCTTTAAACTTCAGCACTACAGCAAGGTGCTTGGTATTGTGAGCCAGAATCCCCTACTGAAGACACTTCGTGATTTCCATAGACTACTACTGTGACATGTTTTTCTAGTAGTCAGAGTGTTACTGATGTTTAAAGAAGAAAGTTTTAATACTTGTCAAATAGCGAAAGGATGTTTCTGAACCTTGTGGAATCCCTCCAAGTTCCCAATATAGACATCACCTACTCCTCTGCTTCAAATATTGCAGGCAGGTTTTTTTCCAAAATGTTTTGCATCCTTCAGGCTTGCAGCAGGAATTGGATCTAGCTGACCTGGAGTAGCACAGCACACTGATACTTCTATAATAGCCAGTGCAGCTGTAGCAAAATTTTAGTGACAGTTACATTCTTTAGGTGGCAGATACCTCATTCTAAAGACTCTGTATCAGAAAGAGAATAAATGGATGGATCCAAATACCTGAAAAGATATCCCAGCTAATCTATGTGGATATGAAATGCCTTTCCCTTCCTTTTACTAGCTCTGTTGACCTAAGCAGATTTTTCGAGCCTGTCATGCTGCGTAGGCTCTTTCTTCCTTGCTCTAATGCCTTTATCTCATTTTACTCCTTTCTCACTAATACTAATCCATCTTGTAGTTTGTATTGCCCATCTTTACATCTTCATCATCTCTTTGCAGTTGCTAAGATCCAGTTTTACTAAGATAGAAACAATCTATAAGAATAATGATCACATGGAACCATATGCAGGTAAACTCATCTTTAGAATGTTCCTCTACACATAAGCAAGAGTTTGGTACCCATTATGTTTGTGCTGCATTTAAATACTTTGACTGTTCCTTCTCTATCTTCAGTGAAGGTGCTACTGTTTTCACCATCATTGATTTGTCTCTACTTATTATTAATTTATTCAGGACAATGGCAGTGCCTTCTTGCTTTATGTACAAAGTCTCTGCATGTCATGCGTGATTAATAACTGTCTATTAGCAAATGACTGCCTATTTTGACACAGTTTCCTAAGTGGATTCATCAAAAAGATGTAGTATGAAATATTTTACTGGCAGCCCAAGTCTTTGAAGCTTGGACATGTTTTTAATGTCAAGGTGTTGGTGCCTCGAGCAACTTTGAAGCGCATGGGTAGGACAGCTCTGTTGAGGTGTGCAGATTTATTTCTTCAAGGCTGTAAACCTTTGCCCTCTGCTAAAATCTGCTCAGTGTATAGCTTAATACCTTAAAACACTGGGAGTGGGATTTTTGTTAGTGTTCCATTTCTTGTCCCTCAGTTTTGTGCAGTGTGACTGGGTGCTAAAATTTGTTGTATTTTAACTGTAGGGAAAACGATCCCCCTAAAGCCTTTGAGATGCTTCCAGATGAAAGATGTTATGTAAATTGTTGAGAGTTTTACTATTTCATGTGCTGTGAACTGATGAAAGAATGACAGTTACCTTTCAATATAATATAAAACTTGCCTAAGGTAGGACCATTCTGTTTACTGAACCCTTCATTCGCTCCCAGTGGAAAACCAGTGGTGGCATTTGCTGTTTTCATAGCAACCTGAACAGGATACTGTGCCTCTGACTGGCTGGCTACCCCCAGTGGCAAAACAGCAAAGAAATAATGTGAGAAAAAACTCTTCTGAAAATAACCAGTTATCAGTGCTGAAGCACATGGATTCATTCCTACTATAGGTTTGCTTCCAACAAAGAAAATTCCTTTTCCCATACTGGTTGACTGCTGCCGTGACTCTCTTGGGTATTCCAATTTTCTTTTGGATTTTTTTTAACTGTATAAGCAGCAAAAGAGAACAAGTTTAAAGGGAAAGGAGAAGCTGTTGATGGAAACCTGCCACTGGGTTAGGCTGTGGTTGGACTCAATGGTCTTAAAGGTCTCTTCCTACCCAAGTGATTCCATGATTCTATAGTGCATTAGGCCATGCCTGATCATTCAGCAGAGACACAGGCTTTCCACCTCTTTCCTTCTCCAGTGATCAATTAAAAGAAATGAAGGTAGAGGAAGAGGGTGTGTCTAATTCAAATGCTTCTGGAGACCAGCAATATGTATTGTAGCTTTCCAGATGGAGTTAATATCAATCTTCTAGTGAATGGGATTTTAGTGAAGAGCTTCACATAAGACTTTTCTTGCACAGAGTAAATCTTGAGATGTAGGTTTGGTGAAAGCAGGGGTATTTCTTCATGGAACTGAGGAGTGTTGGTATCTTGGCACCCATCTGAAGTGAGTTTGACTATCCTGAAGGCAGCTAACAATTTTAATTATAATGTTATATTGCATTATAATAGATGCTATGTTGAACCCTTAAACAAGCCCTCTGTTTCCCCGATGACCTATCATGTTCTCACTGATGTATTCTTATAGTTTTGCCTCAGGAAGTGCCTGTTTTCATTATGATCCAAGTAAGAAAAGCACTCAGACTCTGTGAAGTGTCTCTTAAAATGCTATTTATTTGAGCTAATGCTGTAAAGGAGAGGATAGAAAATAATTTTACATCCTTTAGATGCTAAGAACCTTGAGTTGTGCAGGATCAACTCTGATGAGGGAGCAGCATACTCTGCAAATCTGGTCCATGGGAAGTTTACCTAGCAATTTGGTGTGTTGAACTCCTATGAGATTTTGTTAGAAGAAAACCACACTATTCAACATTTCTACTGTCAAACAAAAAAGTTCACATGAGAACTTGTTGCTGCACTTTTGGATAAAAGCAAAGGCACATAGTTGTTGGTGTTACTGTTACCAAATACTGTTCCCATTAGCTGGTTGAGTTTTCCTGTGGCCCAGGAACAGGCACAGTATGTTGCTGTTCTGAAGGCCAAGCTATGAGTGCACCATGGCACAACATCAGTCTGCGCCTACTTGGGTTAACTCTAAAGTGGTGTACAATGGCCTCCTGGTACTGATCATTCTGCTTTAGGATAATTCAGAGAACAGTTAATTACATACTTCCCTCCCTCTCTAATACATCTCATCCTTTTCTTTCATTTTCAGGGATTTATCTACCACTGGGAACACGCACATTTCTCTGTCCTTTGTTATACGAGGCTTTAGAACAATTGCAGTAGGCAGGCTCTTGAAGAATTAATTCCAGGTTTTACAATATATATAGTGCAAGTCTGGACAAAATGTTCAGATTTTTAGTCAGTCCAGGAAAGCTTCCAGTATGGCTGAATTCTAAAGACATAGCAGATTTAGCTTAGTACTGAACCTTCAGAATTAGTCAAGGGTGTGATATAGCCCTTATAAAAACTTGCACCCAGCACTGTTTCTTGCAGCTGCTATGGGCGTTTTTTTCTGATAACCTTTCTAGGTTTGCTTCAGCCTATTTATATCACATTAGAATGTGTTAAACTGCAGATTCCTTTCAGATTCTGGTACCTCAGCCTCATTTACACCTAATGAAATGGAAACAGTGCTGAAGTAAAATATGAAAGTGTACCCCAGTTCAGATTTGGGGTCAAAATACTAACTGTATTAGAAACCAAGTGGCCCAGAAAAGGTGAGTGGTCCATTTTTGCTCATATGCAATGCCCAGACACTGCCAGTGGTTAGTGACAGGGTCTAGGCCTGAGTTTTACTGCTCCTGATTGATGGGCAGTACTGATTACCATAGCTGCTCTTCTTCCCATCAAACATATGATGCATGCAACTGTGTTCTCCATTAGTAATCAGAGAAGGATGTAAAATGTTCAGAAATCCCAGCCACTTGCCTTCTTGTTTCCTCCCTGCTCTTTTATCTGTAATTTTTCTTTACATCAACTATTTTAACCTTGCAAGATGAGTATCTACACACTCCTGTTTCTGGCTTCCAAGCTTTGCCTCTTTGATATTTGTTTTTATCTGCCTGACCACCTGTTTCAATGAAAATTAAGCTGTTTCTCTCATTTCCCAGAGTCTTCTGTGTCTTCTACCTTACCAGATAGCAAAGATTTTACTATGCCTTTTCACTGCTCAGATGCACGAGATGAGCCCTTCATATTGTTCTCCTAATTCTGTCTTTTTTTGTCTTTTTGCTCTTTCTGCAGTAACTTATTTTTCCTTTGGTCCTTCAAATCTTTCTGAGAAACAGTAAACAGACTTTGAGGAATTATTGATCAGGTTTATACTTCTCTCTGTTCGTATCAACATCTTGTTTTCTTAAATACTTAATGTATTTTATTTTAGATATCAGACCATAAGTCATTGGTGCCAAGGAGTTGAATCTGTTTTTATGTGAAAATTTACAGGATAAGACAAATAATGATGCAATTAAAAAGAGATGTTTCTAAAACTCAGCTTTACTTCAGTTTTGTGTTCTCTTTACCTTCACAGGTTTTAACAGAAAAGACAAAGATGTAACAAAACCACAAACCACACCATAAAACATTCAATTTTTCACAGTCCAGCCCCTAAACAGTAAGTTCAGAGCCACGCTGACCTTGAGACCTCTGTCTCCCATCTAATTACCAGTTTCTGGGGTATTTTATTTATCCTACCTGTGTGTTTAATCTTCATCCCTAACTTATTATTTCTGGCAGTTCCTCCTCCATTTCCAGTTCCAGTGCAAGAATGATTTGTTTACTGAAAGCTAGGTACAGCTTTGTATCCTACTGCAATTGCAGGTCTGTGTTACAGCAGTACATATAAAATATATGGTCAGTACATATGTAATGGTTCATATCTATTTTAGGCTATTTGCTTTCTTCAGTGGTAAGTGGTCCTCTTTCTTGTTTAACAAAATCTTCTTCAGTGAGAAGATCTAGGAAATGAGAACACTACAGAGACTGTGTCTCCATCAAGAATTCTTTTCTAAAATTTCTTAACCATTCTAGAAGCTTGTCTACAAGATTCAGCTTGCCACATAGGCATTCTGGAATAACTTCTGGTGGGAGTCTGGCTCATACTGGAACAGTTATTCACTAATGCCTATTTAAATAATTTTAAGTATAGGCAAAGTCAGTATAGTAACTCAGCCAGCAGCATCAGAGGTAAATGTGGCAGAATAAACCAAGTGCTGGCAGTTGCTGATATTGGACATGGGGGGTCGATTTTGGTTGAAGAAAATATCATTGAAGACCGAAAGAAGGAATGCAGTTTAAAGGAATTGCAGTAATACTTACTACTTCCATGGAACTGCCACAATTTGGCAGTCAAGTTTCAACAGAATAGCAAGAATTTAAATTCACAGTTCCTGTGTAACATGAACTTCTGTCTAAAAGGAGAGAAAACAATCATCTAAGTCCCGTCTGTCTATGAGTTATTGTCACTATAAATACTTGATGCTAATTATAACCCCCTGGTCACTGACCTGTGGAAAAATTTCTTCCTAAACTTCAGTTTGAGGAGGAGTTTAACCTCAAGTTTGTAAGCTAAACATCAAATATCTGAGAAACTACTGCTAGTAGGAACATCAGTTTAGAATTGTCAATGCTTCAGGCACAGGTAAAAAAGAAACTGCCTCAAGGAGCTGAGTTATCCATCCAGACAGAAAATGTCCATCCTGAGGCCTTCCATCTGAGGCCACAGGAACGATCAGGGCAATGGAGCATCTCTTGCATGAGGAAGGTAGCTAGGATTGTTTACCCAGAAGAAAAGGCTCAAAGAACACCTTATCAAAATGTTCAAAAACCTGATAACTTTTTGTTGACTGTGCTTGTTTCTAGTCTATCAGCATTCTGCCCCATTTTCTATTAAGAGAGCTTAATAGCTTTCTGTCAAGAGATTTTCAGTCTCCTTACATGCAGGTTCTAGCCTGAAGATGAAACTCTGTGATGTTCTTGAAAACTTGTCACTGTACCTGCCCATCTTCTTAACTCTTCCAGTTCATCAAATGTAGACTTGAGGGACCCTCTGTCTGTGTTGTGTGCATGTTTACACTACCTGCCACATCTAGGGATTTTGTCATTTTCTCAGGAGGTGAGCACCGAGAACCCCGCAACTTCTCCATCCGAAGATGGAGATCACTCCAACTGATCGTCTCTCTTTTCATGCCCTATTTGGTTCCTGTCCTCATACTGGACAGCAGTTCTGCTTGTTCAACACATCCCATATGATCATTGTGGCTAATACTGTGCTGTGATGCTGAACACTGCAGTGAATGGATACTTGTCAAAATACAGTCTAGTAAGTCTGTCTTGTTCGGCATAAATAAGTATTTACTTTCAAAACATTATAATTTCAGTGAGACATTGGATACCTAAACTTAAGAAAATAGTCACAAAAGGAGATTTGTTTTTAATATACTAATAAAGGTGGGAATACATTGAAAGCTTGGAATTAGAGATAAGATTGGGATCAAGGATTTGCAGGAAGAATGTGTCCCATGGGAAGAATTTCTGAACACAGCTGATAGAACAGGAGAGCCATTAAAAGCCTGAAGGTACAGGAGAATCTGACTGTGCTTTGTAAACACAAGTAACTTTATGATGAATTTTACTTCCTAAATCCTGTACTTCTAGGTAGCAGTAGGACAAATTCATCTAGATTAGTCCCTGTTACTTTGAGCAGTGTCAGCTGGGAAGCCTGTACTCGTAACTTTACTGAAGGTTTTAATGGGTCTTATGCCAGTGTATTGGGTTTGCATGGCAGGGTTTTGGTGGCAGGGTGGGCTCTAAGGGTGGCTTCTGTGAGAAGCTGCTAGAAGCTTCCCCCATGTCCAACAAAGCCAACACCGGCCAGCTTCAAGACAGACCCAGCACTGGCCAAGGCCAAGTCAATCAGCAACAGTGGTAGTGCCTCTGGGACAACAGAGTTAAGAAGGGGTGGGGGGAAACCTGCACAATTGCAGCTGGAGGGGACAGAGAGTATGTGAGAGAAACAACTCTGCAGACACCAATGTCAGTGGAGAAGAAGAGGGAGGAGGTGCTCTAGGCACCAGAGCAGAGATTTCCCTTCAGCCTATGGAGAAGACCATGGCAAGCCAGGCCGTTCCCTTGCAGCCCATGGAGGTCGCAGTGGAGCAGATACCTACCTGCAGCCTGTAACAGTAATGGGTGAGGGGTCTCTCCATTTCTTTGTATTTTCTCTCCCCTGTCCAGCTCAGGACTGAGAGCAATAGAGCGGCTTAGGTGGACACCTGGCATCCAGCCAGGTTCAACCCACCACAGCCAATAATAAGCTTATCAAGTGTATGTCTTGTGCCTTGTAATGTAATGGGTTACCCACAGTCATTGATTTCCTTTCAGTTTCAAGGTATCAAGGATTTGCAATGTAATGGGATTGTTTGCAGGTTATGCAAGTCTTCTGAGAGAGGAAAAGGTTGTGACAAATGTGAATTATTCAGTCTAAACACCTTTTTGTGGCAAAGGAAACCTAAGTAGTCACTCTGTCACTCAGTGGGGTTTTTTCTTTTTTCTTTTTGCAGCAGAGATTCACTAATTCCTTATATTTTAAGTTTCTTTAGAAGCTTGTACCTGGTTTGTTACTGCCCTGTAATGATGCTAAGGATTTCTGGAAGACACAAGCAGTAAGACTTTAATTGCCTGCTGCAAAAGCTATCTCACATTTCCCTCCCTCTCAAGGCTGTCAGGAGAGATATATTTTTTAGCAACTTCTGTGAATATTCTAACATTTAAAAATGTCCAGCACATAGCTTAGCAGCTGGACAGTCTGATTTAATGAGGGAGACTTCTGGATGGAAGTATTTCATCCCCATTCAAGTTTTTATTTTTTTTTACCTATTCCCACAAGAGGGTTCTCCATTTAATTATCAAGTTGTGTCATATTTCTACTCAATCTCCTACAGAACATGGTAGTATGCAGTAACAACTGTTGGAGGAACAATTGAAGAGATCCACTATGTTCTTTGCTCAGCAGCTAGTCCAGAGTGTGCCAGTGAAACACTCAGTTACACTATTGGTTTAGATCTCATCTTTCTAAGGGCTGAGATGGAGAGGGAGAGAGAAAAGGGGAGGGAGGAAACATCATGAAAGGCAAAGTACAAGCTGGGAAAAGATCTTGATCTTCCCTACCTTACATTCCAGGAGAAAAATATTCACTGTAAAGCAGGCCATGCTATACCATAGGAAACCTTACTGAGAGGAATCCCAGGGATAGCCAGAAGAAGAGAGACAAAAATCTTTGACCTTGAGAAGATGGAGAACCCAAAGTATCTTCAAGTCTCTATGTGATGTGCTCCAATGACATTTGTGGAGATACTCTGTGCCTAGGATATCTCCAATCTTTTTCAGGACAAAGTCCAATCTTTATTATAGAAACCAGGGAGAAGTGAGATCTTGCTAATTAACCAGTTTTGCTCCTGATTAATGAAGAGTTATTCCCTATCACAATTTTTGTTGTTGTTTTGACTCATTGTACAATTTGAATGATTCCAAAATTCCTATTTCCAAATGAATATTTCATTTTCATTAATTAAAATATGAAGACATTTCTCCAAATAGTAAACCTAAGTTTTCCTGCTCTTAATTTTTCTCAATACTCAGAAATATTAGACACATGTTCTAGAACATGAGACTTGATAACTTCAGAATTCATTGCTAATTTCTGTGTACTCATCGGTTTCTGGACACAGATCAAGTAAATTCAAGAACAGAACTGTATGCTCCCACCAAGAGAATTTTTGTAACAGATAAATTCAGCACTCCACACATTTCTGTGGGTGATAAATGCAATATATCTTAAGAGGGTTTCTTATTTTTATATAGTGCTGCAAAAATTTCAGCCAGCAATATAATTTAGATTTATAGAAACTAAATGTAAAGCTGCAATAATCACAGTTGAGCAGGAGACATTCCTACTGCCACATAAAAGGTGGGCTGAAGTACAGGTAGCCTGTGCATTGCTCAGGCTTTGGCATGATGTTAGCATCGCTTTTTGCCATTAAATTGTAAAGGTTTGGAAATAACATTTCCCTGGGAGCATAAAATACAAAGTTTTCTATTAATGCTTGATCCATACACAACTGGTGGCTGTCTGGCAGTATACATTGGACCTTGCTTGGCCAGAGAACACAAGAGCTTGTGCCAGCTCATTACCGTATGATGGCTTTATCTCGTGAGAGCTACATGACCTCATATGGCATAAAGTCTTCCCTATAAATAACCCAACCAAATCCAAACCAGCAGAATGAGATGGAGTAACCTAGCTGTGGTGATCCAAGGGGGGAGTTATAGTTGAGACTGCTACAGCCTGCTGTTGCCTGCAGCTTCCTTTCCTCATGCTACAGGAACCTCCTATCTCTTCAGATTTGTGATTATATCTGTATGTGTATTTGCACCCTAACCTGGTTCAATCAATGTTAATCCTAACCTGGATTATTATAAGTGGGTCGGGGGGGCAGTGACACCAGCAGTTCTCAAAGGATGGCAATCTAAACAAATATATGTGTAAAACAGTGTAGTAATTATTTTAAACTGAGATGTAATTGGATGTCATGTAGAAAAGGAAGGGTTGCAACAAAGTTAAATAGGATCTGAAGGAATCACTGTATTAAATCACAGTTCCTTTTTAACTTGTGCTGTGGCAGAGTTTATTTAGTAATACTAATATTTGTCTATTTTTACTTTGTAAATTGATAGATTCTTTGTATCTTAGCTGTGGAGCTCCTGGATAAAAATAGAGATTCTTGGAGTCAAGAATGGAATTCAGACTACAAGATAGAGAAGCGCTGGTTTGGAAAGCAACAAGTTATATGATTCAGGATTGTGCAAGGTAGCCCAAAGGAAGCAAAAATTCCTTTCTGTAGAAGTCTGTTCTACAGTGGAATGTCCAATAGTAGTAGGGTTTTGTTATCAAATATTTTGTTATCAAATATTATTATTTTTGTTATCACAAAAAGCAACAAAAGAAAATGACCACATTACAGGTAACTTGCCTGGATTGTATTTGTATCATCTTTTGATAAAATCAATCTACCAGGCAAAGCTATACTGAAGACAGAAATTAAGTTCAAATTTTTTAGTAAAGTGGTTCATTAACTGTTGGAACATCTTCTTCATGAACATGCTAAATTAATTTCCTTCAAGTCTTTAAATAGAAAAGATCTGTTCATAGAATATACGTCCAAATCTTGTGGAGGATATAGGTTTTATAAAGGAATCAGCTGATAAAACTCAGTGGTCTGTGCTAAGCAAAGTCTGGTAAGATTATTCCAAGAGTCTTCTGGCCAGAAAAACTACAGAACTTCTTGGCAGATTTTAACAACAGAGCCACAGAAAACTCATGTTTTGATGTGAAGAATTCTGAATGACACAGCTGCATGGATTTTGTTTTCTGCAATCCATGCACATAAGATTGATGAGTTATTGACACACTTACCTGAAACAGACTAAATATACTGATTGAATTGGTGTTTACACAATGCTTGCTTTAACTTTCAACAAGGAAAAGATCTGCCTTCATTGCAGTCTGGCTTCTAATACCAGTTATTCAGGTGAGGTATGTATGGTAATAGAAAAGGTATTTAGCACTGGAGAATGTTATCTGACAGGTGTATCTATCACATTACACCAGTAAAGGAAAACAACTAAGGAAAATAATTCTAGTATGGCTTCATTCATTCAGTTTGGGCAAAAGAGTCAGATATTTTCTTTTGTAAAGAGCATGAGCTTTTTATTACAACAGTAGAAAGCTTGTGTCTCAAAAGTAAAAACAAAAGAAAACAAAAACAAACCAAAAAACCCCAACCAGGACTAAACTTCTGATAAAGTAAAATTGAAACAAACAAATCTCTTTTCTTGTTTAACTTTGTGCAATGAAGATTCATGCAGAGAGAAAGGCTGTTAAACTAGAATTCAATGGCTTTTGACAAAAGTCTGTCAAATACTGTATTGTATTCAGCCTTTTAAAAATTAATTCCTTTGACTTAAAATTTTATGTCAGTTTTCATGCTACTTACCAGAAAACCAGCAGAGCTGTTCCTGAACTTTAGTTTGGTATATTAATTTCAATGAATACGTGATGCTCTCTATATTGGAATTACCCAATCATTGTTAGAAAAATGCAAAATGCTTGCAGTATCAGTAGAGGAATAAGAAATAGGATACAGACTACTTAGTAAAGTTGAAAGCTAGACTCTAGGGATAGGTTTAAGAAAAGGAAATGGTTTTCTTTGGCATTCACATAAGCAGATACCATCATAATTTGAATGCAACTGAATGGGACAGGAAAAAATATAGAGGCTTTTAACTCTAGGTTAGTGACTTCAACCTGTATCATGTGAGTGGAAAGATAAATCTTTACATATCACTTTAGTGGTTTAGTGATGGCTCACAATGTTTTTTGTAATATGACTGATTACACTGTTAGGTGTATAACTGCAAAATTATTGACATGTGTTTTGTTTTCCATGTATTGACAAATGGAACATATGTGGCTTCCAGACACCATTAAATGCTCCTTGCTCCTGGACACCATTAAATAATCATTGACTTCTAGAGTCACAGATGTAAGACAGCTTCTTTTTCTAGTTCATTTTATGCTGAAAATGCTACTAAGAGTGTCATTTTTTCTACCCTATGCAACGCCCCTTCCTTCCCTGCTCTTGAGAATCACTGAGCCTTAAATGCCCATTTTCACTCTTTGTGCAATGTTAAATTCATCAATTTGCAGTCACATATTAGCATGAAACAGGCATCTTTTCAGCAAAGAGATCAAGCACTGAAAGGGGAGAAAGCTAACATTTCTCTCACAGCTGCAGCATGTGTCTATTGTGGTGAGAGACTCAGCTCATCAGGGAGCTGCCAGAAGGCAAGGCAAGACAGAAGCTCAGGGTTACAGTGGGGGAGGAAGACCACATGCTCACCATGCCAAAGGAAGAGAGCAGACAGGTCAGGTGCTCAGCTAATAGTCCGGTGATCTCTGGTCAAGGCAGGAAGCCACATCACCAGGCACGGCATACCTGCAACTTTGCTCAGATATGGGCCAAATCCAGAGCTTAAATTCAGTTCCTGGCACAATGGGTGGTGTTGACATGGAACCATGAGCCTGAGGTCTCTCCTGATTCATGCCATTTCAACAGCTTAGCCATGATTACTATTTTTGAGATTTCTTTATAAAAACCCCTTACATTTATTGGATGCTTTTGATACACTGAACTTCACAAATGAGAAAGCTAAATAATTAATGCAACATTTGAAAGATGTTAATATCTATCTATCTATCTATCTATCTATCTATCTATCTATCTAATCTCTCCCCTGTGATTTTCACATACAGTTCTCTCTAGTCTAGGGTACACCCTGCCACAGACACACAAAATAGCACAGAAAAAAACCCAATTTTTGTAGGCATGCACTCCAGTTCTGAGATGTGAGAAAGAAATGAGATGCTAGTTGCCTGTATTTTATGAGATTTTCTGGATTTTTCAACAGCCACCTGTGTACTCCAAAAAAGCATGTGGGTGCTTATACAACATCCACTGTAGAAAAATTACTCGATGAAATATTTGGTGTGGAATGAAATAATCAGAGTTATGACCCTTTTTCTCTGTTTAGTCTTAACTTAATCATGATTCAAAATAAATTGACTGTCCAAAAATAAGTGAGAGTGCTGTACAATGTAGTAGCGTGTTGATTTTTCTAGTTAAGATTTCAGTTACCAGGGAGTCTTTGCTAAAAAGTTGCAGCTCTTGGAAAACCTCCCTTGAAGCCTGCTGCCTGTCCCTTGGTAATCACAGTGGAATTTCTTGCAGTTTGTAGCCAGAACTGTCTTTGCTCACTGTTTGGAATAGTGGTGTGAACACCAGCTGCCTCTGAGATAGCTTGTATTACCAAGTATCTGAAAAGCAATGTTGTATCACACTGGTTTAGCAATTGTCCCTTGGGCCTTTGCACTCCTGTTTTACATCATTTGAAACCTTCCAGAAACATCTTGTAGAAATTCTATACTTTTAGCTGGTTTATGCTACAAAGTAAGATGTTTTGAGCTAGGTTTGCTCTTGCTGTGTCTTTTTAAGGTATAGTATCTATTATTCTAGTTGGGGATTTAGCACTAACTTGGAGATAATAATGAAATATTATAATGGACCTTAAAAGAATTCATGTAGGGATTAGCATGGTATCACTTTGTTATCAGAAACCTTTTGCAATGAAAATGCAGAGTCTCAGGGCTATGACTGCATCTTTGGAGAAAACTATATGCAGCATGACTATCCTAATGTCTGAAACTGTCTCCCCTGGCATTTTGTTTGCAAAGGAGTAAGAAGATTTTAAGAAACTGTTGGACTAAGCATTAAAACTGTCGAGAGAGACTGATTGTAAAGGAAGGCACACTTGAGGTTCCTGGATGCAATAAGAAATGTCTTATGTTTCTTAGCCACTGACCTTATTTCAGGTATTGTCTGTTAGAAAGGGAATTTGCTTTTGACAGCTTTCTTTCATGTGAGCATATGATGACTTGGATTGCAGCAAGGCAAAGGCTGCTTTCTAAGTGACCGTTCAGAATGCTGGCTGAGAAACTCGAAATGCCTTTGTGTAGGCAATGAAAGAATCACCCAGAGCAGCAGCTCTTTGGCTCTGCCTTTGAAGGGAGATATATATGCAGGGGACTGAATCTGAAATGCTCTTTTTCAGATCTAGTAGGCAGGTGAGCATTCCTGGCAAGAATTTTCCTAAAGAACTTAGCACAATACAAGGAAGGATGTAGGACAGACTGCACAGACAATAAGTTCCTATTTGTTTTAAATATTTATAGAGCAATAGCTCAAAGAAATCCCAGTTAAGTGCAGAATGATACCATTTTAGATATTAATACACAATTCCAAAATTTATTATCTGAATTAGAGATATCAAATGCTTGGGTTCATAGTCTGGATATTGTGCACTTACAATTGCTTAAATAGTCCTCAGGGCATATTCAGGATGTGTCTGTTCACTAGAAGAGAGATATTTAGCTCTGGTCATTGAAAGGGTAATATTTGGGTGTAATTGCATTGCAAAGTGGCACAATACTCTCTTTTAAAACCTGCAAACTGGCTCCAGTAGGGACTGAAAACTGTGAATCTCTTGTTCTTTATTTTGATGAGTGGGTTTTACATCTCTGTATTTTAATATACATATAACTGTCTGTCTCATCACTATTAATTTTTTAAAAATAATGTTAAAATACCCTTACAGTTTCAAACTAAATCCTCAAAGGTTAGGAAACTTGTCAGTTCAAGTTCTGTATGAAAGTTTGATTTAGCATGAATGAAACAGATGCCATAATGTATGCTGTCAACCATAGCTTTCAGTCACATGATTGTGTGATTTTTTTTTTTTTTCACCCACAGAGCCCTTGTCTCATTTAGGGGATGAAAAATAAGGGAAAAAAGAAGCAGAGAAAAATGAGAGATAACATGACTGAAACCTGATGATAGAAAGGGAAACACAGAAAGGAATATGCAGTTGGGGAAGAAACAGAAAAATGGAGCTGATCATAAAGGTACTTTTTTTTCTTTTCTAGTGAATAATACTGAATAGCAATGTTAAAAACTACTGGAGAGTTTTATTAGTATAGGAAAGTTATTTCTTCTTGTTGATTCTGCGTGAGAGGACATAGAAATTTGCTGCTGCAAATTGCAACTTCCCTAATTAATATCAGATAGAACAAACATTAACCTCTGGATTAAATCCCTACTCTGAGAAAGGAAGAAATTCAGAAAAGATTGTTATCAAAAACTAGTTAACTATGTACCTCTGCACAGCTTTAGTATCCAGCCCCTAGAGCTATGAAAGCCTATTATCCCATCTGCTAGGAGACAGAAGAGAATCCCTCTGCTCACCATTATTTTTATTTTAAATGAGTTTATAAATACACTGATTCTCTGCTCCAATTTTACTTCTGCATGTTATAGTATGTTCTTTGCAAAATTGTAACTCCTGTTAGTGTCAGCAATAGTGGCATTTGTATTAAAGCACCAAAACCAACCTTCTGATTGTTGTGTTGAGGACACTGCACAGTATAATATGCTTACTATTAAAATAATACTGTTTATTCCAACTGATTAAGCCAAACAACTGCCCTTTGACAAATGCAATCATACAAAATCACTAGGTGCTTGAAGCTCAGGAGCAGCAGAGCTTCCATAATTTATTTTAATCAAAGAGTGGCCACTTTAAAATTCAAACCTAACTATTTTTCTTTGTAAAACTGTCTGAAGACACAATAATCAGCTCATATAGTGCATACCTAATTGCTTATTTCATTCAGATTTTGCATTGGACAAGCCTATTGTACATTAAGCAAAGAGCTAACTCACTTGAAAACTTGTTGAGATGTTACCCAAGACATTTTTATTAGCACTCAGTGATGGTGAGATATATCCATGTCAAAATAAATTTGGTGACCCACATAATCTAAAATATCTGAAGGGACCAACTGTGACCCTGTTAGCAGCACTGAATGTGTTTAATTGTGCACATGCACTTGTCTAAATCTACACCTACTATAGTGGCTCTGTAAGAATGGGTAGTCTTAGTAATTGCAGCTCTGATGCCAGAATGCTTATGGTAAAATACCATTCAGAGTGGGTCTAACTGCTCAAATATTTTTCCAAACAACTTTTGTGGTTTTAATGGTCTCCACTGAGATATATGATAGCAGACCTAGGTGGTTACCAACACTCCAGCCAGTTAAAGATTAAGCATAGAATATCTTCACTTTACAGCAGCAGTGACTGCAGTAAGTGTTCTCTAAAATCTTAATGTTCTTTTTATCCTTATGAGCTTGTTTTCTTACTCTGTACTCAATAATGGAATGAGCTCTACTAACACCATCCAAGAAATTTCCTGTTATATTGAAAAAAGCTACTAACTGTATCATATAACCTGAAGAAATAAAAATTATTTAAGCAGGAACATAAGATATAATCACAGCATCACAGGATGTCAGGAGTTGGAAGGGACCTTGAAACATCATCTAGTCCAATCCCCCTGCCCGAGCAGGATCACCTAGACTAGATCACACAGGAATGTGTCCAGATTGGTCTTGAATGTCTCCAGAGAAGGAGACTCCACAACCTCTCTGGGCAGCCTGTTCCAGTGCTCTGTCACCCTCACAAGGAAAAGGTTTTTCTTTGTATTCACATAGAACTTCTATGCTCCAGCTTGGACCCATTGCCCCTTGTCCTGTCGCTGTCCCTCATTGAGAAGATAATACAATATAAATATATATTATTACTTATTACATATAATTATACATTATATTAAAATTATACAATCTAATTATATAATCATAGATATTATTTTATACTGTATGTAATTTAAAACAATCAAACGTGACAAACTATTAGAAAACTATTTTTCCAGGGTAAAGGCATGACAGAAAGTATCAGCTTTGTAAGTGGTTTTGTCCCTCTTCACATCATATTTTCTTTCAGTGTTTTTGAAGCGGACAGGTGCCATTAAAAAGTACACCTGCTATTTCCAGCAGATTTTGGTATATAAGTTCCTTCTTCAGGAGAGGAAATCCTCCCACCTAATGACTGCCTTCAACAGCTCCATTGCGCACTGAAGTCTTGGAAAATTACCATTGAGAACAGAGATTTTCAGGGATTTGGCATGGTTTCTGCTTGAGGAAATCATTAGGTATTGATATGTGATGTCGTCTCCTGATAGACTTCAGTGAAAAAAATTATCTGAATTTTAAAGTTACTCTGACATTTCAAAATCTTGGAGAGCACACAAGTAGAACTGTAGCACACAGAGATCTTAACTAAGACAGATCTCTACAAAAAGACATTGTGTCATCCTTTTGGCTTCCAGAGCATATTCTCCATTACAAGTTAGTTGCATTTGATCTTAGCTGCTATGACTGTACATCAACCCATAGATATTTAGCCTTGTACAGTAAACATCAATGGTATACTGTTCACAGAGGCTGTGTGCAACCTTTGAGCAGCATGGTAGGAATGATTCTTAGTGATTCTTATTGGATTTCACAGACTACAGAAAATCCCAGATAAAATGTTGAGGACCATTCTCACAGAGAAACAATTGGCTATATCTTTTGTCACGGAGATATAAAACTTGCAGTGATGGGACTAAGAAAGACAGGACCTGTAATCAACATTAGCCATGAAGAGTCCAAGGAACCAGGTAGAATGCACCTAGTGAATGAATTTGTGGGTCTTCATAAAGTTTTACTTTAAGAAGCAATCTGAATATTGTCTTCTTTAAGGTGCTAACAACAATAATAATAATACAGCCTTAATTTAAACAACTTGTGTCTCTAAACTTTCCAAACCAAATAGAACAGATTATATTGAATAGACATCCCGAATATTCCTGAAACTGGGTTGCTTAAAAATGTGCACAGAAAGCAGTGATTTTGATAATGATTCTTTAAAAAATTGTAGGCCTGTTTAAAAAAAGCAATCTTGAGGATATACCTCTTAAAAATTCCTTTCACATACTCTCCCTTCTCTCTCTGGCTGCAATTGTGCAGTCAAGGACTTTTCAGTTTTTCATGCTGGCCTGCCAGGGAGAAGGGGGAGGGAAGACAGCTGGCCCAAACTGGCAAAATCTATACTATATGATGCCACATTCCATATATAAGTAGGGGTTGGCTGGGAGGCAGTGTGACTGAGGAACTAGCTGAGTATTGGTTCTGGATTGTGCTGTGCGTCACTCGTTTTGTATATTCTATCATCATCATCATCATTGTAGCTATTATCATCATCTTAGTTATCATCATCAATCATCATCATCATCATTATAATCTTCCCTTTCTGTCCTGTTAAACTATCTTTATCTCAACCCATGAGTTTTACACTTTCCTGTTCTCTCCCCCATCCCATGGGGGAGGCTGGGAGTGAGCAAATAGCTGTGTGGTTGGTTTACCTGCCTGCCAGGTTAAACCGTGACAATGGTGTGCACTCTGAAGCTGTGGTATCACTTCTCCTTTCACTGAACATTTTTAGATGGCTGAGAATAGTGTTCTGACTGAGCATTTTATGTAGTTCTACTGGGTCTGCTCAGGTGTGTTAATTTCCCATTCACTGGACTCTTCAGAGAGCTCAGCGTGGCTGCAGAGTGTTGAAGATGTACTTCAAGCTGCTGCAGAATTAGCTTAGGAATTATAAAAGCAGTAAATGCATGATTACTCCTTTCCTGCATACATGACAGAGGAGATGTGTAACTAGTACTTTAACAAACTGGCAGCAGCAAATTAAAATTTAATGTGATTATGAAATGACAATTACTGTTAGTAGTGAATTGGTATCACCTTTCTGTAGCCCCATTCAGTATTCTTTGTGTGAAGCTTATACCAATGAGAGAATAATTATGTAATTAGGTGAAAAATTGGGAGGGTGTGAGCTTAGAAAACACTATAAAATATATTTCTTTTTTTTTCTGTGGGATCTGCGCAATTTGTGATTGTTAACAAGAAGCACTTGCACCCTGCAAATTTTCATCTCAAAAGGAATCTAAATGGCTTTGAAACTGCATGAAATTGCAGATAGTTCTGTACCCATAATTAAAGTTAACTGGATTTGTACAAAACTGGGAAAGATTGGTATGATGGTATCCCTAAATTGCATTTGCTCATAAAAAGTACTGTAGGTAGTAGTGTAAACGCTTGAAATCACAAAAAGGTTTTCTTGGTTTGCAGAGATGAGTAAGAAGGACATGTCATGGCCCATACACACTGCAAAAGCCCAGTGACACATAAAAGCAAAGTTGAATTAGTCAAAGCTACTGTACTTTCAGAAAACATTGTGTTCCCTTGTTACAGAGCCAGTAATTTTGGACAGCTTTTGGATTTGGATGTTGGATTTGGACAGGCTAGGTCAGTCTTGCTTCCTTCTATTCTCAGTTTTAGCATCTAGCAAATGTGTGAATCTTCATCTGTGATATTTGAGAGCACTAACACCAGCATCTATTCTGTTCTTCAAATGTTTCAGCCTGCTGCCCTTTTCACAACACATTCTATCTCTCCAAAGAAAGTGCTTTCAGATAATGAAAAGAGTACCCTCCAGATGTTTCATTGTCTTACAACAAGTAGTTATTCCTAACTTGAATGATTAGTTTGTTGTTGTTGTTGTTTTGCTGTACAAAGATCAGGTCCGCGCTCTTTATTTCAAACATTTTACACCACTAGGATGCAAGTAGTTACATATCTGGAGAAAGATCTTTATGAAGTTGATATATCATGGTGTAAGAAGACTGTTACTAGATAAAAACTGTTGGAATATCACTAGCTACCAACAAAGAAATTAAAATAAAGATTTCTGTGGTTAAAATATGGCAAAGAACTTACATCTAACCATGGCTATTTACCAGCAGTCTTGTTATTTTTAACAACAGGGGAAGCTTTAATGTCAATACACACTTTATTTACCTCTTTTTACAAGGACTGTTCACAAGGACATGTGGTGATAGGACAAGAGTAATGGCTTTAATCTGAAAAAAGCGTAGATTTGGATGAGATATTAGAAAGACATTTTTTACTGTGAGGATGGTGAGATACTGAAACAAGCTGCCCAGAGAGTCTATGGGTGCCTCTTTCCCTGGCAGTGTTCAAGGCCAGGTTGGATGGGACTTTGGGCAACCTGGTCTAGTGGGGGTTGTTCCTGCCTGTGGCAGGGGGTTGGAACTAGAAGATATTTAAGGTTTCTTCCAAACCAAACCATTCTGTGATTCTGTGAACTTGTCACTTAATCCTCTTAGACTAGAATGTAAAAGTTGAAATTCAATAGAGCAGGTCACATAAAAATTATAATAATGCTTAGTGCAATAATTTAAATAGGGCTAGGGCATACAGCTAAATGGAAATAGAAGCTAAAAAGCTTAGAACTGCATACAATCTGCAAGGCAGTTGCAAATTTAGACAAAGCTTAGAAGAAAGGTTTATATCTCTTTATTTAATGAATTATTTTCAAAGACTGTAAATGCCCCCCATAACTCATAAAACAATAAGAACCATGGCTTAGGAGCTTGCTCATTTTTTGCAAAAACCATAAAGGTGAGCTTGTTTTCAATATTAGGCTGATAGCTCAATATTTTAAATTCTGGTTTATTTGAAAATGACATTTATTTTCTTCATGCATTATAGTGGGTCTTCTGGTAGTTTTATTAACATGTGAAAATGAATCTTTTGCTTTGAAAACCCGGTTCAATTTTACATATTGATAAAGAGTGTTTTTAGGAGGAGTAAAAAATACAGTTCGATTTTCCATCAAAACATGCTGCATTAAAATGTCAGAGGAATGTGTGCTGTACTGTGAAAAGCTGACAGGCTGACTGACAGCACAATTAAAGTTGCATTAATAACCATTCTACTTGTTTCAAATACCATCCCAAAGAAAAATTATATCTAATTCAAAAGTAAAGAAGTATGCATCTTTTCCCATTGAGTAAAGTGCTCTGTAAAAAAAAAACCCCAAAGATACTTCGAAATAATAGTTATTCTGAATTGACAAAGGTAAGATTTTCATCTAATTTTCCAGATTGTTTTACTTTTTCTTTGTTTGTTTTAATGAAAAAAGAAGAAGAAGAAAATAATTAAAAATTATTCTCAAAGTTTAGCTTTGTTACAACAAAGCAATAATCTATAATCCATAAGAGGAGATGTGGACTTCAACTGAGGCAGACAGTTGTACTGCATTTCTGCCAGATGTATTAAGAACCTGGGGATTATATTGTCCTGGTAAGTCATCTGTTTGGCATTTTTAAATAAGATTACTATAATAATTTATTTTCTTCCTCTTAATGTTCTTTGTTTGCTTACATAGAAGGTATGTGGAAGGTGTACAATGTCATTACACTTCCGACTATGTGTAGCCAAACAGCTACACTGAGTTAATCGCCTGCTGAGATAAGAGTTTGCAGAGATAGAGGTCAAGTTAATTACAATCTGTACACCAGAAAGAATTTGCCCCCTTTTCACGTTAATTTCCATAATCTAAAGATAATAATTAAATACAATGCCAACTAGGAATGTGATTTTTATCTGCATTTAGCTGGATGCACAGCAAGAGCCAAGGCCTTTGACATTTCCATACTTGACTGCTGTAATAAAGCTTCACTCTAAGTTATGGATAACTTACTGTTCAGGACAAATGTCCAAAGAAGGCATATAGCACCTGTGTTTCAAGATTTGCACTTGCATCCTTAGTCCTCCAGAAGTGGTTTCATTTTCCTGCTCACCGCTTATGTGTTCTGATAGTATGCCTAAAACCACAGCCTGAATGCCAGCAGACCTCTATTCAGCACCCCAATTCCTCTTCGTTGTTATTTGTAGACCTTCTGACAACTAGGTGGTCTAAATCCTTTCTGGCTTGCAAGCCTTATAGTTGCTTAACTGTACCTCACACACCCTTCCTAGTTCTTGGAAGCATACTTCCAACTCTTGCTCTTATCTACAGTTTCCATCTCTTTTTCATTCAAAATACCTTGCTCCCACCGTTAAAGCTCTGCTCTGTTACATTGCCTGAACTGTTTCTAAGAGAGCATTTGCTGCCAGGAGATCAGTATACCTGTTGCTGTCCCCTTCTTCGCACCAGAACTCATTCTATCCACCGGATCTTCAGGTTCTCCTAGTTAGAACTAATTCAGTCCATCAAATGATTCCAATCTGTTCAGTGTACCCATAACAGTGTGTGTCTGTCAGGTTTCACGTTGCTCATTAGTCCAGATCACTTTTACAAACTAGACTAGGCTAGGGGCAACAAGTGTAGGCTGTCAACAGATCTGAAGGAACAGCAGGAGGCTCTGGCAGGAAGGTAGTAATGAGTGGTTGAAGTCGGTAGCCTCTAAATACCGTTTAACTGCATTCAGAAAAGAGTGTCTGACTGCAGTCTGATTCCCAGTAAGATCTTGTCAAGCACTGCTATTCCACTTTGCTTTGGAAACCTCCTCCTATGTGTGATCCTTGCCTCATCCACTAAGCCTTTATGCTATCTATCCCTGACAAACAGCATAGATAGAGCTGCCACCAAAACCCAGCTTGACTAATAACCTGACATTTATACAGAGTTGTCTAATGCGTCTATAAAGCTGGTATAAAAGTCTTGAGTAAAGCCCTTTTGGGATTTGTGGCACATCTTGCATCTGTCTGAGTTTTATTTAGAAAATACGAAGAAAACTCTGTGTTCAACAAAAGTTGACACATGAAATCTTCTGATTTTTTTCAGAACAAGTGGTGACAGCCACAGAACATAACACGGCTCTCGGAGTTCAAAGCACTACAATTAATTACTTACAGTGCTGTTCGCTTTGCATGAAAGTCTTGTCTCAGTAATTGAACACATCACTGGGGGAGACAAAGATGTAATTTGCTGCTTCTGACTGTATTTGGTTGTGTCTTGTCTGTAAAACTGAGTCTGTCACTCTTTTGGATCTGGTTTGGTGTATTCTGTGCAGAGCTTTTCTTGCCATTTCTGCTTTCCTCAGCATGGGAGCCCCATGTTTTGTACCCTGTGTTTTTAACTGAAAGTCTTTCTTCTTGTTCAGAAGTTTCATTGCCTTTCTGAATAACTCCCCTGCCAAGGTCCAGAAGGAAATTTTTGATGGCTACAAATCTGGGGCCTAATCTGCTCTTTTTTTCTCCAGAGTGCAATATATATTACAACAATATTAAGAGGGTACTTACATTTGCATAGAACTTTTCACCCCAAAGGATCCTTTTCATGTTACTAGATGTTGGACAGTGGCTTGATCCAAGGAAAGGCATGTTATCAAAGAAAAGTCTCTTGCAAAAAACCCATCTGGATCATTAGGGTAAAGGATAGTGCTCAACCTTAAACTCTTTTTTTGGGGTTTTTTTTTTTTGACTGTATGAGCCTTGAGTTACTGTTTGTAGTACCACAGCTTTGACAGGAGTAGCAGACAGGCCTCTTGCCCAGCCATGGCAGCTGACAAGCTCACCCAACCATTGAGAAATGAATCAAAATCTCCCACTACCTGGGCAAGTACTTTACCTGCATGGATGTTGATTAGAAGGCAGGTATAACCTCTTTCATCTGTATTTAAAAAAAAATAAAATGTTACTGCTGTGTTTTGTGAAAGGAAGAGTTCCAGCATGTTGGAATGCTCAGGAACTGCTATCACAGTAAGATGCTCAAAAATGTAGGAATAATGTAGGCTTGACCAAACACAGAACTGCTCTTGCTGGGGCACTCCAGGACACATGCGGAAGCAGAATTCTAAGTGCTTAGGAAACTTTAAGGTTAAACAAGGAGATAGCAAGTTAGTTTAGATGCCTCCAAGCTTGGCCAGCAGCTATCTGGGTATTTTGGATTGTAGCTTTGGATTTAGGAGTCTCACTTCTGTTCAAGTCTTGCCTCAGGCACATAAGGCCTTAGTTGGAGATAGCCCCAGAACCCCAGCTGGTACACATCAGTAGAGATCAGTTATACTCAGAAGCATCATAGCACATGATCCTACTTGCTGCAGGCAGAAATAATTTCACTCGCTGTTGAAATGAGCTGCTTTAGAGGAAGCAGATGAAGAAGATGCCTAACAATGCAAAGCAGTATTATGGTGACATTTAGATCTGGAATTATTCTCTCAGCGCACTAAAAAAAAAAAAGCCAAATCTGAAAAAATATAAGGGTTGATTTATTTCTTTGATTTTTGTAGCTTTGTAGTCTCATCAGAGTTTCTAACTGCTGTTACAGGTTCTAATGTTAACAAATAATTTTTACCCATAGAGTTTCTCTTGCCAATACCTCTTACTTTAGCAAGATTTTACTTTTATATTCCTATATTTGTAGCAAATTTAGCACAGAAATCATAAGCTCATGGTGACAGCAGCTACAGCAAAATGTCAGAACAGATCAGAAGGAGCATGGTAGTAGATTGAGGAAAGGTTCGCTGGACCTCTTAGACTTGCTTAAAGAAGCCAGTTGAAGGCAGGTATATGCAGCTCTAGGTGCCTGTAATGCACTTGCTGTGAGAGCTCAATTCTCCTGGGCTTACCAGCAAGCATTTCCACCAGCAGGGATATGTATTGAGAAATTAAAGTTATATGAATTCAGTTTTATTTCCCTTTCTGGAATAATCAAGTGACTTCATATCTTACAGAGTTAATCCAAACTTGTTAGTCCTTTAAGAAGTCCTTCTTGGATGGCAGCCCAGGATAGTACTATTTTCCAGGGCCAAGAAATAAAGCCTGAATAATTTACAGTATGAAAGATAGAAAAAAAAAAAATGTTCACATACTGCACTATAAAAACGAAAAATATTATGGGGCTTTCAGCCAAGTGCCGTGGTATGCTAGAAATGCTTATGCCCAATATGCATAATAATTCTTGTTAACACTAAATGGAACTGTTGTTACTGATCATATTTAGTGTGGAAGAGATCATCAGTGAGTAACTGGGCTCTGAAAATTGCCCAGAGCTGGGTCTTAGGATTCCTTTATTTGCCTGGAGTTGAAATGGCAGTTGAAGCTTATCAGGTGGGATATTTTGTGTGTGTGAATTTGGTTTTCACTGGAAAATGTGGTTTGTTAAAAAGGTCAATTTCCTTTTATCAAGTCTTTTGCTTAGAACTCATGTGGTGTATATACACAGTTAAATATTCGTTAGCTCAGGGTAATTTAATAGCCTGCTGCTAGAAATCAGTGGCTAGGTTAATTACTTGGAAGATGAAGGCCACAGGTTCAAATCTTTTGTACTAATTGATGTGACTTTTATTCCATGTGAGTGCCATAGCCACCAGATTTTCTGAAAACCTGTTTTTCTGCCAGCTTCCTCTGAGTAAAATGTTTTTTCTAGCTTGTTCTGCTGGTAGTAATTCCTCCCATCAAGATGAAAATCTTCTGAATCCTTATCCCCTCGTTTTGTGGTCCTAGTCTGTGACCTTGGATTGTACTAGCTGGGTATTCTGTGCCCAGTGGAAAAGAATAGGGAAGATGTTCCATCTGAGATAGTTGTGTGAAACCAGAGTAACAGAAGTACAATGAATGTGCTTAAATACAGTGCCATCTGTTTTCAGGACCATCCAGGGACAGGATTCACTGCTGGTAACTATAGAATGAGAGAGGAAGAGAAAGACGTTAGTTCAGCCTTTTCATACTTTCTACAGGCTCTGTGAGAATTTGTACAGCCTGAGCTGTACCCCAAACTCCTTGCACCCTAAGCTTTAGCAAACTCTACTGACCTCACTAGGCTGCATCTTGCCCCTGAATTCTCCACCCTTGCTCCCAGATGGGGCTTCCTCTGAACCTGAGTTGTGCCAGACCTGGGTCATGGCACTCCTGGTATGCCCAGGGCACTCCTCTCACTACTGGCAGATCCCACACCTGACTCAGCTGCATAACTTGAGTGGAGTTGAGGGTTTGCCTGCAGCCTGGCCCCATGTGTGGTGGGTTTGCAATGTGTCTTCTTTAAGAGGCAGCTACAAAGTTTCTTCAGGGTCCAACAGAGTAAATCCCAGCTGGGCTCCCAAGGCCAAGCTCCCAAACCCTGTTACTGACAGGGCCAGTTGGGCCAATCAGTGCTGGTCACAGGCCTCTGGGAATCACATTTTAGAGACAGAAAAGCACAAACAGCAGCATTTTGCCACCGGAGAAGGGAGTGAGAAGATGCAAGAAACTTTGCAGACACTGAGGTCAGCGAAGGGGGGAGGAGGAGGCACTGGGAGAAGATTCCCTGCAGCTTGTGGAGAATACCATGGTGAAGCAGGTGTCCCTCCCCAGTCCATGGAGGATGAAGAGATCCCACTTGAGAGAGAGAGAGAGAGACAGACAGACGGAGGGCCACGCTGGAGCAGGTTTGCTAGGGATGCTTGTGACTCTGTGGGGGACCAGGCTGGGCCCAGCAGTCTGGGACTGA
>VXBZ01003489.1:497243-580672 GCA_013399135.1 Heliornis fulica
AAAATCATGAATAGAGTCATGTCTGCAGAGAAGGGAGAGGCAGGGGGTGTGTTTTAAGAGCTGTTTTGTACTTCTCATTATCTGACTCTGGTTTCTCTGTGTGTGTAGTGTAATAAATTAGAGTGTTTTCTTGCCTTTCTTCTGTGTTGAGCTGTTTTGCCTGTGATGCTAATTGTGGAATGATCTCTCCCTGTCCTTATCTTGACTCCAAAGCCTCTCAACATGTATTTTTTCCCTGCTCAGCTGAGAGGTGGGTGATAGAGTGACTTTGGTGGGAGCCTGGCCTCCAGCCAGGGTCAAACCACCACACCATGGCATCTTTGATATCATCAAACGGTGTACCTTTCCTTCTATGAAGATGAGTCTAGTCTTGTTGTGGTAGCCATACCATCCATTTGTACCTTGTCTTGCTATCCCAGAAATTGTGTGTGGGGGGGAAGCAGGAATGTAAAAAAAAACCAACACTACTAACCAGCCAGATGATTGCTGCCACTGTGTCTGTGGCTGCACTGCACCTTTTATTCACACTTTCCTTTCTTTTATTTTGTCCCCAGTGGCTCAGTCTGAAGGTTGTACTATTTATGTGATTGCTGGGAAGGAGAGAGCTTCCAGAAAAGGTGGAAGGGGAAGGAAAGAGAAGAGGAAGAAGTGATATTTGATGTCTTTTTAATCTTCTTTTGTCCTTACAGTCAGCCTCAGGTTTTAGGAATATTGATTAGTTTATTGAAAGATGGCTACTAGGCAGCTGGGGATAGGGTAGATAATGACTTTTTCACATGTATTAGATTCGATATTTCTAATAGCAGAGGAAGGAAAGAACTAATACCTTTGTACAAGGCTTTGCTGAGATCTCCTCTGTAGAGTGTTTTTGTGATCACCTGTGTTGAAAAGAGGTAATCCAGCCTGGAAGAAGTGCAAGTAAGGACTACTTGCCTGGTCAGAGAAAGACAACATGCTCTATGGGAGGATGCTGAAGAGTATATGTGCGCTGTGCAGAGACCAGAGTAGCTATGGTAAAGCCAGTTCAAAAACTGCAAGCAATACCATAGTGTCAGCATTTTGTTGCAGCTAATTTAGCTGTGCTGAGTGGCAGGGCTAATTAGCAGAGGAACACTACTGTGCTAATACAAATATGCAGGTCTAAGCAAGTATGGGTGAGCTGAGCCAGGTGAATGCACTGCTGAGCTTCAGGCTGTGCAATAGCTCTGTTGTGTAGTTGAGATCCTGAAAGAGCTTGGCTTGCCTAGCCTGCCAAAGGGCACTGTAAGGAGACTTCTTAAGGCTTCAAAAACACTTAGGTGGGAAAGCTTCAGAAGAGGGGAAAGATTAAGTGAGCTTAAGAGCAGGTTTTGGTCCAATAACAAGTTGGAAAACTGATTTTTTTGTTTAGTTTTGTATTTTAAAAGGTGATTAGAGACCTCTATATGGTGATATTGGTGCTTCTTTTAGAATTAATATAGAGTTAGAAGGAAAAAAATATCCTACAAGTGTTAAAGTGGAAGGACTTGAGTAATATCAGTGTCTGTTCACTTGAAATGTGCCTAGTGAAGTCTAAACCAGCTGTTTCAGATGCTCTGACAGGGGTCTGGATCTGTCTGTATCAATTTTTTTTTGCTGCTGTTCTCTGCTTTTCTCCACTTTTAAGTGGGTTTTTTTAGTTCATCTAGGTTGAAAAATAGCTTTCTCAAAAGGAACTGAAGAGAGACATTTGATACCATAGTGTATATGCAATAAGCATCCCCTCTGAAACAACAGTTCTGAAAATATGAATGTTTTAGTTCCCTATTTGTCTGTTTTGGAAGAAATGCTTAGTAAAATTAAAACAGGGAGAAGGGAAGAGAGGGAAGGGAAAGTGTAGAACTGCTACCAGTCCTAAAGGCCACCTCAATTTCTTTATGAATACAGTAATAAGGCATTTAAGATATTAGAAATAAAATGAAATTACACAGTTCTGCATGAAGGAGCATAATCTACCTTTGGGTAGCCTATTGAAGTCTGTTGCTTTGGTTTTGTACCAGATCCAGCAGAAAATAATGGACCCACTTGAAATTTGGGCTTCTCTACTGGCTAATTTTGACACTGATAATGGACATCCTCTGCTCTGCTTGAAAAAGGGAAGTTCCTTGCTCCTTTCCAGGTAGGTTTCCAGTGATGGCAGATACCAAAGGCTCTGGCGTTTCACTTGATCTGAAGTCTTTAATCACAGTCAGAAATGAGGCTGCAAGGTGCCTTCAACCAGCCAAGGTCATAAATGTTCAGAAGAAATACAGCCTACATGATTGCTCTGCACTGTGGGTACCAGAGCAGATCTCATTTGTTGGTACTGACAATCAGAAATAAAACAGTTCATTTGGTTATTATAATCCATACCAAAAAGCTTTTATGCATTGTAGCATTTAATGTGTGGTGGTAAATTAAAGTGGAGAATGGAAAGTGGTAATCTACCTGAGATCAAATTTCTACAGACTGCTGTGACCTCATTTCAATGCAGATTTTATTCCATTTTCAGATCTTTGTGCAGCAATGATCCATTTTAGATACTGTGTAAACAAAGATTTGGTAATTACCTACACATCATTTCAGAGAGGCCAGAGGTCAGAAAAGAGAAATTCTGGGGGGTGATTGTTTTTTTTTTCCCCCAACAACATAATGCTTATTTTCACAGTTATTGAATCACCATTAAAAAAAAACAAAAACAACAAAAAACACAAAAAAAAACCTCAACAAAACAAAACAGCCATATAACCAGTTATATTATTGTAAGCAAACTTAACTCTAAAGGAGCTAAATCATGCACTTGATCTCTGTCTCTGACAATGGCAGCAGCATGCTTGCATCAGGGTAGGATAGGGACAGTGACGTTTCAGAAACAGTGTTATTCCCACCCTCCTGTCTCCTCTTCCCTTTTTCAAGAAGACAGGCAAAAGAAGATTAGAACAAAAGAAGTATGCAATAATGGTGTTGATAGTGTTAGAGCAAAATAAAATGCAGCATGTAGTTTAAACAAAGGCCACTGAGACTATTACAGCTGAAGATGTCCGTTGTATAGCCCTACCCCTGTGTTGGTTAATGTTTATCTAAACAATGTATATGATTGTCAAAAAGGCAATCACAGTAACTGTGACATTGCTAGTCTGAACAATGAACCTTAAACATAGGAGGTGAAGGTTTTTTAACCAATCATATAATGATGCATGATACATATGCATTAGAAACATGAATATGTTAATATTGTGTATAGATAACCACTGATTTGGAGCTCTGGAGTTCTTTCTCAGGAAAGACACCTATATCTGCACAGATCTGCAGTAGAACACCTTGCCCTGTGTGTATATTGACCTATGGCACACTGGGTAAATGAACCCTCAGATTTGGGACAATAGTAGGAGCATGCCTAAAAAGCAAGAGCCAAATAAGAAAATCTGGAGTTTATGCCTCATTTGCATACTTCTCTGCCACAGCCAACTTTGCTTCTTTCTTACAAACAGTGGATAAATCTTTACCAATACTTTGGTAAGAATACTCTGGTAGGAAAATCCAAGTGGCAGTGGTGCTGTGGTACCAAATAAAGTTCTTTCTGAAGCCTTCTGGTTGAATTGATAGGATCTCAGTCAATAAGCAGGTTAGAGTGGCTTGAATGTGGCACATTACACCTATGAGGGAAATAGATGGCATGTAAACATTTGTTTACCTGAAGCTGGTTATGGACCATTAAAACCCTGTCCGTGATCCTTGCAAGTCTGGCAGCCCTGCTTTGTAGGTGGGAAAATCCTTAAGTTTGTTTAAAGTCAATAGTTGGAAAATTATCATACTGAGCCTAGCAAAAACTTTTTGTTGTCCAGTCCCTAACCAGAAAAGGAAAATAAAAAATAAGTATAATAGCAAGTTATTTTCAAGTGAATGAAAGAAATCAAGCAAAAAATATAGCCTATCTGATCTCAAACTTTTCTGATTACAGAATGGACAATGATGGACAGACAGAGTGGCTCTCCATTCAAATGCCTTCTGCCATCATCTAAACCCCAGGAAAGTCAGGAACACCTCTGGCTTCAAATAGTGCTGCAGTAGTTCAACTTAGATGACTTACAGTACTGAAAATATAACTGTAGCAGAACTTGGGAGAATGAGAAAACACACTCCAATTTATTGTATGCATTTTGCTCTTCCAGCAGCAGTTCTCATGAACAGTTTGTCCTGCTTAGTTTGCATATGTGAACAGTATTTCCCTCTGAAGTGCTGCAGTTACACATGAATGGGAAATCCAGATGACACATCAGAATCCATGTTTTCTTCTGAGTAGCCTGGGTATGCATGCTCTTTTTCAAAGTTTGAAGGTGAAACAAACTGAGAACTGTTCATTACCAACTATCCAGTACAAGTACAAGTCTGTACCCAGATTATTTTGTCTGGAATAGTGAGGACAGGAGCAAAGTGAACACTTCCCAGACAGTCTGTGTTCATAGATTATCACTGTTTAAAACCAAACACAGTAATTCACTACCTCAAATATCTAAATTCATGTCTCCTGATTATTGAATGCAATTCTCCTTCCCCAACAAAAAAGGTCTTAAACAACTATGCTCTTGGTATTTCACATTGATTCTCTCCTGCAGTTTGATTGAATTTCTTTGTTTCTGATAGGAAAATACATAAAAACCAATAGCAAATAGTTCCAGTAAATTATATTTACATTACTTCAAATGTTGTTCTTGTTTTCTCTGTATAATAATTTCTGTTTTGTTTGGAAAATCTGAATTTCAAAATGCATTCCATATTGGCTGTTTACAGCCATTGTATGGTAATGTTTTTATTCTGTTTAATCGTGAACAGGACAAATAGGTGTTGGTAATAACTCTCTTCAGAGATCCCAGCCTTTTGAGATAATTTAGTAGCTTTACATCAAAAGCTCATTCAATCCATTAATTCTTCCACACTAGAGTAGGCTGTGGAGCTGCCAGTGTCTGAATACCATTTATAATTGCAGAGAAGTAAAAATCATAGAATCATGGAATGATTTGTGTTGGAAGGGACCTTAAAAATCTTCTTGTTCTAACCACCCTGCCATGGGCAAGGACACCTTCCACTAAACCAGGTTGCAACATAATTTGGAATAACATATTGTGAAGCACGGAATCATTCTTGCAAACAATGTTTTTCTGCTCAAGAGCATCTTGTAACTTTATGTGTAAGTGAAAGGGCTTCTTAGGGAAAAAAAAAATTATATCAAGAATATGCTAGCTACCTGTACCATCAACTAGAAATAGGCATTCAATAGGTATTCAATATAACCTCTATCTCCAGATTGCTCTAGCTAATACAGAAAAATGCAAGGTTGTGAAAGGAAGATGGAATTAAACACACATAGACACACATCTTCTGGTTTGGTGATTAATTCAGAAGCAAGAAAGGCCTCATACTCGGGAAACATGTCATTAAACCATCACAGCTTTACAGTATGTAACTGTCTCCAGCCTCCCTTGTTCCACAGAAACTGTCATTTTGTTCTGACCTTAAAAATCTTTTAAAAGGTGTTCAGGTTAATACAAGATAACAAAGTAAGAATGAGCAAAAGCCAACCTACAAGACTGTGCACTACAAAGTGTCCATTTTTTCTCACTTTCCTGACATGTCTATGTGTTTTGTAGGCTCCTACAACTTCTTTATTCTCCTTCCCCATGATTCCTCTCTTGTTTGCAATCTCAGCTCTATCCCTGGCCCATCTTGCCTGCAGAACTGTGTGTGCTTGGGGACTCATTACTGTGCTATAAAGCTCTTCCACGTTTACTGCATTTCTGGTAGCAATTGTATACTTGCAGCAACATGATGTTTACAACCTTAACTCAAGCCTAAAGTGTATAAAATCCTTTCAAAAGGCAGGCTCAGATTAATGAAAAGCCAGCAGTACTGTGGGTAAAAAGTCACAGCCTGCCTGTGCAACAGAGCACTCAGTTTTCTTAAATCAAAATCACTTAAATCAGTATCTACTGATGAAACCTAACTGTTGGTTGCATATTTTTTTTATTCTAAGAATTTTTTCTGCCACTTCTGAAGTAATGAGTGGGAACTAGCACAGTGTAATGATTGGAGAAGTGTGTGATACCAAGTACAAGCCACATTACTAGTCCCGAGATCTATTGCAGTATGAACTGTATAAGTGTTGTGCCTTCCCTGTGCAGCCTTGTACTGGCCAAAACTCAGGCTTTGTATGGTTTTGTGTCTCAGTCTCCCCTCAGGCACATAGCCTGTCTGCTGCAGACACAGGAGATGGAAGGGCTGAAGCTGGAAGGACGCTGTCACCCTTTCTTTGCTTGCTGGCAGCATTGCCCTCCCTGCCTAACAGGGTGCTGGGGAAGCTGTGAAGTGTTTGGGGACAGAGAGCCTGGAAGGGAGATGTGATACATGCACTCCCTTAGGCACAGGAAACAGTCACGTGGTCACCGAAGGCCAAGGAGTTTTGCAGCAAAGGGTCAATGCTTTTCTCGTGTTTTTACTATTCCTGCAATATCTGCCACTGAACTCTGCAGGACAGAAGGTATAAGGCCAGGTGGAGCTGCTGGATGAGGTCTGATCCACTGTGACCATTCATAAATAACAGATTATGCACAGGGCAGCACTAGAGCTGCCTGAACTCAGTCGTAGAGAATGAGTAAGAACAGGTTTTGATGTAGGACTGCAGAACTGTGAAATTCTGCTGTGAGATGTGTAAAACTGTGAGGTCCTACACCTGAGTTGGCACACTCAGGAACATCAGAAAAGAGAGGTGTTACTAGCCCTTTCACGATGTTACTTTATCCCCCCAGGCTGTCTGGGATCTGTATATATGTGGATGTAGAAAATAACAGATTTTGAAGGTGAGTTGTAGCTGTTCATAGCCTGTAGTAGTGCAGTGTGTGTATAGCTTCTGTTTGTGGTTCTTCACTTCCTGTAACTCAGATTAGTGTAAAGAAGCTATAAATTGCTACAGAATCAGTTTATTTGTAAGATGCTCCTGCACATTCAAAGGACTGGAAGAATTGATCTTTTGTCTTCTACCAATATCAGCAGAAAGAACTTGATTGTACCAATAGAGGGAAAAATGTTGTCTCCCTGCCCAGTATGCTAAATCTCTTCCAGACACTGATTTATAGGAGTGTGTCTACTGACCTTCTCTCCTAGATGGAGCTGGGCGTTCCATCAACTTTAATTTTTCATTATTTTTCTGTAAAAGTTTAAAATTGTCAATTACAGGGTTTTCCTCCTGCACTGCTTGAAGCATGTGATGGCCTGTTGGGTCACACTTTCTGCCACATTTTCACTCCTCACAGTCTCAATAGTGTCAGGTTGTCACAACAAATAAAGCTTTGTAACACCTCCCTGAAGAGGTGTTTTCTCTCTTTTTTTTTTTTCCTTTAAGGTTTGTGAAAGGTTAAGTCAGGTAACAGCTACAATAAAAGAATTACTTAACAAACTATTCACTGATTTCTAGCATGCTTACAGGATGTCAGTTGGCTCCACACTGTCCTCTTAATTGATCTCAATAGACACAGCCACCCACTGAGAAAGATGTTTTACTGTGTTTATCATTTAGCTCTGTGATTTTTGGCCTTTAAGTAGTGCCATTAGGACTGCAAAGGAATCTATGATCTTTTCTGAGGAACTTGTATCCCTTTTTCTTTAAGGAAGGTTTAGCTGTGGCTGAAGTTAGGGTCTCATTAAATTGAGCCCTGGCTCTTCAAATCTTTTGCTCTTTAAAAGGCTAAGAATTCTGTTCCATGATCCCCAGTCTGTGCCAGCTGCACAGCATGTCCTGTAAAAATCAGGTGTAGGCTTTGCTCTTCACATCATCTTACAGTAATTGGACAATAGATCTAATGTGCAGATTTTCTGGTCTTTGTTTCTTTTGTCATATTGGCTTATGAAACTACTTCCAGTAGCAGTCCAGGGAGTAACCTGGCAATTTACCTGACTCAGAACAGTCAGATACCAACCTCCCCCTCTAAGCAGCTTAACCTGCTCCCGTGTTTCAGTAACCTCCACGGACAACTGAAGTGGCACAGAAGTTGCACACAAGGATGAGACCCTCTATGATTCCCACTATCTACCTCTACACATTCCAAGTTTTCCTCTGAGCAGAGGACTCCTCTGGCTGCTGAAGCACAGAACCTGCTTGCATGAGCCTAGCAGGAAGGTACAGGGTTCTTGTCAAGATACAAGTTTTATTCCTGCACAGAGGTAAACATTGTATTTAGTTTGAAAACTGAGGAAAAAAAACCCCATGTTATTTGTCCAAATCTTAGTTAGCTTCTGCACCTCAGAGGTGTGCATGGGGATATTGCCTAATAATCAGATATCACAGCTGTGGTTCTACTCTCTTCTCACCCCAGATGCTCACCTACAGCTTCATGTGTAGTCTGGGACATGTTGTAGCAAATTATAAGCAGCTGAGACAAGCGATGTGCTGCAAAAGACAGAAATATTGAAAATGACAAAATAGGATTCATGTAGTGCAGTGAGCTCTGTATAGTGGACCATACATGAGCATCTTTGATATCTGATGACACTAATCAAGTGAAAACTCCAACATAGACTCTATATTTGCACTTTTGAAAAAAAAAAATCCAACAAAAAATCCCTTGTGTACATACAACACACACACACACACACAACTTGTGGAATCACCAGCTTTCTAAAATAAGCATCCAAATGACTGTGTGTTTATGTGTGTTATCCTTAGGAAATTTCTTCTTGGGACCAACAGGCACTTCTGATGCATTCCCCCATGGCCCATTGATTCTCAGAAGCATATTTAAAGACCTTACTAATATTCTCTTTTGGGTATGCTCCAGAGACAATTCTCAAATGCTCACAGCTTCTCAAATACTCAGAGTAAGCTGAGCTCATTCCTTGTGCCTCAGCAATGATTATTTCCATGACATTTTGCAAGTCTGACCTACATTTTGGTTTAGCCTCCTTTTTTTTTGGGCACAGAACTTTTTATTTTTTATTTTTTTCTTACATGTGGAAAAAACCCATGGGTTTCTTTACTGCCATTTCACTCAAATGCCTGCAAATTTTGCTTAGAAAACAATATATATTTCTACAGTAACTATGAAATCAGTGCTTTAGGCAGAATTAATCAAACAGTTCGATCATCTGTACCTGGGCAGGAGGGAAGCCATCAATTCTTCTGGGAATCCATGATTTTTCATCTCTGAAATAGAATGTGAGACAGGACCACATGGGAGAGCCCCACTGACTACAACAGCAACTTGACAAGTGTCTGGAACACAAGACTGATCTAGGAAATTCAAAAGGATTTCCACAAGATATGCCAAGAGTGAGACCAGATTAGCTTTGAAGTATTGATTTAGATTTTTTTTTTAGTTAGCACTGGGCTGCTTTATATTGCACAGTCTTTGTTCACTCTTCATTTGAACAGAATTATCCTCTCCCCATAATGCTCTTCTCTAGTGTGTCCTAAGACTGTAAATCAGTTGTAAGGGGGAAGTATCACTGGAAGAAATATGTAAAATGCAAAAATGCTAAATTAATTTTCTTGCACAAATACCAATTGTTTCCTTTCTGTATTTTTTTATTTTATTTTATGTTATTTACAAAATTTGTTCCTAGGCATGATTCTGTCATTTCCATCGTTAGTGATGTATAAAATTTGCTGCTATCACTCACATTATCAGACACTTTTACTGTAGAAAACGGAAGGTAATTGGTACTTCAGGCAGGCCACAAATCTTTCCTGGCAGCAGTGTATCACTCACAGTACACTGATTGCAAAAATTAGTTAATTCAAGAGGAATATTACATTCCTTGAGCCCTGGTATAAATCTCTCCAAATTCTTGCAGGCATTACTGCCATCAAGGTAAAAGATAGATTTCTGCCAGCCTACTTGACTGTGTGTGCTTCTGATTTAGATGCTACTCATTTCAACACCTCTTCTAAAGCTAATATATATTGCCTATGAAGTCCTCCAGAAGAGACTTTAAATGGCAGAATTCAATAATATTGGGTTAATCTGTTGCTTTTATTTACCAATTTTCTTAGGGTTATAAATCCTCAATTGTGAGGTGTTTCCTACTTCATTACCCCTGTGAATGAAAATCAGTGAGAGTGCAGTGTTTATGCTTATGAGAATCTGTCTTTACCTTTGGAAAGCTCTTCATAGTTAGTGTTAGAGAAATGAGCTTAGAAATGTCTCTAACAAGCCAAAGACATTTTCTCAATATTCACCCAATGAAAGTGCATCTGGATTTGATGTAATTACCCGTGGCAACACATGGTATTCATAAGGTTTTACCAAATTTTGTACTTCAAGTATCATTCCTCTAGCATAACTGAAATTCAAGAGGATCATACAAGATGCACAAGTATTTGCAGACCAATTCAGATCCTAGGATGAGGAGGCTTCAGAGAAAAAAACCAAAAAAGTATTGTTATAGTATACCTGCTAAGTCACTTGGACCTCTGCCACTTCTCGGCGACCAGAGTTTAACCTCAAGGTGATACCTACAGATGAAATACATGTAATGATGTGTGCATTTTTGGTCTACAACCCCAAACACAAGCAAATAGGTACTGCCTGTTTTGAGGGGTCAGGATAAATTAATTTAATGGTGCTAGCAGAACAACTGTTATGAGGGAGGAAGGCTTTTTGGTGCTCTGAGCAAGGTGACTGGCCTGGTTTCCTATGCCCTAAAAGGGTAACAAATCTGTGAGTCACGAGGCGTCGCTATTGCGATGAGGGTAGCCGTTAATAAAATGATACAAGTTCCTTTTGATTAAAGAAATTAATGTGCCAGAGATAGGTTATGATAGTGGAGTGAAGTAATGGTTGATCTCCTGATTATTTTTTCTGTGTACTGTGTAATAGCCTTGCTGTCCCATAATATAGAAAGAAATCTCTTTTCGTTGTTACAGTTATGGGTTTGCAGCTTTGCTGTGAATTTTGTCAGAAAGTTGAGAAAATGTATTTTTGAGAATAGTAGCTGTTTTGCATAGCAAAACCTGTGTTTGTTACAATAAATGATCACAGTTGGAAAAATTAGTAATTTAGCCTCTTCACAGAGTCAGAAAATGCTTATTCTTTGGCACTACAGTTTCCTTCACTGAACTGTAATGAATAACAAGAGAACTGAGAGCAAGGTGAAGATGGGAGAGTAACTGAAAAAGATTCCCATCAAGAGCTATTTCCTCCTAGCACAAGAAATATAATCACACTCTTCCCCATAAAAACATCCACCTAGGGAGATACAATTTTGAATGTGAAATTTAGAAACAAGAATTTTGGCTTCCTCTGGTTGAACTCATATTCAAAGTAAGTGCACAGGGAGATTCATAATTATTTGCTTATATTTTGTTTGTTTGTTTGTTTGTTTTTTTCCAGTAGAAAACAGTGTGGGAGCCATGGGAATTGTAACTTAATGAAAAGAGGGTCTTGCATGAGTCATTTGAGTGGGTTGTTGTGTAGAAGTTCATCTTAAGCAGTGCAAACACGTTGATACAGCATCAACAACAAATGCGGTGGATGTTATCTAAGTCTTTGCTCTTTGGTGTTGGCTGATTAAGAGAAGCCTCTGCAAAAAAAAAAAAAAAAAAAAGAGAGTAGCTATAATCACCATCACACTTAAAACCTGAAAATCCATGAGGAATAACTAGAAAAGAATTAAGTTTATTATTCTTGGGGAAAAAAAATAATGGGCAGCCTGAAAATAGTTTTGATAACAGTTATTTTGGAAGTGTCTGATTTTTCCATTAGTTTTCCATTAATTCTGGTAAAGTATGCCTTTGTGAGACTGTATTATTGAACTGTTGCATGCTATATAAAGATGTATGAGTGATGTATATGAAAGAATAGAAAAAGAAGTTGAAAGCATACATAGATATGCAATTTATTAAAGCTAGTGAGACATTCTGGTCATTTTATGGAGGTAACAGAGCCATAGATCAGATTAGGAATTGCAAATCCCTAAACTAAGGGGTAAAGAAAAGCTGAGGCTGGAAATCAGCAGAGTGAATTGTACTTCTTGTGGGAAATACCTAAAGCTGCCTCATACTTAGAAAAGTGCAGGAAATGCAATAACAGCTCATAGTCAATTGTGATTTATGCCCACAACATGAACAAAGAATGACAAAAGTATCACTGCAGATAAGGACATTCAGAGAAATAATGGAAAGTTTTTGCAGTCGGAGATCAGTGTTGAAGTCAACGTGATCCCAGAAAATATTAGCACTGATAGTGTCAAATCAGAGGGAAAAAGTGAAGATTTTACTTCTATTCAGGCTTATTATGTTAACCCTGCTGAGGAAGTGTATGAAATAAATGCATGGGTAAATAACAAATGTTTGAAGCTGCAGCTCCTAAGACTACATAGATTGAAATGTATAATTTATTAAAACATGTAACTTTTTGGTAAGCAGGAAACTCAAACAACAAAATACCATAAAACATCTTCCAGGGTGTAGGGAAGCTTTCTAAAGAGATCAAAATAGAAGCCTGTTTCCAGGAGCATTGGAGCTAGTCTCTCAAAAATGAAGCTGAATTAAAAATGGAGCAAGGCCACTTCCCTCAGAAGGGAGCAAGCAAGAGAACCAAGAGAGATGACATTACGTGTCAGTCACTGCTGACAAAACAATTAGTACTTCCTTCCTGTATATTCACTTCAAATAATACATTGTATATGCATATGTACATGTACATATACATATACATCTTATATATGTTGTAGACATATATGATGCAGATGTATATGTATCTGGAAATGTTGTTGACCGATTAAGGGAGGATGTTCTGTTATGGTGGATACATCAGCCATGGAAAAATATTTGGTAGCGGCAGATTTTGGCCAATAACCTTAATAAACAGACCACACATTCTTGTGAGTCAATGCTGGTTTTACAGACTGGCTTCTGGGCTTTGTTTGGCACATGATTTTTTTCCACTGGAAAATAAATACAACTTTGATAGCACAGAGGGTAAGTCTTCAAGATGCTGTTTTGATCTGTGGAAATGCTGTAGAAGAGCATGACTTCAGGCTCCAAGTAGCTTTGAATAGCTGGCAAAACATAAACAAAAATGTAAATTATATGTCTGAGAAATAACATTCCTGGAAGCAAGGTGCTCAGACAGATCAGATAAGGATAAGGCTTCTACCAGCACTGTTGTCCTTGTAGATAAAAGATAATCTCTATGGGTTGTCTTTTTTTTTTTTTTTTTAAAGATTCCTAGACATGATCATGATCAGTGTTAGGAAATTAGTACCTATTGTAGATGCTCAGACAGAGTCCTTTGACTACTCTGCTGGATGTATGTTCACAGAATGAAAATGTGAATAGGGCTGAGTAAAATTAAGGTATTAAAGATGCTCTGAATTCGATGTCCTTAGGAAATATAAGACTAAGCTGTTTATGACAGGAATGTCAGGAGGGTGAGACCTGGAGGCTAGTACTGTATTGTGGAGTATCTCTTACTTAATCCATGAATATGAGAAGTTTTGTGTCTATGCACCAAGGGCCATGTTAGCTGAAGCTGTCCTTAAACCACTTACTGTCATTGGCAGAGAGAGACCTGACAGCAACATAGATTAGTTTTAAACACATATATATGTTGTCTGAATAGAATATGGTGCATATACAACATGGGACATACTTTGTAGCTAAAGTATGTAAGATGAGAAGAGCACAGTTTCAACCTAGATTGTGTCGGTTATCTATTTTCTTTTCAAATAACACTCTCCTGTCTGGGACAAAATGTGAAATGAGATTACCAATACTAATGTTGAGAATGAAGAGCCTGATAAATGTAACTGAAATTATTAGAAGTGTGAGATTTAGAAAACATTCCAGGCCTTCTTGCTTAGGGGAGAGTTTTTATGACTGGGAAATGTTCAGTAAAATGCTACACAATATCATTGAAAAAATTTCTCGGAGGTAACCCAAGGACCAAAAAGTGGATGGCAGAACAGCAGCACTTAGGAAACTTTGAAATATTGTCACCTGCAAAAACACAGGTGGAATCCAGAAAAATTTCCATATGGGTAGAAAATAAAAATGTGGTCCTTGAAGCAGAAATGTTCTAAAGAGTATTTTAATTTCTATGAGATAGCCTTTGGAGACTGTGTCACAGTTAAACAGGTGTGCATGCATATCCAGTTTCTCTAGAGATGATATACCTCAAGCAATAATGTTTTACAATTGGGTGATAATTTATTTGGCAGTGAAGTTAAGCATTCTGCAATTAGATATATGTATAAATGTACTACTGATAATCTGTATTATCTCCAGTCCAACAATTTGATGGAAGACAGTGTCAAAATATTAAGTGTGCACACAAAGGATTGCCAAGTCAAGATGGCTGAACTGCAGGACATGCCTCTTTGAAATGGATTGTTGCTCTTTGTCTATAGTCACAGTTTAGAAATCTAATGATTTATATAGGATGCAATATCCAAAGTACTATCTCAACTTTGGATTATAGATTGAGAATTCAAGGATAATTAATGTTAATATTGTTAATATTATGAACAACTGCAAGTAAGGTTTGGACAGATGACCCAAGAAAGACACTCATGAAAGACCCAAGTTTAGTGAATGGCAAACATGTTGTGCAGAAGCTCACGAATATTTGAAACCGAGTACTCTCAAACACCATGCAGACCCCTGTAGCAGCAAGAAATACAACATGAAACAAAAGGGAGGGAGGGAGATTTAGATTGGATATTAGAAAAAAAGTTCTTTCCTGTAAGAGTGGTGGAGCACTGGAACAGGTTGCCCAGGGAGGTGGTGGATGCCCCATCCCTGGAGAAGTTCAAGGCCAGGTTGGATGAGGCCCTGAGCAACCTGATCTAGTTGGGGGTGTCCCTGCCTCTTGCAGGAGGGTTGGACTGGATGACCTCTGGGAGTCGCTTCTAACCCTAATCATTCTATGATTCTATGAGTCTATGAAAAGCGATGGGTTTTCTCTACTTTGTGCCTCTGTATAACAAGTGTCCCTACATGCTGACAAATAGTAAGGCTGTTTATCATAGAAAGTATAGACTGAGAAGCTTCTTAATTCACACAGCCTGTCTATGCAGAAAAAGGAAAATCCTGTCTGATAGGATCACTGTGTGCCTGGTTTAGTTTTTAATGGTTTATATGAACTGATCTTCGAGAGGCAGTTTTGTCCTATTAATCCCACCAGCCCAAATGACTCGCTGACCTCCAGACTAAATTCCATCTGATTAATCCCAGATGCATCACTATACACCTCTCTGATTATTAACTTCCACAGGGGTACCTCCAATTCAGCTCCTCACTGCAGCTTCTTTAGATGCTGATAGAGCTGAATACAGATCCTGCATTCTTGCAGCCTCTGTGCTGCTTCAGACAGACACTGTGTTTTCCTTTCCTCAGGGCAGTGAAGGAATGCTTGACTGCAGTAGCACTGGCAGATGCCTTTCTCTTTCTGCTTTGAGGCTTTTCTTGTTTTGTGGCTGTGGCTCGGTGGAGTGAGAGAAATTCTTTCTCCAGCACACACACACTTTTCCAGTGGCTCAGATGAAGCCAATGAGCAAACATGCACTTCAGGGTAAATAGTGTCTTCGCAAATCTATGTCACTTTCTGTTCTCTTTCATGTGCAGAAGCCAGTGATGAAGTGACAGATTGGCTAGATATTCAAAATGTGTTGGTTTTCGCAGCAACCTGAAATGGTGGGGCCAGGAAGGAGGAAGCAAACCAGAAACACTACAGAGCTAGTGCACAGCGTGTTTATTCATACACTCTACTGCATCATAAAATATTTTGAACTTTGCAAGTTGTTTTCTTCCCTCAGGGTCAAAAAGTGTTTTACATTCATTAACTACTTCAACAAAGAAAAAGGCAACCTTTTTTTTGAGTGGGAAAGGCGAGCTGTTTATGGCAGGTAGCAAGGACAACTGCTGTACTCAGATGAAGCTGAAAGGTTCTTCAGGATTTACAAACCTCTGTTGAGTAGTTCCTTCATGTGCAGTTCAAAACAATTTTAACAGAAGACACATTTTAGTATTAAAAACGCTCTTGGCCAAGGGTAAAATGAAATTCTTTGGGGACTCCTACAGCATTACCAGATTGTGCTAAGGAGTACAATGAGTAGATGTCAGTTTAGTTCCCTACTCCCTGTTGCAATCAAGGTTAGGAGAGGCACACCTCATTAACCTAACAAACTAATAAGAAGAAATAGAAAGAAAAAAACCCCAAGGTTGATTGTCCTTCAATTATTACAGCTTTCCCACTAAGAGTAAAATTACAAAGATGAAAATACAATTAAAGTCTTACTCATGCCAAAAAGTTGAACCATTTACTTTGATTTTTTCATTAAGTTTGTTATTCAGTCAGTGCAGTTTGTATCAAGTTTGTCCGGAGAAGGATAATGAAACTGGTGAAGTGCCTGGAGCACAAGCCCTATGGGGAGAGGCTATTTAAAAGGCAAATAGATGTGCTGAATGTCATGATATAGAGGTGGACTAGGCAGGGTTAGGCTGTGGTTGGATTCAGATATCTTAGAGGTCTTTTCCAATCCCAGTGATTCTATGATTCTATTAAATTAATCCTGAAAACACTACTTATTCCGCTTCTGAAGAGTAGCAAATCTTGCATTACCCTGATTTCCAGTTTCCTGCCCCTTCCTATTCCACTTCCTACCTCTTGCAGCCAGTAGTAATGGTCAAAAGAGATTATAAAGTGAGACTGAAGAAGGTTTAGTAAATACAGGGGCAGTGCCAGAGGAGCTGGGCCTGTGTTTTTTAAAGTAAGTTATTTTAATGTTAGTAGCAAATATTTTGCATCAAGGAAGACTTTGTTAAAGACCTAAAAATATATTTTTTTTCCTTGAAAAGAAAAAAGTTTTAAAACCCACTTATTTCAGAATTTACTTGAAATATTTTATTATGGCACAGAATACAGTGCGACTTTTTTCTTGCCTGGACTGACAGAAGAAGGTAACAAGCTATAATTACTGATTCTAACCTTACCTTGTTTACTACAAGCTATCAAAGCCGAACCTTGAAAAGCTGAATGACACTTTGTCAATATATGGACCTATGCAGATTTATCGCAGTGTGACAGATCAGTCTCATGATGTTTTGTAACCAAATCACAGTGTGCTACCCTTGTTCATTTATGTTATTCTACCACCAGACTTGAGGATGTGGCTTTCAGACCCATCCAAACCTTTCTGTTCATGCATTTTCCTTTTGCTTCCCTCTTAGGCTCTATGTGGTGGTTCTACTCTGGCTGCTGTGCACAAAGTGAAGATGTTGCATGTATAACTCTCAGCTGAACGTATAGGGCTCACCTAAAGTATTGCAAAAGCTTCTTGAGAGGGGTGAGGGCATGTTGCCATCCTATACCACACTTTGAGAGGAGACTTAAATTTAAACATACTGATGCCTAAGTGTGATTACAAGCTATAAAGTTTGTCAAGGCTTGTTCTTCCTCTCTTAACCTTTTGATATAAATTCTTGATCAGATACTTCTGCTACTTAGCTATATGAATGAAGATTCTCTAAACTGTTATGGCATATGCTTTAAGATTGTTTAATTGGGAGCTGGGGTTGTTTAGTTTGGAGAAGAGGAGACTGAGGGGAGACCTTATTGCTCTCTACAACTACCTGAAAGGAGGTTGCAGTGAGGTGGGGGTTGGTCTCTTCTCCCCAGCAACAGGCGACAGAACTCGAGGTAATGGCTTCAAGCTGCGCCAGGGAAAATTTAGGTTAGATATTAGGAAGAACTTCTTTACTGAGAGAGTCATCAAGCATTGGAACAGTCTACCCAGGGAGGTGGTTGAGTCCCCATCCCTGGAGGTGTTTAAAAGACGGGTAGATGCAGTGCTTGAGGACATGGTCTAAGGGTAGACTTGGTGGCGGTAGGTTAATGGTTGGACTGGATGATCTTAGGGGTCATTTCCAGCCTTAACAATTCTATGATTCTATGATTCTAATTAATACATATGATGATAGCCCTAATTATTAGCCATGTGTTTTGTACTGTATCTTGTCTATGCAAGTATAGTCACATATCCTAAGCCAAATATATTTCATATTCAGACAAAATATGTAGTACCTGTTAGAAAATGCATTCTTTGAAGTATAAAATGGGATAATGACCAGCTAGCCAGTTAATATTTTGTTTTGCCTAATGAGCCACATTTGTACATGTGAGTACAAGTAGCAGTGAGGGGATGTTGGATTTTTAATTAGGAGGTATTTGTCGGACAAGAGATGATTGGAAGCAAGTAGTAAGGCATTGCTGTTAATTGATTCTAGAGACCCTCTTTTATATATGTCATGTTCTTAATAATTTTATCCAACCAAAAGGCAATACTATGACCTGGGAAGTCATGAATTTGTGTGTATAATTTACATGAGGTTAGAGAAGCAAAGTAATTCAAGAGTCTCTGCTCTGGTTGTGAAATCCTTTGCTTCTAAGGCCAAATGGACTTGGGACATGTGTTGAGTGTGAGGTGCAGAAATATGAACTGCAAAAAAGGTTTTGCAAAACTTCAGTTACATAATCCCACAATTGGGAATGACAGTGATTCTTTAAATGACTAAATCCAGGATCTCTCAAACAGCAATCTTAATAAATCACCAAATTAATCTGTATAGGTTAGCTGAAAAAAATCAGGGAAATAATCAGTAGCATTATAAAAGCAAATCCCTCTTGCATGTTGTTTTCTTATGGCTGTACTCTTACATTAAGCTTGCATGTGCTCTCTGGTAACCAGAATATATCACAGGAATAAAAATAAGAAAATTCTTTTAAAAATTACTTATATTGTTTAATGTATCATCAAGTACTTTTTAAAATAACCCTAGTGGTTAGCTGACATGTTTTCTCTGGGGAGATAACCACATCCTGAAGATTTGACTGTCAGGAAGTGTTCTTTGGATAGTTAATCTCAGTTTTTCTCTGCCTTAAGGAAGAAGTTTTCGTAAACACTTTTAATCTGGAGAACAGCTATTCAAACTAGTAGCTTGATTCCATCTCAATTGCTAATTGGACTAACCTTTAAGGAGACTACTTGTTTGTTTTCATCTACCATTTTTCTCTTTACTTGTACCAATGTAATTCAGTACTCAATAATAAATTCTGGAAAGCACATACATTTTACTGAGAATGAATCAATAGTTTATCATATTTTCCCCTTAGCATGTACAATTGAATTATTGTGGTGCTGCAAATCATATTTGCCTTCCAAAGTTCTGTTTGCAGTCTAGAAGTAGCACACGGATGAAATGGCTTAATTAGTCAAAGATGCAAGGTAAATCTTACAGATGATCTAACTATGCTGTGCTGGAAAAAAAAAAAAAAAAGAAAAAGAGAAAGGAAAGAAGGAGAAATTGGAAGCTGTTAGCTTAACTGCTGTTACTTGTCATATTTTATTTTGTCTCTGCAGCTATATCACACTCTGCCCAGCTGCTGAGGTTCTGTTTCAGTCATTGTTGAGATGAATGAATCAATATTTTTTTAACATTTGTTATAAAGAACGTAATTCAGGCAGTGCCTAACGTAAATGTTTGCCCAGATCTCAAAATGCCTGATGTACTAACTAGGAATCTGGCATTTAAAATGTGCATTTTTTATTTGTGGAAAGTTAACTCGGTGCCAGGTGTACAGAACTGCTTCAGATAGCCCTGTATAAGTGGTTCTGCTATGGACAGTTGAAAACACTGCTGTGATATCTTACTGTTTACTTTCCCAAACCACAGAATATGACAATTTTGGTGATGTGATTTAAAGAACAAAAACAAAGGTGGTGTTTGCTAAGTTCTGATTGTTTATTTAACAGCAAATTTCTGATCAGTGCTTCCCAATTTTTCTGCAGCCCTGTGCTCCAGTTTTTGAGTATGACAAAGTTAGAACTAGACAGAAGTTTCAAAAGTAAAAAAAAATCTTCCCTACTGTGATTTGGACATTGCAGATTATGTGGTCACAATTAATCAGTACTCAGAAATCCCAATCTCTTTGCACTCTCTCTGTGGTCCTGCCAATATTCCTGACACTTTGAGAAACCTAAACTGAATATTGTATAAGCCTGAGATTTACTGCATTACAAGATTAAAACCAGATGAATTTATTTTTGAGTTGCTGACCTTAATAAGCCTGAAATCGTGCATTACTGCAGGACTTGCATCCATGATTTTCATTCCTTGCTCCTTACCATGTGAAACATTTTTTGAGAAGCTCTGGGTGATGCCAGAGAATTTTATTGCTACCAGTATCTTGCATAGCTATTTTTACATTAAATCTGTAAGGATAAATATATGTAATTTGCAAGAACTGGTGTTCTAATACACATTTACATAACATATGTCAATCAGCAGAATAGATTATGTCAGGCATAATCTACATTTCAAAAAGAGGAATAATTTTGTCTAATTGGAGACAATGGTAATCCCATACAGAGAAGAATGGTATAAGATTTCATCTATAAGTGTCAGATATAACATGATAGGTTGTTCATTTTCTGACAGAATTTCTTTACTCAGGAGGGTGAGTGATATTGCAAGACAATTTAGGTGAGAAATCCTTATGTCCAACCATCCAACAGTTTAGGTATTCCTTGCAAACTTTAAAGAATCACAGTTACTGTGAACTAGAAGGTGTTATTCTGCTGTGGCTCAAAATCCTGAGCAATATTTATAACCATCTTTCACTTTTCCATACAAATGTTTTTTTAATTGGTCCTGATAAATTTCTCCAGTGTTTACACTGCACTCTCATTAATGTTTAGAATGGTTTTACGTATGTTGACTGTTTCTAAAGCCTGTGGTTTCTATCCTGCACACCAATGATTTACAAGATTATAAACAAATAAAGGCCTAAAGAGAAGCTAGTAAATATTGTTTGGAAACTCAGGCACTTGCTACAACTCTTTCTCTGGATATTTTTTTTTCCTGTTTGCAATTTATACTTGTAAATGAACATTGGATGGGCATGTTAAAAGTGCCAGTCTGAAGGAACCTCAGGATTTGGGACTCTGAATATGGTGGAAAAGCAGAGTACCTTTCAACATCCTTTGGCTATAGCAGTATTCTGTCCCTGTGTGTTAGGAATAAGTGCAGGTGTGATGTGCTAAACTTAGGGAACTCAATTATATAAAGCTTAACAGCTTTTTGCAATTTAATAGTGGCAAAACAGTTGTAGCACTATATGTTGCTGATTGCACGTTACTAGTAGTGCTTTATGAATAACTGGTATCACTAATTAGTAATGAATAACAAACAGCAATTAATTTCTGGTAGCAATCAATGATTCACTCATGACTTATTGCTGGACTGTGGTCAGGAATAGCTTGAAACTGATGCACAAATGATCAGTTTGTGGGAACATTCTGGGAATTCATTTCAGTGATAGATTGTTGTTGCCATACACTGACTGATTACTAGTGAGTGTTATTGTATCATTTCCACGGATTATTAATGATTGTTTTTGACTTTCAGAGGTAGACTGTTCAAAATACCTGCTAATAAGCATTAAGTAAAGAGCTGGGTTGTAGAACAAACTGCAAAAAGGGCAGAAAAGCAGCAATGACCCAGCTGTCTACTTTGTGGAGGTCTTTGTCAGGCAATGCAACGTTTCCTGCTGATGACATGTATGAGTAAGGATGAGTGGGGAGGCATTAACTGCTGGGTCACTGGAAGGGAAACATGTTCCTCAAAAACAAAATAAAAACCTCCAACAAAATCCCTCAGTACTGTCTTCCTTATAGAGATTTTTTTTCTTAAGATCTAATCTAAATCTACTCTTTCCTTGAGGGAGAGGTGTTCCATCCCTCTGATTATTTTTTCGGCCCTCTTCTGGTTCCACTCCAACAGGTCCATGTCTTTCTGGTGCTGAGTACTCCAGAGCTGGATGCAATGCTCCAGATAGGTTCTCACCAGAACAGAGTAGAGGGGAAGAATCACTTCTCTTGACCTTCTGGCCACACCATTTCTGATGCATCCCAGGATACAGTTGGATCCTGGGCTGCAAGCACACATTGTCCAGTTTTTCATCCCCCAGTACCCCCAAGGCCTTTTCAGTAGGGCTGCTCTCGATCCCTTCATCCCCCAGCCTGTATTTGATACTAGGGGTTGCCCTGATCCTGTTGTAGGACCTTGCAATTTGCCATGTTGAACCTCATAAAGTTCACATGGTCCCACTTCTGGACCTTTTCCAGGTCTCTCTGGGTGGCATCCTGTCCTTCAGGTGTGTCAGCTGCACCACTCAGTATTGTCTGCAAACTTGCTGAGTGTGCACTTCATTACACAGTCTATTTTGTGGGCAATCTTAAACAAAATTGATCCCAGTAGAGACACTAATCATCAATAATCTACATCCAGACATTTAGCTGTTGACTAAAACTCTCTGGCTGAGACCACTTAGCCAATTCCTTATCCAACCATCAAATCCATGTCTCTCCAATTTATGGAGAAGAATGTCTTGTGTCAAAGATCTTACAGAAGCTGAGATAGATAACAGCCATAGCTCTTCTCTTGTCCAGTAATGTAGTCACTCCTTCATAGAAGGTCACTATGTTGGTCAGGCAAGACTTGCCCTTGATGCTGGCTTTTTTGAGTCACTTCCTTGTCCTCCATGTGTCTCCTCTTAGTCAATTAAAAGCAATTAGTAAAGTTAACCAATAATGATGAAACCCCAACTGTCTTTCCATTATGGAGGTGGTCCAGCTAGTCCTAGATTTTTGGGGTCTGAAAATCCTTGGGGCTAGATTTAAAGAAAGATTTAGGAATAACTCTTGGTTCTTTGTACTTATACTATTAGCACTGATTGGAGCATGCTTTAATTGGGGGCAGGTGCCTGCTGGCTGATTTATAAACCTTTGTGGCTGGGTGTTGTTTGGTCTCTTGACAGAAAGCAAAAGCTACAAGTAAGAGGTAGGATTGGAGTACTCTTCACTGTCTCACTAGTAAGACTTTTAAAGCAAACTTGCTGTGGCAGTAATATCAGGGCTTGTAGGTACAGGGCCATAGAGTAGTGCTAGAACAACAGAGGGAGCATGGCTGCAACAGCTGAAGCAAAGGCTTCAGAGCTGCAAGTGAAAGACAAGCTACAGAACCACAGATAGGTGATCCTTGCTGTTACACAAGCTAAGACACATTAGGTGCTCTGAGTGAAAGCAAGTTCTAGGTTTCTCTTCACTGTGACTGCTTGTTACCTGTGTCTGAGAAGCCAAAATACACTTGACTGACCAGCATTTGAGAACAAGGTAATGTTTAAATTACTCTTTCTCTCCTTGTTTGCCTGAGTGCATATTCTATTGTTCTCTTGAGATTTTTGAGATCCTTATTTTTTTGCTCTTTGCTGTGGTAAACTTGCCTGCTGATAAATCTGAACTTGAAAAGGTATTGAAAGTGTAAAAAAAATTTCAAGGGTATTTTGCATTCCCTTTTACTGCAGAGCAGGTAGATAACAGTTAAAGTCAGAAATAAGCAACAAAGACTCTTTCTAACTCTTGTGCTGAACTCAAAAGAGAGTTTAGATACGATTTAGGCATCTAAGCCCAAGAGTGTGAGTTCACAGACACTACCTAACAGTTTGAGTGCTCAAGAGCTTGTCAATTCTCAGTTTTCACCAGTAAAGTTGCTTTATTCAAATAGTCTGATTTTAAGAAACAGTTGTGGTGGCTCAGTGATTCTATTTTCAATTTGCAGTTGAGAACATGCTATCCAGATGAGCTTCCTTTGGAGGGGAGGGAAGCCCTGACAGGGTTCAAAGCCTCTTAACAGAGCATGTGATGAAACCTGCACATCCGGCAGCAGACCCAGAAGCTGAACACTGCACTTGTAAGGTTTCAGTCACAAAAACAAGACAAAGATTTGACTAGTCACAGCCTGCAGTCTGTTGCCCACAGGCTTAGAAGGACAGAATGGGACTAGCTGGCTTCTGCAGATACTTTGTTTTTCAGTTCACATGTCTAAAACATCAACAGTGACTTTTCTGTTGTTCCATTTTTTGGCTGTAATGGTCACTAGTGGCTGGCTGAGGTTTGCAAATAATGAATTCAGAACTTTCAAGGTACAGTTTGAAGCATGTCTCTCTTTGCAATCAGTACATATAGAAGAATGTAGCTAGACCCAGAAGGTGTATTTGTGTGCAAATATTGGTTGTTCTTCCTTCAAAGAAACAACAGAACCTCTTTGTAGGATGCAGAAAAAAAAAATAAATCTGAACTGCCACAGAACCATATCAAATGGTGCTGCTTCCTCTGTAAAGGAGGATTGTCTTTTGAGGAGTTCTGAGCTAGCAGCTGTCTTGGTTTTGAGGATATCACTATCTGAATGGGTTCCCTGGAAAAATTCTCCAGACTTGCAGAAGGAAATCAGATGTGGACAGGTACTGTGTTAAAAGTATTTATGTGAAACTGTTAGCTTATCTGTGTTGATGTCAGGCCTGATGTGTGAGCTGGGCAGTTTCCAAGCTGAAGTTACACTGTTAAGCAGTGATGGATGGTAAATGAGGAATAATTGAATACCCCTTATTTTAACAAGGGCCTTATTTTCAGATTTAGAATATGGTTTATTTCGACCTTCCTTATCATTGCCAGGTGTCTCATCTCATTTTGTCATTTTTGTCCTAACAAACACTTTCATGCTGTGCCAGCCCTTTTTACTCAATCTGAACTGAATAAGAAAGAACCCTTTTCTAGGAGAATTTATGGAAGGAACACATGAGCAGGAAACGAAATTCCAAAGGGTGTGAAAGACAGAAGTTATTTTGGGAAATGGGTCCTTTGCAGGATCAAAATGCAGAGGGGCAGAAAGTGTGAAACTTTGGGCAGGAGAGGAAAGGAAGCAGCTCACTATCAGATATGGAAGTTGTGCTGAAAACCAAGCAAGGACACCAGCATTACCTACCTTATCTCCTTTGTCTTAAGGATTGAGTCTTTGTCTTAAGTTTGGGTCAAGCATCATTTCTGCTGCAAAAGCTGTAGTTGTCTCCCTCTGGAGACTGAATTCCATAAAAACCAGAGTGTCATACTACAACAAAGGCAGTGGGGATTATTTTTCCTGTCTCTAACCCTTCAGCTGCTTTAATAGTCTAGCATTTCACTAGAACATATAATCTGGTAAATATCAAGAATATCAACAGATATTTTCACCTTTCACCAGCCAACTTCCCCAGTAATTCTCTTTAGTTGCTTTAGATTAATTTTTGCTATGAATTTGGAGCAAGTAGTGGCTCCTGTTTCTACTTAGTACAGTTGGTGGCTGTGCCCACCATTATACACCTGTGAGACCAGGAAATTGTCTGGATTTAGAGGAACAAAGTTTTTGCTTTCTCCCCCTCTTTGAACTTTACTGGGGTACTCATTTTGAGAAGACCCCATTGTTTTCTAACCTGAAGAGAAAGTAGTGATGGCAAAAAAACCTCTGATACATCATTTTAGGTAACAACTTTCATCCTTTGTGCTCTACCTCCAAACAATTAACTTATTTTTACAGTTTGATTTGTGTGAATTTTACATTTTGAAGCATCTGGAGTCTATTGTTATCTCAGTTAAAAAAGCTTTTACCTCTTCTGTTTTTCTGAAAATTCTTGGGTTTAAGGGCTGTTTTAGTCATATTTCCTCCCCTTATGAGGGCAAATGTGCTGTGATTTGATCCCTTTCTGATCAATTGAATATCTGTTCAACTTCTTTGGCACAATTTTTAATTATCTTAAAATATACCAGCTAGATCCTCTAAACAATGTTGTTGCCTATTTATTTAAAATAGTGAACCCATAGGAAAATGTTTTTGAGCATTTTGAATTAATATAAACCAGGCAGGATAATTTACAAAACAATCTCTGGAGATGCATAAGCAAAACTTATTAATCATAACCACAGCAGACTACAAAACTCCAGTACAAATATTTGCACTTCTGTCACAGCCACTTATCAGATCTGTGCCAAATGCTGACAGATTTTAAAGACAATCACATTAAGTATTAATCAAGCTTGAAAGATGCAGCTGAGTAACAGCATACTAAAGAGACATCCATCCCTTTGTCTCTCAGAGAAAACAGCACACTCCAAATACTCAGCCTCTTGCCCTGAAACATGTTTAAAAACTGTTCTAGTCCCATGCGGTTCCCTTGAATCTTTTTTGCCTCTCTTTCTGATGTATTTTCCCAAAGCTTCAAATATCTCACCCTCCATGAAATGATTAAATACGCAGAACAGGGCTTCTGTCTCAATGGTTTCACTTCACTTAAGAACAGTAGCAGAATAAAACTCACAGACATGTTTTAAACATTTATTTGCCCCAGTGTACAACATTGATCACATTTCCACTTAGATTTTTTCTTTCTCCCATGATAGCATACATCTTTTTTTTTTTTCTAGTTGTGCTTCCATCACCTCTCTTCATTCTTAACTTTGTGGGTTTTTTTTTCCATAGCATCTATTAGGCTGGGGACAACTAAATAAGCTCCACTGCTGCACAAACTCTTTGAGTCCCTGTTTAATATTTTTCCACACAGTTTTCCCACATTATTTCCAGTGATTCCACCCCAACTCCTGTTGTGTCTGTAATACTGCCTGACTTTCTCCTTCTCTAAGGCTGGTCCTGTTTGTGAAGCAATCAGCAGGTGCTACTTTATTCCATTATCAGCTGCATTATCTCAATTCCTGCATCCGATCTGCTCTAGCGGATTGTTACCAAAGACCGCACTAGTGGCAGCCTTCTGTCCTTCTCCCCCAGGCTCTGTCTGGGCCTGTATCCCACAAAGATCAGCTGCCAGTTTCCATCCTGACAGGCTTTGGCCTGCTTGAACGCTTTCCTGGTGCAGGATGGCTCTTCCCCTTTGCAAATGCACCGAGGTGCTTTGCTGCTATTTCCCCACAGCTTACCGAAAGTCTGGGTGCTGTTTCTTCTGAGAGACCATGATCACCAGAAGATATGACACAGGTCATTAGTGAGGCTTCTGTGTGCATGTGTAGGTGGAACAGGATTTAGTCAGGACACAGAATGTATGTACAGCTTGATCATGGAAAGGGCTCAGATTTGCTGCTGCTGTGAAGACACCTTTCCTTGGTCTGCAGGCAATGAACAAGTCCTTGTGGTTTCCTTGGCCATGCAGGGAGCAAGGCAGGGGAATTCCTTTTGTGGTTTGGTTCATCATAAAATACTCTGAAGCAACACATTCAGAGGGGACCCAGTTGGTCACTAGCACAGCTCTATAGAAAGGAAGAAATATACACCATCAGAGGGGCCTCTCTAGTCACAGTCCTGTAGAGAAGCCCCTGGTTTAATCAAGCAAACAGGACAATAGCATTTGCTTGTAAATCTATACCCAAGCTGACAAAAAAAAAAAAAATAGAAGTAGTAACTCTACATCTTTCTGGACTGGCCTGGAAATAAAGATGTGAATATCATCAGCACAAGCACCTCCATCAGGGTAGGATGTGGACAGAGATATGCTCCTGAGATACTCCAAGACAGCCTAGTTCTGGCTCATCCAGCTTTCTAGATGTTCTATAGGTCCTGGTCCAAAAAAGACATCCTTTAGTATGAGAGATTTGCCTAGCTGTCTAACTGAATCACATGCAGAAGTTAAGCCAGATTTTCCTTCTGAAATATTACTGTGCCATCCTTGGGTGGTTCAGTCTGTTCTGATTTGTGGTTGTGCACATACCACACTCTGGCCTGAATGTAAAATTTCCTCTATATGAGTCCATGCTCCACCTTGTCACTCAGCAAGGTATTGACCTTGTAAATGTCATGGGCTGAGAGCGCTGAGGGAGGAGCAGATGGGCAGAGAACGGGTGGGACTGAGCGCTATGGAGGAACAGCCATGTGTCAAAAGAAATGGTTCCTAGCCAAAGCCCAGCTCCTATTTGTATTTATTCTTCTACCTATGCATCTGTGTATCTGTGCAGATCTTCTGATGTCTGTTCAAAACCTTGCAGCTGGCTGGTAACCTTTCCCAGCTGGTGGAAGAGGGGAGCCAAATGTGCAGACAGTGCAACCAGGGGATGCCTAAGGGGGAAATAAAAAGGCATCAGATGGAAGCCAGTGTGTGTCAGTGAGAGTGTGGGTGCCACAGCTCTGCTGGCAAGCCGATTGGGTTGACTTATTAGCTGTGGCTTGTACAGTGACATGTGTCTGGGGATTGCTGGGCACGTTGTGCAGCTATGTTGGCTTGTGGAAGCACATCAACTGCACTGAGACCACGGTGTACGGGTACCTCTGAAGGTGGATTACTCAGGCTGCCCTGTAACCAGAGCCTGGGTCAAATCTGAGATTCTGGACTTCTGGCCCTGATAGGTACCTCTCTTGGGACTACATGAACAAAAAGGTATTATGTAAAATGAATAAAGCTGCCTGTCCCATTAATTTCAGTAGGCTTAGAGTGAAATTAAATGTCTGGGTGTGAGAAGTAAACTCATTGTTGCATACATATCACACTTCTTACAAATCCTTAAAGTAGCATATGAACAGTGAATAGTACACAATCCTTAACTCTGTACTCTGCAGAGGGCCAGGGGTTAGGAATTACAGTACCTGGAAAGAAAGGAGAAATTGGACTACCTTATTTAAAATCTGTAGCAGTAGCTTTGTCATTGAAGGGTGAAGTTAGAAATAGGTGCACTGGATTCTTACACAGTCTGCGTTATGAGAACATGAAGAGATCAGCAGTTGTTCTAGGTGGGTCACTGTGTGCATGCTCTTAGTCATCCTGAAGCATAGAATGTGTTAGGTGGGGAGGGACCTTTAAAAGTCATCTAGTCCAAAACCCTGCAGAAAGCAGGGAAATCCTGCACCACATCAGGTTGCTCAGAGCCCCATCAAGCCTGACCTTGAATATCTACAAGGATGGGGCCTCCACCACCTTTCTGTTCCAGCGATTGACCACTCTAGTATTGAAGAACTTTTTCCTAGTATCCAACCTAGACTTCCCCTCTTCTAGTTTAAAGCCATTACCCCTCACCCTATTGCTACAGGCCCTGGTGAACAGTTCTTCCCCAGCATTCTTATAGGTACCTTTCAGGTATTAGAAGGCCACTATAAGATCCACCTGGATCCTTCTCTTCTCCCAGCTGAACAAGCCCAAATCTCTCAGCCTATACTCATAGGAGAGGTGCTTCAGCCCTTGGATCATTTTTGTGGTCCTCCATTGGATATGCTCCAGCAGATCAACATCCTTCTTGTGTTGAGGGTTCCTCATGCTGAGCTGTTCTCTTATACATGCTCCTGTGCTGCATTTCAATGATGCAATTTTGCTGTTGGGGTGAATATATGCATCCCCATATAGGACAAAATACAAATATTTGTTGTTATCTAATGAGATGGTTGTACCACCAGGGTACAACACTATTGTTGAACATTTTCCACCATTGTGCTTACTTTCAGTTAGTGATCACTGCCATTCAGATTGAAAGCTTTTATTTTAGTCTCTATCTCAGACTGGTGTGTGCTTTATAAAGTTGGGTGTGGAATGTTGCAGTTGATATTTTTAAAAGGCAGACTTGTTGGGAAGAGTTAGATTACATGTGGGAATGGCTTTCAAAAAGATGTTCTCAAGTCTGCCTGTTTTTCTGTGCCTTTTCCAGGACTGCCTACTCATCCACTTCTTTTCCATTTTTCATGGTTGGTTCATAGCAGATAACAGCCTACTAAATCTGACCTCCAGTGGAATTGGTCAAAAGGTGGTCTCTTCAGACCTCCAGAGGCAAAACCTTCTGTTGTGGTTCTAGTAAGAACCAGTATGACTTTTTAGCAGGATATGATTTTTCTACACCTGAAATATACCTGTGTTCTAAAGCCAGCAAAACTGTATATTTTTTGCTGAAACAAAAGTTGAGTTAATAATAGGCTTGTTCTGGAATCATAATGCACAGGAAACACTTTCTACTGCTGGTTCATTTGAGAAAACATAAAGGCAGTATTCAAATCACTGAAAGCCAAGATGAGGTTCTTTAAAGTAGGAATGTGAAGCAATGCTAGTTTGCTTTAACAGAATTAGGGAGCTTTAAATTTTACTTCAGTCTTTCCCAAGAGAGAAAACGTGAAAAGTTAGTCTAAGAATAAATAGATTAAAAAAAAATTAAAGCTGATCTCACCACATTTCCTCTCATACATACTCTGGGAGAGTAATCAGTAATTGCTTTAATTACCACCACCAAAGTAATTACTCCATTTGACAAGGTTAATTAAAAATAATTTAATAACACTGTCCCCTATTAGAGTGGGGAAATTGGACATGTAACAGAACCTTTAACGGATTCACCAGTGTTTCTCAGCTTGTTTCAGATGGTAGGTCCTAATTATGGTCCAGCCTACAAATTTATCAGCCTTAATGTATTTGATAAGTAAATTACTATATAGAGAAAAGCTTAAAGCTGAATTTTAGGTCCTTGAAGCTCAGTTCAATAATTTTTTGGATCTGCTCCTAAACCTAAATTTTTTTTAATCCAAAAATTCCTGTTTAGTTCTTGCCTAACCCTGTGAAACCTACAGTTCTTTAGAAGTCTTCACATTAAGACTGAAAGCTCTCTAGGGAGTTGCAGCTGTACTTGGTGCATGTTAAGATTGTCCACAGTCTGAGTGCTGGTTTTGGTGTGTGGTGGTTTGTTTTTGTTTAAATTTTTTTATTGTGGGTTTTTTTTAAGTCTTGCTGAGATCTGAAAAATGAAGCAGAAAAGGAACATATCTGCAATGGACCCGATACAACAGGTGTGATTTCCTCCCTTAGCCTCAGGGACTCTCAAACCCAGGACTTCAAAAAGCGTTCTACCTGATGTACTAAAGGCTATCTGTGGGGCTGAAGGCAGATTGCGCTTCTCCTCCTCTTCCTCCTTGGTGCAGCGTTATGGGAAAGGGAAGGAGAGTACAAGAAGGTGTGTATTCACTCAGCCTAGTCACTAGCATGCTTGCTTACCTCAGGCAGGTGGGAGTGTTGGGTTCTCATTGCCAAGTTTGTTTCTGTATTTTGTTGTTAGCTGGTATGCACAGAAATACATAAATAGTGCTTGGGCAGTGGCCCTGAACCCTCACCTCCCCAGAACGTATCCTAGCTACAGGTCTCCACCACTGCAAACTCCAGATAGAGTAATCTTGAATGCTGGTGTGCTGTGTGACAGTTTCTCAAAGGAGAGTGGCAATCACTACCACCATGAGTACCTGACTATGCTGATCAATTGTTGCATCAGGAGAGAGGGCATGTGGATTTTAACACCCTTGAGGAAAAAAAAATCTGCACCTGCTGACTCCTGCTGAATGCCAGGTTATTACATGAAGTGCAGCTGCCACCTCCTCCTTGTGATAGATTTTAGAAGATAGCAAGCCATGGTTATAAAATATAGTTGCCATGAGTGTGATCTTCTCAATGTACAACAGCTGTACTGGGAACATTTATTGTAATTGTGCATAGAAACACTTAGCTTCCCTTTTTTTAATTGGCCATAGTTGTGTGCTAGACAGCAAGTTGATCTGCCTGTGAAATACCAGCAAGGCTGAAGCTGAGCCAAAGAGGTTGCTGTCATCTGTGCTCATCACTACCTACTTTTGCTCATGGCTATTATTTACTTAATCTAGTTGCCAATGACCTCTTTGCTTCTCAGCCTGGTTCTATGAAAACAGCCCTGATTCATTTATACACTCCTAATAGGAAAAGTTTACCATGGACCCCTTTGCTTTGCCAGAACTGGGTTAGGAAGTGACTGCCCCCACATCTGAGAAGTGACAGACACCAAGGAATTTAGCTGCCTCTAGTATTAAGTGGCTGCTGATCAGAAGCTTTCACTAGTGGATTTTTGAACATAAGCACATGAAATCTCTAAGTCTAGTCTTGCAATTTAAGCATATAATGGGTTTCATAGCTTTTTAGAATGTAAACAAAGATGTGGCTAATGACTTCCCTCTGTTTCCCCATTAGGGAAATGACTGGGCTCTGTGTTTGCAGGTTACAAATGGGGACAAGAAGAAGGTTGCTTTAATCTGATTCTGAAAGGCTAAACACAGAGAAACAATGCCCACTCCCCAACTGATGAGCACTTCAGCAGGCTAAGTGGTTGCGTATTGCAGTACTCAGGCATTGCAGGGACCTCTGACATCAGGGCAATGCACCAAAGCAGAATTTGTACTGCCTGCATTTCATCTGCATATAATTATGATATTTTCTTGCCTTGGTCTGTCTTTCCCCATTTAAATCTTGCTGTTCAGGAGCTTTCATGTTAAGGTGCTGCAACTGAGAATAAGATGCTGCATAAACTTAAGCATCTCTGTGCTATCGACTTCAGATAGATGCATTTCTCTCCCTCCTCCTGAAGTAAAAATTGCAGATAATGTTCAATCCAAGGAAGGACATTTGTCACTTAGTTTCATTAGGGTGATTTGGCTCAAGGGGAGACATCCAATGAAAAGGGATTATCTCAATTATGTGCCACGACCTTGAAAATGAAAGGAACACGGGTTTTAATGTGACTGTTTTTGCTCTGACTCAGCTTCTGTTCTCATTCGTAATTTAAATAGCATTCTCTTGAAAGTTTGTATTAGCAATGTCACCTAATTACCTGTTACACTACAAAACGTCTACACGAGGGGGGGCTGTTTCTCATGGAGTGAGGTTTCTCATGGAGCCTCCCCTGGACAAATCTATTGTAATAAATTCCACAAATGGACTGCAGATGTCAGCTCTCCAGCTCTGATTAAAAGAAGATCTTTAAAACTGTCTTGCTTCGGATATTCCCTACAGTTTTATTAGTGCTTTCCCGAACCAATCATTTCATTTTGTTTCCCTGAGTGCCATCAGGAAGAAAATTCATAATGGTGGGATATCAGCTATGGGTGTTACTTGGTTTATAACCAAGGAACAGGGTGGGGTTTTTTGTTGGTTTTTTTTGTTTGGTTGGTTTTGGTTTTTGGTTGTTTTTTTTTTTTTAGGGGACAGCTACCAGCAGCAGTGATATGCACAATGTGCAGAGACAGAAATGAAACAAAGGCCCAGTAGCAGGAGAGGCATAACAGAGGGCACAAAACTGAGAGTAAGAAGTTTGGGTGCTGCTCCAGTAGGTCATTAGCTGACTGGTAAGATCCAGATTGCTCTGCTGTGCTTTAGTTTCTGTAAGGAGAGGGTAGTGATACTTACTTAGATTATGAAAAGATCTACAAAATAAGGATTAATTTTCTTTCAGTGGATATGTACTTTCTGGTGCATCATAAACACGCTTTTAAAAAACAGAAAAACACAGCCAAATAGGAAAAAACTTTATCATGTGCAGATCAATGCAGCTGCTTTCCCTTTCCCTTCCTCCTTTCATACACCCTCCCATCCTACAAGAAGTAGTCACATACCATCCTTGACCCAGGCTTGTCTATATTTCATTAATCATCAAGAAGTTCTGTAGCCAGAGCATCTTTAACTTTCATGGGAGAAGTATCTGGAAATTCCTCTTTTCTCCCATCAATAGACAGGGCAAGTGGGATTAGAAGACAAAATACTTCCCCATAAAAAGGTCCCTTAAGAAAAATAACGGCAGTGCCACTGTGGGAAGCATTTAAAGTTACACTGATGACAACAGTCACATTTCAGTGAGAGAGAAAATCTGTTCTTTGATCGTTAGGCACAGCTAGATTGGGAAGCCTTATGACTGACATATTTTGGTTGTCCACAATATTCACCTGGAACCCTGATGACAAGTATCTGTTGTACCACAGAAGTACTGCTCAAGAAAGCAATGAAGCTGACTGAACAATCATTTCTCATGAGTTGTTGCTACATTGGCCTTAATGTTGTCAGTGAAGACAGGTGTTTTGATCCTCAATCCTCCATGGGTAGCTTTTAAAATAGCTTCTGTAAGAAGCACAGCCAGGAAGGGAGCTTTGAAATCGTGGTTTTCAGTCTCCTGATGGAACCGTCGCATCCTATATGTGTATACTCTGCATGTACAAGTCTTTTGCTGAGCTGGTGAAGTTAAGGGATTTGTATACAGGATTATTTCTATATGGGATTATGTTGTTTATGTATGAGTGTTGTGTAATGGAGAAATATTACTTCACATAATTGCTTGTAGAACTAAACAAATCCCCTGTAGTTTGTGCTCTTTCTGTCTAAATCGAACTGAAGAGAGTTTAGGAAATGATAATTGTGTCCCCTTTCAGTCACTGCCTTAATCCTCCCTTTAACAAGTGAGCAATTACAGTGTCACAGTGGAATCCTGTAGCAGTAACCCATAGAGTTCATGCTAGCCAGCACCTATGGCTCAAATGCTGTCACTGGCTACTTGCAAAAGACTTTGTGTGCGTTACCTGGGGGTTTGTACAAACAGCAGTCTGAAATTTTTCACAAGCAAAGCTATTAAATTTCTATAGTGTATTTATCAACAGATAGCAACAGAGGGAAGTAGTGTGGATTTAAGACCCAGCCCCACTCCATCTCCTCCTCTTATCTGAAAAAAAATCCTCCAACCAATCCACAGAACAGAAAATACCCATGGAATGAATTTGAATTAAGGACTACAATGTGCCTCATCCAGGCAATCAATTTAAAATCAAGTCAACAAAGAGCAAAACTATGCCCCAAATGTTCTTTGAATATTTTTTTAATTAACTCTGTTTTCATTACATTTTTGCAGCTGCTTCTGTTCCTCCAGGTTCTGAGTAGAACTGGAGGCAGTGAATGGAAACTAAAAGAGCAGTTGTTATATAAGGCACGGGGATCTCTCAGATTTTTCCTCTGCTAGGATTTATGGTTTCAGATCCTCATGCTGGTGGGGCGGGGGCAAAGGGAAACAGGGGAGAGGAGTGTTGAATCCCTCTTTAAAATTTGGCATGTTTTTTTGGAGTTCAGCCCTTTACACAGATTTATGATGGGGTTCACGTGAAACGCTTTTTTCCGATATTTCTTTTTCTTTTAAACAAGTTCTGACCACAGTATAACTATTCAGTATGAGAATTACAGGACAAGTTTGAACTCTTAAATGACAGGTAATTTTGGGAGGTCAGATGTTCTTATATTCTCTGGGAATTGTTAGCCTTTGAGGCTGTCTAGAAAGAATGCACCATTGAGAACCTATTTTCAAATCATCATTCTGAAGATCTGCAGAGAATCTAATATTTATTTTATGCTTTGAGTGAGTATTAGGGAGAACTGATTCTAGTTAAAACAGTTTATTAATTTCTCATTTTAAGTACCAGCATGAACAAGTCTCATTATTTCTAATATAAATTTCTGTATTTCTATCTCTGGAGATGTTCAAAACCCAGCTGGACAAGGTCCTGCACTAGTATAACATCCTTTTAGTGGTAGGCTGTAGAAGATGACTTCCAGAATTGATTATTCTATGGTTCTCACTGAAGCTCTTTTTAAAAGCTAATCTTGATATAAGCTTAGAAATCTGCTTGTGATCAGGATCTGCAACAAATGTTAACAATGTTATTTATTGATTCATTCAGAATCTTTTCTACCATTTGCCCTGACTTGGGCAGTTCCATCATAAGGTGATGGGACAGATTTTTCCATAAAAGCAAGAGAGATTTAAGGAATTTACTTGGAGGTTGATTGTGTTTAAATGGCTGCAGGTCTGTAATTGTTCTATTATGGCATACTGTACTCTAAGGCCACTCCTTCCTGCCTAATCCTATTTCCTAAGCACCTGTACTGCCTTTGGGTCAGCAAGGAGTCCACTTGGAACTTAGTCTCCCCAGTAGTGTGGAGGTGGATTCTCAGCCTCTATTGGCCAAATGCTCTGGCTAAGGGTGCTCCACGCTTTGTGGACGTGGCCAGCACTCACCAGTGGGGTGGTCTCAGTATGGTCACACTGAGAAAGTAGTTAACAGTGCAGCGTAAGTGGGATCTAGGATTCTCTGGCAGACAAGAGATAAAGCAGATCATACATTCTGTCCCAGCAAAATTGAATTCTGGACACAGTACTGTAGGAGAAATGCTTAAGTTTTTGTATAGTCAGTGGTCCATTGATTGCAACAAGACTAGTAGGGGTAGGCAGATTTAATGTCAAGTGGAACTAATGACAAACTAAAACATTACATGTAATGCTTTCTTGATGAATAGTCACTTTACAAGAAAGTCTTTGGTATAATAAGTTTTAAGGGATGATACTGATTTTCTGGGGTGAACAGGTTTCCTAAAAGGTTGTCCTTTTTGTTCCATTTTTAAAGGCAAAACAATTTAGGCATGGAAATCTGCTTGCTCAAGACAGAAAGTAAAGGAGATTTTTTTTTTCTGCTAATATACTTATAAAAGTACTGTCAGTCTCAGGCTGTTAAAATCTACCACTGAATCAATGTTCAATATTTATTTACTAGAGAGATTAAATAAAAGTGTGGCTTCTCCTCACTTCCTACACATAATTATAATTATTTCCATGTTCTAAGCAGTATTTTTTAGAATCTTATTTTTGAATAAGAATAAGCACTGTATGCTTTGAAACAGTATGAACTGTTATAATTGATAGAGTTTATTAAAAAAAAACCAAAACAAAACAACTTAGGATTATTTAAGGTGTCTATTTCCTGCAATATGTTTGTAATGTGTGACTTTACCATCCAGCAAGAGAATAGGGAGGGGGAAGCACAGAGAAATGCATTAGTGCTACTGAGAAGTACTGTGTACATGTTAGTATTCCTAAATTCAAATCCTGGAAGGGGATGTTCATCTCCTCCTATTGTCCCAAAAAATCAGGGAAGTGAGCAGTGAAACAACAGACACTCTTTTATCACTTATCAAAGTCCTTTATATCCAGGTCACAGTAGAAGTAACTTTAAACCAGATGTTCATATTTAATGTAAAAATACGTAATGTAATTATTCATGCAACCATTTAATTGTTCCCTGGGACAATGGTATAGGAAATGCAGTGATGATGTTCTTGTTTTATGCATGCTGAAAAGCTGAAGTGCTTCTTTAACCTAGAATGTTTGTGCAAAGGAGTGTGTTTGAATCTGCTTAAGATTTGCTTGAAACACAGATGTATTTGAATGTTGTAGCTCCCACTCCCTCCCCTCTGCCATCCCATTGTTAACTGAAAAAAGCAGTTAACATGTTGGCAGTGTTCCACATCCTCGTATTGCAGGGATGAATTCGAATGTAAGGAGGGAGTGTTTGAATGGAAAAGCAAAAATCGAGGTAAAATTGCTGTATCTTCTTGTTGATGGTCTGTTTTTCTGCTCTTATAAACAAGAGCTTTTGTGGTATCCAAACAGCTCTTGATTCTGGTTTTTCCCCCTGATTTTGGAAGAAATATCTTACTGGGTAAACTCTTTAATAATAGATTTGTGGTTTGTGGGGAGTAACTCTGGAGGTGCAGGTGTCTGGGGACACCTCTGTTTAATCCAAACATCCTAGAATGCTATGTCAGTTTTCTACCCAGGATTCAAGCCAAAGTAAAAGCTGATATTCTTCAAAAGATTGTCTGCCTTGCAAGTTGAAGTGGTACTGCGTATGAGATGTGCTTTGTGTTCTGCTCCTTCGCTTTCAGCCTTTTAGATGGTGAATGTGCTGTGTATATTCACTGGAGAAAAAAAAAAGCAACAAAAAATAACTTAAAAGAAAAAAGACTAGTCAGATCATTTCCTTCTTTATTTACAACTACCAAGTATTAAAGATAATTGGAATTTTCTTATTCAGAAACCAGTTGGTCCTCTTGCCTGGCCACTCACAGTCACAGTGTTTAAAAATAATAAAAAAAAAAAGTTGGGTTCTTTTCATAGAATAAAGCTCTTGTGGAGAACTGAAACTCATGAACAGGATGGTCAGTCATTGAAGGTCAATGGAAGTTTCCAATGAAAGGGTCTGTTGCAACAGCATCTTCATCTAGATTCAGTGGGTGTCTCTGAACAGCTGTTCTAGTATATTCTCCTATCTAGCTGACATAGGACATTCCAGTGCCCAACCCATCATTCATCGCTGCTATTATTTTAAAGTATGTACAGAATTTTTCCTTAGTTACATACAAAAGGCAGCTTTGCACATATAGGAACAGTTTCTAATGGTATCACCATATATCTTCATGTACAGTTTGGTCAGTTCTCCAGCAGGACTTGCCTAGAGGAGTCACTGCGAGTACTGGAATTTCCATGCAGTGTGCTGGTCAACACATGTAAGCATACCAAAAGAGCCTATCCATAGCAGAGAATCCCTAGACCTGGAGAGCTCCAGTAATCATGAAAGAAAGGCTTTGGTATGACTAGTTTTCTGTCCATAGTCTCATCTCAGACCAGTGTCTATCAATGCAAGGACTAGCTGGAGATTTCCTGTAGGAACCTGAAGCACTAAGTGCACACAGTCAGTCTTGATACCAAACTACATTAAACTGTAATTTGGATTTTTTTTTCTTCTAGAACAGACATAGCCAAATCCATGGAATCTGAGTTATGCTACATGTTTGACTTTCTCCTCTTTAACAGGGTTTCTGATGCAGAGGACCTGTGTTTAGATTTGACAAGAGGCAAGTCCAGAAGCCATCAATTCAGTGTAACCTGCATCAGACCTGCTATAAGGGATCTCATATGTCCAGCAAGTCCTGGATGCATTGAGCTCAGAGCTCCATGGTGTATAATGCTCACTGTGAATCATCTTATGCACAGTGTATTTGTCTGAACTCACATACAATCCAGATTTGTGTTTTGCACACATGGTGACCACTTCTCAAATAACACCGGAAATAGAGGCAATGACTCAAAATACACATACCAAAGCCAGTATTCTGTTGATCAATAGTGCCAGAGTTGGCAGGTCTAGATACTTGTGGTTGTTAGTTTGGTCCATTAAATGCAGTAATGACTATGTTAAGTGTAGCAGTAAAGATGATAATATTTCATCCCCATACAATCCTTTGAAAAGAGGCAAAGTCCTGTGTCTTCCTGCGGAATTTATGTCAACCCTCAGCAAGAAACAGCTTCATTTGGGCTGATCCTCCTTATTTGGAGGTTATTTGAAGAGCTCCTATCTAACCTCACCCTGGCTGTTCTCCTGCTGTGTGCTCCTACAAGTGTTCCCTCAGCACATGAACATGTAGCCATTTAATATGACAAAATGTTCTTTATTTCACTGTTAGGGTAACAGTCTTCTTCCTGCCAGTTATTCCCCTTGGTGTTGCTGGTAATGGTGGCCTCACTGCTGTCATATACTACACGTTGTATTAAAGTGACTGTTGTCATTTTGATTTTTTTTTCTGTGCTAGTTATGTTTTAAGGAACAATTGTTGCATGACTGTTGGGTAACTAAATTACACATGGGCCTAGATAAACTTCTTTAAGAAAATGGGATGTGATAATAAGGTCTGTTTGAACATCTTTAAAAGGGTCAGATAGACCCTACTCTACTGGTTAGTGCTTGTCAGTACAGTGTGTACTTAGAGTAAGTAGTCTCATATGTAGTATCAGCCCCATTGGCAGCTTAATTACAGGGCTGTAACATTGTCTTAGTAAAACATGAGATAATAACTGTACTTGATGTGGTCTATCTGATGGGATCTAGGCTGTGGCCATTGAGTATTTTTCTATAGTCACTGACTTTTGAGTTCAATGTCTTACTCATTTAACTACACTCAACATCGTGTTTCCACACATGTTTAAGGAACAGAAATTTTGTTACTGGTAAGACAGAAACACGAACAGCAATTCAGTGAGTAATATCTGACATTCTGTATGAAAAATCATTACATTTTAAAGTGAATTCAGGGCAACTTTTGCTGGAAGGAAGCATTTTGCTAAAGTGAGGAGGCTGCTAGGGGACAAAGACATCTTTTCTTTTCATCTTCCTTTTAAGAATTTTAAAATTAAGGTATTTTAACAAAGAGCAGTTTGAAGGAGAGCAGAAGAGTTTCTGCCTGAAGAAAAATCCTCTACATTAGCCCCATCTAGCCCTTCTCCAATTGTGCACTTGTCCCTCTGTGACATTAGCTCTGAATGGTGTTAATTTGTTGTCATTTCTTTACTTCACCTTACCTGACCCCACTTTAATTTTGAAAAGTATACAAATGTAGCTTTGTTTCTATATCTTTCTTTCCAATCTTAATTAATAGATCCATTACCTGTCTCAACTGATGTCTATGTCCCTATATTTTCTTACCAGTTGGAACTGTCTAAGAAACACAAATTTTTTCATGTGTGTTCTATGAAGGACTGCAGAACTACTGTATTTCTTGGCTTAACTCCTGGATATAGGAAAAGGGATGAGTAATATTATTAATACTTGTAATACATATATTCATCCAAGAAGGAAAAGAGGGAATAGTCTTTGAAGTCCATCCCAGAAGCATAAGAGTTTTTAAGAATTCAGGTACTGGGAGTTTTATTTTTTGTATTAGATACAACAGTCAAGTCACGTTCCTCTGTTTTAAATCTAAGGAGGATAAGCTTATATTAGGAATTTGCACCATGTTTCAGCGTATCAAGAAGAGAGGAAATCACCCCCCCCTCCCCCCCCCCCTTATTCTAAGTATTCCACACTGCCCTTATTGTGTTCTCGGTAATCATGGAACAGTTGGAGAATAGTCTCATTAAAAAAAAAAAAAAAAACAAAACCAAAAACAAAAACAAAAACTAAAAAAAACCCAAACCAAACCCAAAACCTCAGCCAGGAAACAATTTCCTGTTCCAACATGGGGTACAAATGCAATTTCCCTGTCTGGCTTCTTGATTGTAGTAACCTCCTCAGGCTAAATTGAAAGGCTTCTTGCTGGGGAACTAGGATTGAAAAGTCCATTTCCTTTGCAGATACAGAACTGTTTCTTAGGTTGCATACAGCAGAGATAATCTTCCTGTAGGGATGAATGTTGGTGATTAGACTTTAGGAGGACAATTACTTGGCTAATGTTTTTCATATAGATTAATGATTTATCAAAATCTATTCTATTGTGTGTTCTCCTTCACCTGCAGCTATGGGATACCAGTCAATATATTAGAGAAAAAAACACCAGAAGTGTGACTTATGCAGCTAACGGTCTGATCTTCTGTCTACAGCTGATGGTGTTAAGATAAGGTCTGGGTTGCCTTAGGGCTAAGTCAGTGAAAAGTCCTTGCACCCTTTAAAACAGATATGTCAGGCAGAAATTCAGCTGCTCTCTGCTGCTGATGGGTGTGTGGGTCATTTGCATTAGGGGTGCTGCAATAGGAGTCAGGTGTCCTAACATTTGACTGTGGCCAAATATGAAGTGGTTGAGAAATTGGTATAAGACATTCTGCATCAATTAAGCTACAAGTTAAGTTTCTTCATTGCTCCTATCTTCATTATCTAGCATCATACTTTTGGAACCATGCCAGTGTATGCCTTTCCTACTCTTTTATCCTCTCAACTGCCATATGTATAAAAGTATAGAGAGGTTTGGTAGTATATGTTTGGTGAGCAAGTACCAAAACTCCCTGCTTGTTCTAGGGGGGTTGTGTACAGCTATAGTAAAAGGAAATTAAACAACTTAATCAACTAGAGGTCTAGCTCCAAGCTTTTTCTCCTAGCTTTAGGAAAAAAACCTGTTGGGTAGCTCCAGGCTGCCTGCTTATTCTGTTGTATAGAGGATAGCAAAGCCTGGGACCTGCTGGTAAAACTCGGTGTGCTTTCACAAGTAGGGAGCAAGTGTGATTCCTTTTCACAATGAAAATACCAGTCCAATGAAGTGCAATTTTGTGTTTAAAATTAAGCTCAAGTAATCAAACCAAACATATTCACCAAAAAAGGATAAAAATATTTATGATGTGATGACAAGTCACACAAGTTGTTTACCCAGCACACTTTGTATGGGGAGATCAGCTGCCATACTACAACGCTCAGTTGACCAGATTGAAACTCATTATTTCATTTTAATTTTCACAATTCTGGCAATCAGCTGAACATGTCTTTTTGTCAGGCTTTCATGTTCACAGCTATCCACACTTCTGTATGGTTTTCTGTCATTCTTTGTACTTAGAAGTCTCAGGTTGAAATGGCTTTCTGAGGCAAAGTGAGAGTCTCCCCATCCATCCTCACAAGTAAAACACACTTTTGCTTTTTTGGGATTTCAAATTAGTTGTCTGATCTTTCTCCTATTACCAGTGGTGTCTTAATATATTGGACGCCAGTGGTCTTTGCACATATAAAACAGAAGACTGTACCCTGTTAGATGTCCTCTTACAGAAATACTCCTTCAATTCTGTTGTCTACCATGTCCTTCAGAGAACTCCAATATTTTGCCACTTTCTAGGACTTTCAACTTCAGGATATGCAGAGTTAGTATAATTAGTATTTTTATAGTTGCCATAAGACTCAACCTCACTACCTTTTTCCTAAATACTTCGACTAGCTCATCACCTATGTCAAGATTTAATCCAGGGCAGGTCTTCACCAAATTGCTAGAGGTGCTTTCACAGTAGTCTTTTCATTCCTTGTCCTCTTCTAGATGTTTGCCTTTTCTCCGATGAAGCATATTTGTGTAATCCAGCTGCTATTCAGCTGAGCAGCACTTAGTATTCCATGCCACTTTTTCCAGCTGTCCAACTTGACTCTTTCTCTTAATTCAAATTTTAATTTCAAAACAGAGTTTTATTTCCTCCTTTTTGGTGTTAATGAGCTTCAGGAATGGATATCTTTATGTGGTTTGCTGATGGTTTTATATCACTGATTTCTATAATTTAAATTCAATTATGTTTTATTTCTTTTAATTGTTTTAAGGCGTTCACAGTAACTGTCCCATTTAGAGCTCTGCTGCAATGCATTACTGTTTGATAACACTATATCTCTTATTACCAATTTGTAAAAACAAGCTTTTTGTCCTTTTCTTTTTCTATCATTTTTGCACAGCATAACGAATCTGCTTCAAGAGTATTTGTATTAAATTAACATGCTATCGAGAGTATTTATACTTAATTAGCACACTATCTCTTTAAACAGGCGGCTCGCTTGGAAAAAAAAATCCTCTCTTCTGACTGCTCATTGTGAGAGAGCTCTGAGCCTTTAGACAAAAGGGAAGCACTACTGCAGTGGTGTGTGATTTTCATCTTCTACTGGATGCCCCTTATCTTACCACTGGCTGACTTGTCTATTGCTCTGTGTCGCTCATTTTATTTGTCACACCTAGTGCTGGTAGCCACCATCTCCAAGTAATTAGAGACTACTCACCCAGGCCATTTTATCTTTTATTACTTATTGCTCCCTTCTGTGGCTCTGTTCATATCCTTTTAAAGTAAAGATTAAAAAAAAAAGAGAAAAAAGCTTTCAGCTATTTGCACATTACACTCATGATCCAAGACTGGATTTGAACCAGGTTTCCAATAGCAAAGATCAAATGATTTTTTTTTTCTGACAGCCAGCATGTGTCTTCTTCCAATCTATTACTCTCAATAGGTACTTCAGGTTTCAGCTACTGCTAGTCCCTGGCATCTTGTGATGGGATGAGTGATAGCTTTTCTAGTCTGCCCATGGAGAAGTAAAGTGATAAACTTTACCTTAGCATTTTAGCAAACTTTCTGGTGAAAATCACAGAAGTGGAAAAGGCATAGAGTGCATCAGATTTCCAGGAACTGGAGTCATTGTGCTTTAGCAGTTCTGTAATTGTCAGCACACTGAAGCACTGGCTGGCTGCAGCCACAAGCAACTCAAAGCATAGTAGCACCCTTCATCTCTCCCTCTCAAGTCTTGTAAATGGTCTCAAAGACACAAAAATACCAAATAATTTTTCTCACAGTTGGAAAATAGAAAGACAGACATCAGCAGCCATCACTATTTCTGTGTGCTGCTAATGCATAGGGAATGTAGATCTTGCAGGGAACTCAACTAACCTTCAGTTAGTGTGACCTGCTCTTTGGGTCGCTGCCTTGCACCTCAAGGGTAGTATTACTCTCCCACGGACTTGTCACTTAGTGCTGCAGTCTCCATTGTGAATTAGCCTTGTTGAAGGGCAGGGGCCTGAGGTAGGTGTGAAATAGGACAGCTGTGCTGCAGCCAAGGAAAATGTTTCACTGTTAGCACCACTTCATACTAATTTACTAGGTTTGTGCTACTCCTCGCTCTTGTATACCAAGTAGTACACCTACACAGGTACTGAGTAACTTCAGAAGTAACCAAAACCTGAGTTAGATCAAGTAAAAGAATGCAGGTACCCGTTAGTGAGTGTTGAATGCTCAGTGTAGCGTAGAAATGAGATGAGATGAGCCTGCTCTTTCCAGCCCTCTGTAAGAATGGCTCTTCAGCTAGAGGGGATGACCTGTTAGTACACAGATGAGGCAAAAGGTGAAATTGAGTGGGTTAAACACAATTCTGAAGTATATTCCACATTTTGTTCCCACTCTAAGGAAAGGTACTTGGATATTTATGAAAGGATATTTCAATAATTATCGATAGCACTTGTTATTATGCCTGAAAAAGTATAAAACTCTTAAAGATGGACTCTCAAAGGTTTAAGACCTGAACAGTTACCCATTCAATCAAGGACTAAGTCTTAAGTTCAAGTCAAAATTTCCATGTACAGCCCCAGAGCTCAACAGTTACTGAAAGATGCTCTTATTTTATTCTCTTCCTGAAGTCTGGCTGAACCTGTGCTTGTTGACCTTCAAGGGACACAGCAATATCTTTCTTACTCAGGCCTTTGCCTGAGGGGTGATTCAATGACAGACTGAATTGTCATTCTGGGAATTTGGTTGGCATTATGTCAGTTTTGCTTCACATCAATTTAGATAACTCTAGCTTATCATGTGTCTCTACAGTGGGATAGGTATATGATATATGTTAAATAAAAACTATATATGTAAATATAGCCTGCTAACTCTGGCAGCAAAATCATGTAAATGTCAACTGAAAAGCTCTTTCATGCCATTAAGGATGAGTGTGTGCAAACTGGGGTTTTCAACCCTCTACCTGAGAGTCATATATATTCACACAGTCATTTCATATAGTGCTATTGCTTTCCTTGTGTGCAGAAACAATATCAAAATGAGTAGAGATTGCAGAATATGGATTTAAGGCTTAGCACCTAAGACTTCCAGTAACCCAGAAATCTGTTAATTTTATTTTTTTTTTTCTGAGAATTGCACTGAAAGTCTGAAGTATTGTGACAAGATGCCGCACTCATCAGCAACTCTGTACTTAGAGATTGGGTTTTTCATTAGAATGTTTTGTCAGTTTCTGGAAGTAAGTTTGGGAAAAGCAAGTAATTGTGAATCTTACACAGTTCAAAAGCACCTTTCTTTTGGAGGCTCCACTGCACCCGTTCTTTGGGTAAAGATGTAAAATTTGGAAGCAGGCTAGGCTTTATAGCAGGGTATATCTGCTGTGAAATTTGTATTAAAAAAAAACCCAAATTTGGCTGTATTACCAAATATAAACTTCTAAGAGTTTTACAGCTATGATCTTCAGCGTGTTTAATCCTTTTATAGCTCCTACTGGTGTCCAAACCACATGTTTATTGCTGAACAGAAGGAATGTGTATGACTCATTCCCTGACACCGCTGTTACAGGACTGAAGTGCACATGTAAAGCCATGCAGTCACCTTCTGCTGAGATTGAAGCACAGAGAAGCACTGAAAATTGGGTTTTCTTTGCAGGAGAAATAACCCATAGAACCAAAGGAAGGAGATTTGAGGATATTGGAAGTTAGGAGATGAAATCGATGTGTACAGCGGGGAGGCTGCGTCTGGTTGGGCGGGGGAGCTTATGGCAGCATCCTTGAGAGAAATGTGATAGCAGAAAGATGTCTAGTTGCTAAAAGTGATTACAGTAGGGAAGAAGTTGAAAGTCTCCAGTTAATCAGTACTGACTGGGCAAAGAAAGTGGTGAGGAACCAGAATGAAATAACATGGACAAACTGATACGATGAGGAGACAAAGTAGGAGTTTGTGTTTGGAAAGAAACCACATGATAGAAGGAAACAAGCAAAGAACTGTGTGAGAAGAATCTAGTCTTACTGTGGTAGGATCTTGACCATGCTTTTTGGTGGTATGGTGATGGTGTTTGATTATGGAGATGTGTTTTGGTTTTGTTTTTAATTTTTTAGCAACAACCAAAAAAAAACACCAAAAAACCCCAAAGCAGCAGGGACAGTCCTGTAAAATATCTGTGAAGGCCCTAATAAGAAGGAATTTGCAAGCCTGCAGTGAGGATAGGAAGCTGCTGCTATTACTTATTCCACAAGCTCGGGTGCTTGGGTTCTGTGTGGTGGCTCTGACAAGTCCAACCCCCAGAGATGCAAGCTGATGTGACAGGTAGCATTTTCTGGTTTTCAACTCACTTAAAAATGTGAGCCATTGAAGGTACTTCAGACTTTTAAAAGTTTTTGTTGTTTACAATAAAAATCTTCTTTTTTTTCCCTTATGGAGCTTATACTGTGTTACCATTTTAACTTGGTTACCTGTGTTGCTTGCCATAAGATCTCCCTTTCTGTTACTCTACTGTATGAATTATGCTCTCTTATATTTAATATTTGTTTTTCATTCTGTTATTCAGTGAAATGCTATCCAATCCCCTGCTGTGAAAGTTCTAGAGTTTTTTTTCCCCATCCCTTTGTAATCATTACAAACGTACTTAAATACGTCATAAATGGTAATGCGTTTGGTATCACAATGTGAAGAGTTCCCATTATTACTTCAATTGACTGATGGAGAGCCTATTCACAAAGATTAAGGTTATAGTGCCATGCACTCACAGGTGTCCACTATGATGTGTCCGTGATCTAGTTTTTAAGAGCTCTCAGCATTATGTAGCCTATTATAGGTTCAAAGCACAATTCAATTCTAACTGGAAATGCTCAGCTATTGCACTGAGCAGACCTGGAATCACAAGGCAGGCACTCAAAAAATGGGGGAAAGGACCTGCAATAAGTGTTCAGTTATGAAAGGCTCAGTCTGAGCAACTTGCCTGATAGTGCTTAAGCATTCTGCATCAGAGACTGGGGAAGGTCCTGGTTTTCTAGGAAAGTATACAGGTGGCCTAAGCTTGAAAAGGCTCTTTCTCTTGCACCTTCATCTCTTTTATTGAACGTTTACTGATCTATGTTTTTCTCTTCTCCATTAAGCATTCCTGCATTTGAGCAAGGAGCCTTCTTTTCAGGACCTATCATGTGTAGCAAAATATGACTTTCATTTGGGGATTCTGAGTAAATGAAGTATACTGCTATTAAGATGTGTTCATGTAGTGCAGGAGACTGAAATTTGAAAGATAAAACATAAGTACTAAATAGTCTTGGAAAAGCTGTGAGAGATTATAAATATAATGAAATGGAAAACACTGCTCAGAATCCCCCGTCTTTGAATTCTGAACTAAAAGGAAATACCATTAGGTGACAGGGACCTAAAATAAGAGTTGTCAATTATGCCAATGGCTTGTCAGTTCAACTCTCATTAATACAGGGGAAATGCCATAAGGGAGTTTTATTTTTATGCCTTCAGAGAACAGCAAGAGTAAAAATCTGTAAATATTTAATGGTATGGTCTCAGATAAATGCATATTAGCTCTCCTCCCATGTAGCATTAATATTTGGAAACTGTGAGAGAGAAAATGACAGGTTAAGGAGACTGGGGAAGTTATGTGATGTGCTAGTACCCGTTTTCTTGCTCTTGGTTTTCCCCTCCTTTTCTTGTTTCTCCTTCTCCTCCTTCACTATGGCTTTAAAAATACTCTTCAGTTCTGATATGCAAAGGATGTGAAGACACTGTGTCATGGTCAACATCTTCCACGAGCAAAGAGGACATCCACATGGGCTGTGAAATTTTATATAAATAAGAATGTGTGTGCATATACAATAAATGCATGCATATATTACACAATAAATTATTGATGTATATATAAAATGACAAACTTATTGAGGAAATCTAGACTATCTAACCAGAGAGTCCTTGCTAGTTCATTATTACTGAAAAAAACCACTAGCTGGGATAATACAGTTAAAATTGTTATATGTGCACTTCTTTTCTACACTGTTTTCTTGCTACTATTCTCACCCTTCCTCTACACTCCTTTGAGTCTGAATATCAATGGTTTCAATAGGGTGTGTGATGGATAATGCTGTGGTGAGTCACTGGTATGTGTAGCCCTTTCCTGGGAGACAGATGGTGCTTGTATTCTTTCTTCTCTGCCCAGGTCCTGCTAGGAGTCATTTTTGTTCATGACACTTTTACACTGTGTTCACTTGCCATCGTTCTGCAGCTCCCCAGTGCATCTGAAGTTACTATACATGCTACACTTTATATGGATTGGATAGTTTCTTCTCTTTGTTAGCCCTAACACTGGTTTTGTCCATCTTCAGGTCGGAATTCCTTTAACTTCTGTAGGCATTAGTGTGTTGTTGTTTATAGGTACCTGGTCTCCAGTGCCAAGCCTGTTTTGTTACAGCGAAATCAAGGGAAGCAAAGCTGTAGGCAGATCAGAAGGAGTTCAAAGTCTAACAAGCCAGAGACCTTGTAAATTCACAAAACCTGTTGTATTCCAAAGTCTGTCATTATCAATGGAAATATCACAATTCCACTACTACAAACATTAGATTGCTGAGGTTGATATTACAGGACAATACTGACAAGATAATTCATTGTGACCAAAGGGATAGCTGGCATATTCATTACTAATGTTGCCTTCGAGGGATGAGGTTAACCAGTAGCACTTCATTTTTACACATAAAACATCTGTTACTTATCCTTAGTTTATAACGTTCTCAGGACAGTAAAAAGGTTTGTGCTGCATTTTAGAGTAAGAATTACCATTATGGCTCAGGCCTGCCATCCGTCTGCCTCAGCTGATATCCAGTACCAGATGCTTTAGGGAGACGTCCAAGAAACCCCAAGGTGGGCAACTGTGCAATAAGTTGCCCACATGGAAGGCTTTGCCCTACTTCTCAGCAGTTAAAGATTTGCTTGTTTCCTGATACATGAAGGCTTCTATATATAACATTTTTTTTTCTTGCTCCCTGGTATAACTGTGAACATCTTCATTTTTCATCTAAACAGGAAGTCCTACTTAGAGGCCAAAGCTTTGGCATTAGTCATTTCTTGTGGCAATGAGTTCTATAGCTGAACAATGTGGAGTGGTAAATTTTAAAGTATTTTAAGTTCATTTTATTTGGCACTTGCTGCATTTTGATCTCACTGAATGTACTGTTGCAGAGTAACTTTCCATATACCTCAGTTACACAGTGATATTTTAAAAAAAATACATAAGGAAGAATGAGCTCTGCCTTTGTGTTAAACTGAACAGCAATTTTTTCCCCAGTGGCAAATCTGTTTTCCCAGTTCTTCTGAAAGACCTTCTAGTCATTTAGGTGTATAAAGGGAGTCTGATTTCTTTTGGTACTGATATTCCTAAAAACTTGATGAAGATATAAGGATTTCTATTTACTCAGTTGAATTTTCATTGACTTTCAGTATACTTCTGCCTGGTGTATCAGTTCCTGATTGGCCCATCTGGTAGAAACAATGTTTCTCTCTAGGGTCAGTTCTCCAAAGAAGCTGGGAGTTTGGGGGCTCCTTATCTATCTGCTGGAGCGTTCATGTGGATGCTGTTGCCTGTAGATTATTTTCCTCTCTCCTATCATATGGAAACACAATGAACTAGCAGCAGCCAGCTCCTCTGTCTATGCAGACTTATAGTTGAAATGAAAAAGACTAAGCATTCCAAGTCAAAACTTTCAGAGCTTCCCATCTTTTCACAACATTTATTTCCTGTAATTTACGTTTGTGAAACAAAACTGATCTCTGAGTCATTTGTCTGCTGCTGAAACTCATTTTAATGAAAGACAGTGAGGTCATATAAGGAGTATGGAATCCATATGCTATGGCAGTGTCTGTCTTCAGTCACTTGCTTGAATTTACAGTGTTTGGGTGTGGGAAACTGAGGTAAGGAGTCCCTGTGACTTGTTAAGATTAATTTAAAGAAATAAGGACAATATTGTGTGGCAGTTTCCACTGAATTCAGACCTGTATCTTCTGTTTTTCTGCTCTCTGTACCATGAAGTTACAGTTCTACTTTGTTCTGGATCATCACTGTGTTTAACGCTTTATTTTAAAAGTTGAGTTTTCATGTGTTTATTCAATAATCCAGATTTATTTTTTTTAATTATAATCCATTTCTTGTGTAGCTGATTTAGAACAGCTTCATCTTCCTTAAATAATGCATCTCTGCTAATTTAAACAATTTGGACAGTGTTAAAGTGTACTGAGAGTTCAGAGGAGAAGAGCAACACATTAGACTAAATCACCTTCTTGCTAGAGTGTTTACATTATCTCTAATATCTTTAGAACACAGTTTTATCCAGTCTAGTTCTCACTGTATCCATGGACAGAACTTCCCTGAGAGATATTGATGCAGGATCACATACATAATTTCAATTATGTATCCTTTAAATTTAGATGGAACTGCCTTTTCTGTTCAGATCCTACTGCCCACAGTTGTCTCTCTAAAAATTGCACTAAATAATTGTGCTCAGCCTGGAGTGGAGAAGTCTGCAATGAGACTTTATTGCAGCCTTTCAATACAAAGAAGGAGTGATAAGAGGCTTTTTACCAAGGCTTGTAGTGACAGGACAAGAGGTGACAGCTTCAAACTGAAAGTGCAGATTTAGATTCACATAAGGGGAAAAAAATGTTTACGATGATGGTAATGAGGGACTGGCACAGATTGCCCAGAGAAGCTGTGACTGCCCCCTCCCTGGCAGTGTTCAAGCTTGGATGGAGCTTTGGGCAGCCTTGTCTAGTGAAGGGTGCTTCTGCAGGGGATTTGGACTAGACAATCTTTAAAGATGTTTTCTAACTCTGACCAATTCCATGATTCTACATTTTCACCTGATGTGTTTCCACATTTTGCCTTGTTACAGAAAAGCTATTACTTATTTTTGAGAAATGAAATTAGATAAATTAGTGAACCTGAACTGTCAGTCTAAAGCTGGAGAGTAGTGAGGGATGAGGAGTTCACTTTCTTTAACCTTATGAATTTCAGTTTAAAACGCATAAGCCATTGGTTTGTGGCTTGGTACTAACACTTTTTTTTTTTTCCCCCAGAACACATCCCTGAGGTTGCCTTGATGAAAGTGGAAGGCTAAGAAGAAAAAAGGAATAGGGAGAATGTAATGGCAAAAGCATAAAGGTATTTGCAAATATTTCATTTAATTTTGCCTGAATGGGATCTTAACACTAAGTGCAGAATATTTTCTACAATGGAAATAAATTTTTCTGTCAGAACAGCAGTTTCTGCCCCAAAAGTCTGCATTCTCTGTTCTTGGAGAGTTTTAAATATTACTGACCCTTTTTTAAGTTTGCCCTGTGAGATTTCTTCCAACCTGAATTATTCCCATGTTGGTCAATCAGAAAGAAGAGAGATGACATGAAAATGAAGGAGCTAAAAAACCTCTTTCCATTCTCTACAAATCCAACATAACTTTCTATCCTAGGACAGAGTGTTTCCCACACATCACTAGCAACGAGCAACCTGACAAGAATTTATGAAATAGCAAAATTACACAGTGTCATGTGAAGACCGAGGGAAACAAAAGTGGAGTGCTGCTGCTGCAAATGTGGTGGCCAGCAGAATAGGTCATGTCTGACTCCTCTGTTCTCTATAGTCTGCAGCCTTTTTGCACTGAATGGATTCTGAAATCTAAAAGCTAGTTGCAAGCTGATTAATTTTCTGAACATAACGGGAGTTAGAGATAAAAGGATTCAAGCAGTTCAGCAAACCTTAAAAGAAAGCAGACCAGAAAAGAGAGCAATAGATGAAAAGATACCTCTGTTTTAAAAAGACGAGCGACTCTGCTTAAAAAACATCTTAAAACAAAGACTTCTGAAATTGATCCCTTATGTGTAGGACTTCATAATTAAAACCTTGAGTTTTTGCATTTCAGGTCTGGAAGACTCTGATAACAAGGAACAAGAAAAGGTGTTCTTAATCAAATTTTCTCTTTGTCTGAAAGTGGTTTTGTGTCACATGGTCCACCCACACTATTTTCATTAATTCTTGATATCATCAAACTGTGGAGAGTTTAAATAGCTAAGGAAGACATATTGCTTTAATGGTAACCTTGAGTAGGCCATGAGAGTGGAAGTACTTGAAAGGATTGGACTAGATAATCTTTAGAGGTCCCTTTCAACTCCTAAACATTCTGTGGCATGCTGTGAGCCTTGTTTTGTAGGCTCAGGGCTTCCTGAGCACAGGGTCATATTAATCCATCAGGAATTAACTCCCACATTAGGGTTTTGTTATAGCTGAGGTTGTGGAAAATATCTGTTCTGCTTAGTGCTTTACTGTCAGCATACTGGTGTTCAGCTAAGGGATACTAATGGATCAGAGTTTGGAGTGCTTCACCACTTGGTGATACATCTAGTAACAATCCAAAATTTCACCCGTGTCTATTGGTCAGCACGTGTTTGCCCCAGTGGGACAGATTTTCTGTCAGATCCATCATTCAATATGTTGTATTATCACCACATAAATCATCTGGGCAAATCAGATCAAGGCAGAATGAAATTCATTGTGTCCATTTAAGACAGATATCATCTCATAAAATTCATAGCATATCAAAGCTCACATAATGTTCACTGAGAAAAGAGTATGGCCCATCCATTTACTGAATGGAATACATCAAAAGAGGGAGAAGAGAATTAAATAGGCATCCCTAGTCCTTACTGGAGCAAAGGTGACTTGAATGTTAGACAGTAGATATAGAAGAGCTCCACTGCTCTGCCCTGGTGATCCTTTGCTCCCATACAAATCTCTTCTGATAGCATCATCAAGTTACAACAGCCTCAACATCCCCTAGTCAGAGCTCTTGTGCTGTGAGTTCAGCTCCAGGAACAGAGCATTTCACAGGCCCAGCCTAACTGTGATAACTTACTACTGGCAGGATTGAATACATGGCATTATAGGCACTTACAGTGTAAGGTGTGCAACTACACTTCAACCTGCCCAGTCATCACCTCATTCTGGAGGCACTTATGGTCTCCATTACCAAAATACCTCCAAATGAAATTTGTCTCATTTGAAAGACTCTAGGAAATGTGCAGTTTTGTCCAGAGGTTGAAGAGCCAGCAATAGCAAATGCTTTTGTTTTTTGCTTGTGTGTGTATTCTTTGAAGTAAATGAACTTCTGGAAACAGGCTGGGTACTGATCTCCCTTTAAAATTTGGTGTATTAGCAATGAGACCATAATCATGTTTTTATTTTTAGTGCACATGTGCTTGCTCTCTCTCTGGGCCCTACCTCTCACTTCTTCAGAGTAATGCAGTTGTAACTGAAGAGAGAGAAGAAACCTCTGAGGACTTTACTCCTCAGATTTAGCAGCTTCCTGCTTGGGGTGTGACTGCTTGGGTTTTGTTTTGGTTTGGCTCCTCATTACAGCTCTTATTTCCCAAACGTGGTCTGGGGATTGAAGGCTGTAATGTACTGGTTTAGGTTCAGTCCTGGAGTCCAGGCACATCCGAGTGAGGCACTGTAGCACTTAACCATTAGAAGCCTACAGCTTTGGTTTTATTTAACTCTCAATCATCCTTATAAATTTCTGGATGGGATAATGTTTCACATTGCCAAGTTTGCTAAACCAGTGTATTAGCCCTACTTGATTTGTTTACTCACATCTAGCCCTTTCTCTCCACTTACTTGGAATCACTCTTTTATTGTCTTGCATTTACTGTTCCTTCTTCAACATGTTTTCTCAGTTGCCAATTCTTTACTTTTCCAGATTTCCCCCTCTCTTCATTACTTTCCCTTTCTTTTTACCCTTGGTATTTGTTTGTCTACAACTGATTGGTCCTGGGAAATAACGAGCATTGCTAAGTCTTAGTGTCATGACTGCCCCTTGAAAGAAAAGCTTTCCAGGATTTGGTTCTTATTTGGTACATAAAATCAACTCAGTTTAATACTTATTTTTTGCTGGTGCCTTTGACTATCAAAAGAGGATCAGTAAATACTGATGGATGGTTTCAACTTTTCAGTTCAGCAGAAACTTGATATGTTACACTTATTAATATGTTCCTTTTCTCCCAGTTGTGGCTGCTCATTAAATGTTCCTCATTTCACTAGATTTTTTTTTGTTGTTGTTTTCAAATATGTGTGTCCAGCAATCCTCACAGTCTCTGCTTTTGACAGATGTCTTCAGAGTACTTGCTTTGGCCACTAACGATGTATAACAGATCAGCTAAGTCACTTAGAGTTGTTTCTTTCCTGTCTGAAGGAGACCTTATTAGAAAGCTGAAACTCTCTAAGCAGGAGAAGGGAGAGGATATAATGAATGCCTGCCTTTCTGAACGGGTAAACCCCTTGCCCTTTTGCAAACAGATAGTCATCAAAGAATCATATGAAGAATAAACTTTTGTCATCATATTTTGGAGTGTTAGGGAACTGTAGCTGTAGTTAGAAGTAGAACCATACACAGTATAGTTTTTTTCCCCTCTGATGCAGACCAGAGGTATTCTGGAGTCCAGTATATACAAATTACATGTGTGGTACTCTGGCAACAGGTGATCATGGGATGGTTGTCAGGGTATAAGCAGCAACTTCTGCAAAGGCTACAGGTGGAGTGTTGGAAACTTGGGTTTCAGCAGGGAAACATTTGAGACAGTGACATGTTGGAAGTCATCCAGAAAGGACATTTTGAGGAGAAAATGATGGAAGGATTTGGGGGAGGATAAGTTTAATTTGTTGAAACTAGAAAGAAAATTACCTCAGCCAAAATCAGGACAAAAGGATGACAGGATATTGGTTCTTTGCCAGCAGGTTCTGTATGGATATTACTTAAGAGTTGGAATATTCCACACAATGGTGGAAATAATTTATATTGATTAATAAAAATATCCAGGTAAGGTTCATGTGTCCTGAATGGGAAAACAAGAGTAAATAATTATCTCCTGTTGAATAATATTTTCTTTTTTTTTTTTTTGTTTTGGTTTAGGAACCTGTAAGAGTCGGTCTGAACACTGGGATTGTTTAAACATTGTCATCAGAAACTTTGCACAGACTCCTTTAAAGACTCTGGTCTGATTTCTGGGATCCAGTGCTGTCTATACCGTGCAAGTCTGCAGGACTTTGTGGAGGAAGACACAGCTGGTAAGGAAAGTTAGGAGCTCAGGACGCTCTCTCTCTGCTGTCCCAGTAATGTCAACATAAGTGGATGTCAAATAGCTCAGATGATTACTTATCCTGGGGAGCCATTATAGGCAGTAGCCAGGATTAGACTTTCAGCTGAGACACTTCTTCTGAGAATCAGAAAATGAGGGACTATTTAGGTGAAAAGATAATGGCTGAAAAAGCCTTATGACACCTTAGATTGGGAGGAAAAAGGCTGGGGCTAGAGAGGCAGGATGGAATAAATTAAAGGAGGATTGTTAAGCTAAAAAGGATATTGTAAAAATACATAGCTGTGTTGCTAAAAACACATGGGACTATTAAAATGGAACACCTCTCAGAAATCTAATTTATACTTTCACTCTCTAGTTTTCAGATAACTGTGTTCTCACCCATTTCATTATGAGAAGAGGAGACTCTGTAAATAGGTTTTTAATAACTGCTTAAATTTAAACTTTGTAATTTGAAAGAAAAAAAAATCCTTTATGATACTTTAAAGCATTTTGTGATTGAACTGCAAGCAAGGATTGGAACCTATAGTGAGCAAGCCTCCAGATACAAATCCTGCTGAAAAATAGGTATACAAGCCAATGTGAACACCCAACATTTTCAGGACTCTTTGGAACTGTGAATGGAAAACGTGGTTGTGATGTGATCAGCCTATGAGCTGATTTAAGAATGGAATTTTAAAAGTTATTTCTGTAATATTTGAACAAAATCAAACAAAAAACACAAACAAAACAACAAATAAACAAAAGAACAAAACTCCTGAGTAAAACATCTTTACAGAGTATGAGTAAAATGATTATTTACTGTTCCTAGCATTGATAAGAGGAACGCAAGCATACCTTAAGCAGTGAATAAAATATTCTCCTTATCAAAATGCATGGCAGTGATCTCCTGCTGCTGAGACTGTCCAAAAGACAAATTCCCTTAATGCATTGATTTTTTTTTTCTTTCCCTACAGGTTACATCACATTCCCATATAGTTTCCACATTCTGAGGTGTTCAGGGCAGACCTGACTCCAGTTCTCTGGGAATTACATTTCTGAGTCTCCTCTGACTAATATTTCTGAAGTGACCTCTATCTTACTTAATAGAAGACTAGGAAAGACCTTACATTGGTACAATATCCAGTAACTTTGTGTTGCACTTGGGAAAGGCATCTACCTTTCCTTCATTCTCATCCGCTTTGCACTAGTGACTAAGGAGATCAGAACTACCCAGACTGATTGTTTCTCATTTTGGGTGAACACTTCACAAGGTCATCCTGATCATGTAGGAGGAAGTAAAGACTGAAGAAAAAAAAAAAACCAAAAAAAGCCAACAGAAACTTGATCTTGGTGAGCGGTGAATAAGCTGCCTTTCATTTTTATTTTCCATTCAGAGTGCTTTGTACATCAAAGAATTCATACAGATAGCTGTGAATGTTCATTCCTGCAGAATCAGTTGTTCATGAATATTTCCATATGGCCACATTACAGAATTACTGTTTGCTTGTATTTATGCTCACTGCTGAGAATCAGCACCAAATTATGGTGACATCGAGGAGTGAATTGCATGAGAGGCCAAAATTTAGGAAATAAAAAGCATTCGTTGTTCTGCACAACACCTATCCGGTATCAGCATGAAGATTCATGGAAAAAAAATCACTTTAGCCTTGGGTATGGTTTGTGGAGGACAATGCTACAGATTCCACAACAAAACAGGATTTTGTGAGCCATGAGGAATCTTTATAAGCCATAAAGGAGACAGCAAAGAGGCAATTTTATTGAAGTATGTAGACTTAATGGTATCTGTAATGTCAGTGTGAATTATTAGAGCAATTCTGGCCCTGATGGCAATGTGGAAGTTAGAAGGGGGAGCATGAAAATAGGAACGTTGTATGAATTAAAAAATAAAGAGTTGGAAAGCTTATCATTCACAGTGTAACAGATGAAATGCTACTCTCTGGAAATGCTATTCCAGTACAAAAACATCAGTCAGAGGCCTTCAAAAACCATAATTAGACAATCAAAAGAAATGGTACTTTGGGATCAGACAAGCTGCTATCAGAAAAGGGATCTGATTCCTTCCAAAGCTAGTGAGGGATTTAGCAGTCTAAGGTAAATCCTGTCAAATTTTCATCCTCTGGGAGTCCTGGAAGCAAGAACCGTGCTTGGCTTCTTCACTGACAGGTCAGTACATTAAGTCAATATCCCTAATACTGAGGTCATTGCTAGTTTGTAATTTATCTTTATATTTAGAAAGAGTCAAGAAGCATAAAGTGAAGTGACCTGCACAGGATCCTGTAGAAGCCAATGGCCATGGTGGTAATTGGTATCACATTAACCTTGGCTCTAGATCACAGAGAGGACCCAATTTTCTTAGAGCTGCACAGTCAATTTGTCCCATTTTTACCATGCATAAACAACAGGCTAGGAAACATTCAATGCATGATACAAATATGCTACAAAAATGCACCAAGCAGCACATTATTTTACTTCATAATTTACTAGAGGCTCCAGCCTTGTGACTAAGCTTCTTTTGAGGAAGTATTTGATCATGTCTAAATTTTTCACCTTTAACAACAAACCTATGTTTTGTTTAAGCAATAAAAAGGGTAGACCCACAAAGTAATTCTGCAATTTTTGGATAAAGTATAAGAATGAGCAAAGAGTTGCCAGGTTGGTCAAAGTGATGAGAAGACAACAACATCATGAAATCTACTTTGAAAGCACCGGTAGTCAGAAACTTTCCACTTGGGATTGGAGAGCAAGGACAGTGAAGGTTTGTGTGCTCTTTTGAAGTTTGGGTGGCAGGGCAGCAAAAACACTGAAAAATTTGTATGTAGGTTATTGGTTTTGGGTTGTGGTTTGTTTTTTGGGTTTGGGTTTTTTTCTTTTTTTTCTCTCTCTACTCTCGTGAGGCAGTAAGACACTTCTGCCTTATCTCTTATCTGGTTTTGCCCTTGCATGCCCAAAGTCTGACCCAACATAATGACAGATGTTGAAGAACCTAAGACTTTCATGCATGAGCAGGCGTTACAGGAGCAGCCTCCTAATAATATGTATTTTTAAAAATGAGAAGAGTTGTACATTTGAAATTGTCAAGGTCAACTTTGCTTTTATAACATGTTGAGTTTAGCTCAAGAGCAACTTGATTGCTTAATTCTAACTGTATGAGGAAGAAACTTGTTGCAGTATTGGTGGTTTAGGGTCTAATCCTATAGTACCATTTCTTTCCTGCTGTGGTGCAGTACAGAGATACCCAATTCTGTCTTTAATGAGCTACCCTAGATATTGGAAACAAACTGGAGCACATGAGAAATCAGTAAGTTAACCCACACATAACTCTGTAGACTGTGGAGCAGTACCAATGCAGTAAGAAGAATTGCAATTAAAAGTATTAGATGGCAGAAGGCAAAAGCTCTATGGAATGAACAATGCAGCTTTAAAGTCTGTAGGTGTTGGTGGATATGATGGTAAATTCTATTAATAGTAACAGTACTTGCCAGGATGGTCATGGCAGTGTTGCTGTTAATGGTTTGCAGGAACAAGAATTAGTTTTGATTACAGTTACAATAGCATTGGCTGTGTGTGCAGTAGGATAGATTGCACATGGGTGCCAATTGAGAATGGATGTCAGCTGAGAAACAAGGAATCTGCAAAGAAAATTTCAAATTCAGTGTGTCCTAGTTGCACTGGTACCAGCTTGGGAGCTGGACTGTTGATGACACTGGTATGGTGATGGCAGTAGCTATTTCTTGAAGGGTGTTAGCAGTGACAGTTGGAATAGCCTTGGCTGTGGCACAAGTGTGTGCAGGATACTCACCATCCATAGTGGTGCCATGACTATTTTTCCACACCTTTTGCTGCACTGTCCTCCACCTGCCCCCTGCATCACTAGAAGAGATTATACATTTCTCATTAATCACCTCTGATGTGCACTTGGCTTCTTATCTGTGAGAAAAGGTTTCTTTGAGGATGCACCAACCCCTGCTTGCAGGAGATTTCCAAGCATATTCACCAAATATCTTTCAGATAAGAGAGAAATTTGACAGCCTAAAACTGTAACCATTTTTCTTTGCCACTCTAGACCTGTAATCTCTAGAGTAGGGAAACATTAAAAACATTTTAATGTCCAGTGTGAGCCTCCTTTTATTAGTTTCTGGGTTTCTCATCACCATACTCAACTCCTACTGCAGAGCTCCACATGCTATTCTTACATAAGATGAGAAATTTATTTCTCAGAAGGATATTTGTCTCATTTGACTAAGGCAAATCTTATTGCCTCCCATTCTAACACACCAAAATAACTACTCTTGAAAAGATGAAAAGCTTTGCTGAAACCTTTTTAACCTTTTTTTTTTTTTTACTGCACAAATATAACCTAACATTTAATGTCAAAGTTTTTTATTGTGTGATTTGAACTGAAGAAAGATAACTGAAATAGAGATACTAAGTCCCATACTAAAAGATCAGTTGTTAGACAATATTGAATTGAAAATATTTAAAAGTTATTTTTCTGCCAATGTGTTTTAAGAATGTTTGGTTGAAGAAAAACAATGCAATAACTGGAATGGAAGCCACCTTACAAGGTCTAACATATAGTAAGGAAAGAATAAAAAATAATCTGTGGCCTATAATAAGCAGTATTAGAGACTTGTAATATTTTTGCTTATAATAAATTCAGAATCTCTGATATCCTGTAATTACATTAAGAATGTTGGTCTTTATTTTCTGAAAGTGTTTCAAGCCTTGTATAGAAATGTATAGAAAATCTGGATCTCAAAAAAAAATAACAAAAAAGCTCACAAACCCCCATAGTAAATCTATATTTTCATTTACTATGTATTGCAGAACATTAGAGTTTCAAAACTTCTAAGGCCTCATTCGTGCAATTCAATGATAATGACAGCAAAAATTGTCCTGGTGACCGAGTTGTTTTTAGCCAGGCAATACTGAGAAAACAAATGAGCACACAGAAGTATTTTGTTCTGAATACTATCTTTCCATGGATTTTCAAAATAGAGGTTCCAATTGTAGCTGCCCAGGAGTCCATATAAATTTATAGACTGTCTCTATAGAGATTGTAAGAAAGGAATGTGTTATTTTTTTTTTGTAGCCAGATCTTCGGGATGTGCATTAGAGCTGTAGAACCTCTCTAAAAGGATAAAATAAACTAGTTTGTGGTTTTGGGTTTTTTTTTTTGTTGTTGTTGTTTGTTTGTTTTGTTTGGTTGCTTTGGTTTAGTTTTTTTTTGTAGAAAAATATGTACTCTGTTTTTAAACATTCCATGTATGTGCAAATCCCCATCCCCTGATAAATTACTCCAGTTTTAATTACTCATATTGATAAAAAATTGTATCCTCTTTCAATAATTTATCTGACTGCATTTTCCTGATGTTGGAGGTTGTACCTTTGTCAGCCTGGTGCGCAAGTGACAAATCTGAAGCAAAAGCATAGAAATATGCACAGGTTGTTAAGCTGCAGTTGGAAGCCAAACAAGTAGGCAGTTGGAAAGATAACCAGACTAGTTTCACACACATGGAAGGGTAGGGAAACAACACCCTCTCTAGACAATATGTTCTCATTGGTACCTCTTAGGGAAACAAACATTAAATTTTGAGGATGCACTGAAGGACTAAACCTAATGACTACAGGACCAGCCATCTTGTTACAGCTAGAACAGAGGTTTAGCTTCAAGAACACCATACAAGAGAGGAAAACATCCCTTAGGCTGAGCAAGAACACAGAACTTCCAAGAGAACTCTTGGTTTTGGCTGTTTTTCAGGTGCCATCCTCAGCTTTTTATTGCTTTGGCTCTCGCCTGCACAGTAGGAATGTAGGAGGAAGCTCAGCAGCTGTGAGTTAACAGCCAGAAGCAAATTTCATTGATTTGTCCTTCTCTTTGTGGTCTTCCACTGGAAGCATCCCTAGGGCACATTACTAATTGTTTGCCCTTTACTTTAGGGCCATTAGATTAATGGTATTATATAATTGCCATTTCTTCATCATGAATACAACAACGGTGTGATGAATTTCACAGTCAAACAGTCCTTGGCTCCCATTATCAGGGTAAAAAAAAAAGTAGTTTCCATTTGAAAATTAAATCATCCCTTCTCTTTCATCAGTTCTATCTAATGGTTTTGTTTCTGTGCTTTTGCAGCTAGTTATGACTTTGAGTTAATGATATTTGGGGAAGGAGAGGAGATACAGGAACCCCATAGCATGGCAAGTATTTTTATGTTTGATCCTTGAACGATGCAAGTCTTGTACTGCCTACCCAGAGGACTACTCCCACTCGGGTCAGGCTAGAAGAATCCATGCTTTCATAGCTGAATCACTTTTATCACTGCATAAAAGCAGAGAGCCAAGGTTTGAGCATTGTCTTGTTGCCATCCACACACTTAAACTACTCTCAGGTTAATATCTGCAGTTTGGTATTGCTATCCTGCCCTGACTAGTGCTTTCCCAAATCAAGTGTGGACATGGTACCAGAATTAAAAGATGCCAGAGGACATTCCTCATTAGCATGATGCAACCTTGTTTTAGAGCACAGCAGCAGAACCTAAAAGTGTGTAACTTGGCTGAGTCAAGCAACGCTTCGGCAGTTCAGGGCCAGAGTATTCACCTATAGTGTTCTTTAAGATAGTGCCTTAGACTGTGGTTAGTCCTGGTGGTAGTAAGGTGGGAGACTGTGTCAGTGTTCTGTTCTTCCTCTGTCCACACCAGAGTCCTACCTTAGTAGCAGTACAGAAGACACCTCTGTAGGGGCAATTTCCAAACTTGTACAAAATGAAGCTTACTGACTTCATTCTGAAGTGTGAAATGGTACCGAGTTATTCTACAGCAAGTGTAGTGTGGAGTTAAGTGTTGTTGACTAAACCCAGCGTGTGCCTGGAAATGAAGACCTGAAAAATCTGATTTGTTACCCGCCCCCCCAACATCTACAAAATAGTTTTGAATGATAGTGGCCAGTTGGTGCAGATTTGTCGTAAATGACACATAATGGAAGTTGTTCTCCTATTTGTTATTGTCTTTTCCTAGTGCAGAGTTATTGATCTCACTTGAGCAAGGTGATTTCTGGATCCTTTATTTAAAGTTGCAGAGTTACAGGAAATTGATGTTGCCCACTCTGCTGAGGTGGCAGAATAATTTTTCAATTAGGAACAATCAGCTCTAGAATGATTTTTATGATGGTGCTATTTCTGAAACCTCCTTAATTAGATCTGAGTTCATCCATATATCAGCTGAGGCAAAAGATATTAACTATCCCATGTGTAGATCTTGGAATGAGATGAAGTGCAGTTACTATTGGATGGTAAGCAGTGGGAATCCTGAGTTTCCCAAGCAAAACATGTCTGTGAAGGGTTTTAAAAAAAAAATTTAATCTTGTATTTGAAATTTAATTTGGTGCTACGCTGCCAGCCTTGGATACAGAAGCTCTGTGTTTATCTCCTGAATGGGTATTACTTGGCTGGACAGCTTGACAGTTTCAGCTCTTGCCAATATGCCTCAGTATCAATGAGAGGAGGAGATCACATCTGGTCATGAGGAGGATGAAGGACATGTTAAAGGCTACTCAGTCCCTAGCTTCTGGGTTGTTTTGTCCAGGTTTTTGAGGTCATTTCCTAGTGAAAGATAACACAATATGGCCAAAGAACAGGAACTCCTGATACAGTGTCAGCAATTCTAAATAGTGTTTATTCCTTTAAGTGTTAGAATATGTTAACTGTGGCCAGCCTACTGTGTGTTTGGAAAGGGAAAAAATTCAGAGCTTTGCTGCCTTGCTCTCAAAAAGCAAAATTGAGTGGGTATTTCTTTAAGTAGAAGTACTAAATCTGCTACTTTTCTCACATGTTTTTTCCCCCTGTTTTAGGGACAGGAATGAGAAGGGAAATACTTTTTCCTTGCATTTAAAAAAGCTCAAAGTATGTTAAATGTGCACATCTCGTATTTCTTAAAGATTTACATCTAATTTTATATGTTTTCTATGAATTATCCTTTAATAAAAATATCCTTTATATAAAAATAAAATTATGCAGCAATTGAAATTAAAACAAATTCAGAGACAGGAATATTGAAACTGAAAGGATTCTTAAATTGACAGGCGTTTTCTGGGGTAGTTACTTTATTCCAGATTCTTCTGTCTAACACTAAAAAGGAGTTTCCCATCTTTGTCTTAAAGCTGGCTTGTCATGCTTTGCTCCCTGAGCATCTCACAAGTGGTTTTGCCATGTTTATCCACGTGCTGCAAGGAATCCTAAAACAGAAAAATAATGTGTAGAAGGATGTTGAAAAACACCCTTGTGAGTGAATAGCCCAATCAAAATAATGGGATATTTTAAAGTGGGTTCAAATGTATTCTCAAAAAAAAAACATTAGAAACCCAAGAGTAAATACTCAGTTTACATGTGCTGCCACCATTGTAGTCTTGGCAGAGGGTATTACCATGAAATTAAAATTTATCCAGGAATTTTGTAAAGTGTTTAAAGCTTCCCTATTACCCATAAAGGTGGAATATCAGCAGAGCACCAGGAATGCAATAGGTTCTGTATGTCATTTTTAATTTGAGTGGTGAGCAGTTCTTTATCTCTGTTTACTGCATCCCTGACGCTGAAGGGAAGAAAGTCGGTCTGCCAAGTTGTGTTCCTTGATCTCTCTAACTCACTGTAAAGCTTCACCAGGTTATTAAATCTTTTCTTTGCCACCTGTGTAATGGAGATAGTCATTATCTACCTCTTATTTGATTTGCTGAGATTATGACATTTGTGGTAATGAATCTTCATAAAGCCTACTGACTTCATTGAGATGAGGTACTGTGAAAGAGCAGTGTGTATTAACAAATTGGATGTACTTACCCTTGTATAAACTGCCCAAACCCGCCTCAAAGACTGCATGGTGTTCTCACTCAGCTTTGCCTTTTAGTTTGGAAACATTTGGATGACTGGAGGGGAGTAACTACCGCTTTTATTAGCATTACATCTACTGAAAGCTCTTGGGAGAGAGGGGAGACTAGCCTTGCCCATTCCTGACAGGGTGTCAAGGGGTATTGCTGTACTTCTGTGGGCTACTGTTCAGACAGATGAGGCGTTAAAATATTTAACTTCTAAAATCAATATTTCATATGATTCTCACACACTTGTCTCCTTCAGTCTCTTTTTCTTGTCCACTTTGTTTCCTCCTTTAATATGTGTGTTGGCTTTCTTTTGGTTTTTTTTTTCCCTCTTGTAGCAGTAGAACTTTTTTTCATTCAGTGCTTGAAATACCGCTTCAGGGTGACATTGTGGCCTTTCCCAGCAAAGGATCCGTGGGACTGACACGCGTTCTGGGAAGACGTTCATGTCACCGATTAAATTCTTAGGAGATTATGTAAGATAGTGTGTGAAAGCTGGAATAGGGATGTCAGATCTCTGCAGTACAACTGAAATAAAGGGAAAGGGGGCCTCATACACAGAAATGCAATTACACAGCACTGCAGCAGAACCTCGGTGTGCTGATGGGGAGAAATATCTTTAATTGGGGAAGGGAATATGGAACAGCAGGTGCTTTTCCCTAACCAATGCCCACAATCCAACGTGTTTGTCTCCCAGATTATATTTTTCACACTCAGTTCTTGTTGAACAAATCAGAAGTAGACTTGTCTTGAAATGTTCTGCAGATTTTAGATCCTGTCTATAGCGACAGCTGCTTAGACTGTTAAAATATGATAATTCTTCTAATTATGGCAGTGGTATAGATTGGCAGCAGTAGAAGGAAGTTCCTCCTCCTTTTCTCTACTCTAATCCAGGTGACACTTTTCTTTAGACACAAGAAGCATTTTTCTTCTTTCAGAGGTTTGGGAACCTCCAATTTCTTTTTTCTCCTTCACACAGATATGGTTGGTTCATAATTTGTCCTGGACTAAGAATTCAGAAGCCACTATCTGTTTTGTATACAATGCTGCAACTATACCAATAATTATCTCCTATTTGATTTCCTCTATCTTTTCTAGGGATAAGAGATCATGCACAAAATTGATGGATTTAAATAACCATTTAATCCAAAACTATTACTGTATGATGTACATGTTCTCAGAAGGATGCCCTAGAATCCTCTTTATAGCACAAGATTTGTTATATTTACCTTAAAGCCATACTTTTTGTATTGATTAAAGAGATGGGCATGTTTCTACACACTCCATTTACATAGGCCAACATATTGTATACTTCCACCATCAAGACAGTTTTTCCAATTATCTCAGCTCCCCACATTTTTCGGTGGTAGATTCATTATAGGGATGTTCATTTAACAGCGTAAGGGTGACTTTTCTTTTCCACTTCACACACATTCAAGATGCTCTCACTGATATTTTAGCTGCAGTTAGTATAGTTAGGTTATTCAGTATAGTCTGTTATCAGCATGAGCTTTTCAAGAGCATTTACATGAGTTACACTGTCTTAATACTTTACCATATTCAACTTGGGAGTTCTGTTTCCTTATCTGAGAATCACACTGTACAGTATCTTTTAGAAAAGGAATAAGGATGTGGACAGACAAAATGGGCTATTTCACACATTAGATTTACTGACAGTTGTATCTCTTCTGTAAAAGACACAAGAACAAAACTGAAGCTGCAGAGAATTTCTGAGCTCCCTTCTGTGTATGAGCTTACAAGGTTAAGCAAAAGGGATGCTACAAGAGGATTTAACTGTACTTAAACTTGTGGTAATGTTATTTTGCACTGGTCATATGTATCCTCTTTAGAGGACAATAAATTGGGCAGAAAGTTGTGTCATTGTGTGCTGTGCAGCTGCTCACAGTTACCAGTTTTAGGTATTATCCACCAAGGTCCCTCAGCATCTCCCAGCATTTGTGCTACCTGATCCGCAAGGTATTTCCCCACTGCCAACATCTTTCCTCCATCCAGGATCTTCACCTTCTTTCCACACCCACTTCTTTGAGTCCACCTCCTTATGGGAACCCAGTCTCAGTAGCCTGGGTGCAGAAGCCGGTGTGATCAGCCTCCTAAGTGGTGGTTCTCTCATGTCTCTCAATCTGGGGATTCAGGATGTTCTGTTTCTTCAGTCCAGCTGTTATAAAATGTATAACCAGCTCACAGCAGTTGCAGCAAGTAAGTGGCATGCTTCTGCTTGAGAACTTGGAAGTTCATTTTCAGATATTCTGCCCTCTGTCACTCCCCTACACCAAATCATCTGCTGTTTGTTACTTATAGACATTCAAGGATTTTTTTTTTGTCTACAACACTGATGAAGCACTCAAATGGTGCCACTGTAGTTCAGTGCTGTGCATTATCTGAAACCCTACAAGTACCATCCCAGCAGCAGTTAAAAGTATTATGCACCAGCCACAGAGGAGCTTTAGGTGCATGCAGATTAAAACTGTATCCAGGTAGAATTGAACTCTACTTATAAGTTCTCTGTGTAGGTTCAGGAAGAATATGTTCTGCATCTGATCCTTAGGACATTATCACCATGATATAATGACAGTAGTGACAGTAGCAGCCAGACCGTTAAATCTTTCCTGGTACAATATAAATACACCTTTGGGAGATCATATATAAGGTCAGATCTTACTTTATTTAATTCTTTCAGATAAGATGACTGAAGTGTAAAGTCAGAGAGGGAGACTATGCTCTGATAAATGGGAAGATGGATTGTAAGCATGAAGTAGAATAAAAAAATATTGTTATTTTGGATGAAAAGGTAAGTGACAAAGACTAATGTATACCAGCTCTTCACTTGGGTAAGTACTATTTTCAACAAAGCAGGAGAGGATTGGTGCATATGAAGAGAAAGAACTGAGTTTCAGAAGTGACTTTTCAGACCACAGAATAAACATTAGTAGGCAGCCTGTCTGAGATAGACATAATAGAGAAATAAGGATGGTGGGCAGTCAAGAAGAAATGACATACTGCCCCGGGAAAGTCTTCTAGAAGAAGAACAAAATCAAAATAGCCATGACTCCAGATGACTCTGCTTTGTTTAAATTTCCACTATCAACTGCCCTTGAGAACAGCCAGGGGGATTATCCTTTTCTCAAAATCGCTAAATGGTGCAGCAAGAAAGCCCTGAGGATGCCCGAAAATGAAGCTGTTCCTGCATTGGAAGTGCAACTTCATGCAAAATACCCCATGCCCCTTAAATAAAGAAATAAAAAGCCTATTACTTCATTGTGGGTTTTTTGTTTTGTTTTTTCTTAGATGAGCAGTGATAGATTTCATCAGTAATGGTGGAGGTAGTTTACATGTTTAAGTGATGCAAACTTTTTATTCCCAATCTGTTTTCCTTAAATTCTCTTTCTTTCCACTTCAGTGTTTTCCCTTCCTCTCTGTCACTGTGATCCCTCTTATCACTGTGGACTTCTTCACTCCTGTAATTTGTAATGATCTCTTTTTCCTGCTTCTGTAGTTAAGTTCCTATTCCTTGCTTTCACAGTTGAATATTTTTCTCTCTCCTTAACCCAATCCTTTTATAATCCCTCATATTTCTTTGTCTGTCTTGTGGTTTTCCAGTTTTTCATCCTCATTGCTTCCTTCTCACTAGCCCCTGGCTTCCACATCACATCTTTTTGTCAAAAACACTCCATATTTTTGATAGATCACCACTTACTTCTTTCTTAATCCTATCCTGTCATTTTATTGCTGACCGAGATTGGCTTTCAGCTCACTTACCATCATCATAAAGTGATTTTCCCTGGGGCCTGAGCTCATAGATAGTGCCATCCTAGGCAGAATAATGGCTGTGTTGAAATGGTACCTTCTTACCCAGCAAAACCGCTTCCTTCTCCTATCACTTTCTTACGTTGACATTGGCAGTCAGCGTATGTTACAGAATCACAGAATTGTAGGGGTTGGAAGGGATCTTAATAAATCATCCAGTCCAACCCCCCTGCCAGAGCAGGTTCCCTAGAGCAGGTCGTACAGGTTGGTGTCCAGATGGGTCTTGAATGTCTCTAGAGAAGGAGACTCCACAACCCACCTGGGCAGCCTGTTCCAGTGCTCCGTGAAGTTCTTCCTCACATCTGTGTGGAACCTCCTGTGGTCCAACTTGTGGCCATTGCTCCTTGTCCTGTCCCCACAGGCCACTGAGCAGAGGTTGGCCATCTCCCTTTGTCTCCCACACTTCAGATATTTATAAACATTGATAAGATCCCTTCTCAGTCCTCCCTTCTCAAGGCTGAACAGCCCTAGCTCACTCAGCCTTTCCTCATAGGAGAGATGCTCCAGTCCTTTAATCATCTTTGTGGCCTCTGCTGGTTTTATGAATAGGCTAAATAAATTCTTTCCCTGACCCTTATTTCATTTCTGTGGGCAGAAATAACCTTAGCACAGGGTGTCCCAATGATTATTGATTACTGGAATTGTGCCTCAGGCTATGAGCTCCTTCAAGCTAATTATTAATGCCCTGTATGCCAGCAATTATTGGAAAGAGGTGAATGCATTTGCTGTGCTCACTCGACACTTTCCTCAAACAGTGGTGGCAAACTACAACGTGGAGGGAGAGTTGTAGGTGAAATTCACCTTCTGGGCCCAGTGAGGTGGGAAGAGCTTAGTCTTTGACCTGTAGGGTTCAGCCACAGTTAGCTGTGGAGTAACAAGCTCTTCCACAATCCTCAGACCGAATGAAGGTGGATTTCCTGCAGTTCTGCATGCTCCATTTCTTAAAGACTCTGTAACGGTGTGTTCACCACCTTTCGTGTTCTCTGAGTGCTCCTACATCCCCTGCCTCTCTGCCTGAGAACGCGGCAGCGCGTCCTGTGGGTGCCTTTAATATATACATATATATATATACATATGCCTACATTTATGTTAGACTGCTGCCTCCGGATGGGAAAAGCTTTAATTCCGCTTCCCGCTACACGACACGGTTTCAGTGCTTCTCCTGTGCTCAGTTACCCTCTGGCATATTTGGCTGAAAATAGTGAATAGGGAAAAAGTATAATCTAAAGAAAGAAATGGCTGAGTGGTTAGTGCAGCAAGCGCGAGCGCGTGAGGTGCACTTCCTTGGGAGGACAGCCCAGATCAAAGGCTTACGGCACCCAACTGCCAGAGGTGTCTACATACAATCCTACCAAATGTAGAAATAAAACCAATGACATTCCTACTTTGTAAATGGTGGAAATCTGCAAATAATTGGCCTGGTGTGGTGAATGAGGAAAAAAGCCATCTCTGCAGGCACTTGTGGCAAGGGCAGAACTTCAACGTGGCTGCGATGGGGGAGCGAACCCAGCTCTAGGGCGCTGGTCACCTGGCGCCTGTTCCACACACAGCCTGTTGGCATTCTCCAAACGTTGAAGTCCGAGCATCAGTAACAGGCTCTCTGGGTCAGAGGTTGCAATTCCCTGCAAGCTGCTGCTGAAGAGATAAGAGTATGAGCTGTAGAGAATGGAAGTGTGGCTGCAAGACCCCCCCCCCGAGCCTGGTTTCCCTGGAGAAGCTCTTGTTTGAATGGTGCGTTTCTACTGCACAAATTCTTTGAAAATGAAGATGGCATAAATTATTTAGGCATGGAAGCACTGCCCACAGCCACCACAAGACTTGCATAAAAGAATCTAAGCTCAGGCTTGTAATGGTTTTCTGAGCAGAAGTTGTCTTTCAGGTGTCCACAACCACCAAGATCAACTGATTTGGAAATACAAGTGAGGTTTCAGATTTTATTTTATTTTATTTTATTTTATTTTATTTTATTTTATTTTATTTTATTTTATTTTATTTTTGTTATTGTGGTCATAAGTGCTACAGGGTCTTCACTACTTCTCAAGAATAACATTTGAGTGGACTGAAATATATAGTGTCCTTGGCTCTCAATTTAGACATTCCATCAGGGGACCCTGAGGGTTTTTTTCCATTTGATGCTTTCTCTGTCATGTGGTGGCAGGATCTGTCACTAACTACCCAGACTCTAAAAAAACCTTGAGCTTTCTTACCAGTTTCTGGTTATGTACTATGATACAATGAATACCCATGTTTAAAAACCTGCAGCCTGAACCTGCTTCAGCAAACCTGAGGTAGAAGTTGTGGTATGAGTATGTGGGGCAGATACCTGCCAAATCAACAATAGATATACTAAAATGGGATCATTAGTCACTCTTTTTGACCCTGTTTTAGTTGATGGGGGGTACAAGTGCCCACAGAGTGTGTCCAAAGGACGTGTAACCTCCCACATGCACCTCTGGGAAAACATGTGCCATTCTCTTTGGTAATCTGTGACAGTTTTTAAAACATGAGAATGAATTCTTATTGCAGTAACTTCTTGACAAGCTAGGAGGTTCAACTTCTTCCCCAGTGTCTTCCAGCTTCTGTAGACAGCTTTGTGTTTTGGGTTTACATGGCAAGGTTTTGGTAGTAGGGAGGACTACAGGTGTGGCTTCTGCAAGAAGCTGCTAGAAGCTTCTCCTAAATCAAACAGTGACAAAACCACCTGGGTCCATGATGTACTTGCCTCTGGCCAAGGCTAAGGCCAAACCCATCAGCAACATTAGCAGTGCCTCTGTGCTAACATATTCAGGAAGGAAAAAAACCCAACCCGGTGGCAGCTTTTTCAGCCAGAGAAAGGAGAGAAGCCAGAGAAGCTTTGCATACATCAAGGTCAGTGAAGAAGTGGAAGGAGATGTTCCAGATACCAGAGCAGCCTGTGGTGAAGACCATGATAAAGTAGGCTGTCCACCTGCAGGTGATTGGGAGTAAAGTTTCCACCTGTAGCCTATGAAGGAGCCCACTGTGAAACACCTGAAGGAGGTTGTGATCCTGTGGGAAGCCTTTATCAGGATGTGTAGCCTGAAGAGAGAGGATTCTGTGCTGGAGTATGTTTGCTGGTAGGACTTGTGACCCCCATGAGGGATCCATGCTTAAGCAGTCTGTTCCTGAGAGTCTGCACCTTGTGGACCTATGCTGGAGGAGATTGTGAAGAACCGTAGCCCACTGGAGGTGCTCATGTTGGAGAAGTTTATGGAAGACTGTGAGAGAGACCCTAGGCTGGAGAGGAGGAAGAGTATGAGGAATCCTCACCCTGAAGAGGAAAGAGCAGCAGAAAGGATGCACGATGAACTGATCGTAACCCCCATTTCCCTGTGTTGCTGCGGGGGAGAAGGTAGGGTGGGGAATAAAGATAAGCTGTGAAAGAAGGGAGGGGTGAAGGGAGGTGTTTTAAGATTTTTGTTTTATTTCTTGTTACTCTGTTTTGATTTGGTCCTAAATTAGATTTTTTTCCTTCTTAGTTAAGTTTATTTTGCCTGTGATTCTAATTGCTGAGTAATCTCTCCCTGCCCTTGTCTCGACCTATGAGGTTTTTGTGATATTTTCTGTTGCCTGTCCAGTTGAAAAGGGGAGGGACAGACCAGCTTTGGTGGCTGTCTGTCCTCCGGCCAGGGTCAACCCACCACAGTAATCAATGCTATAGCTCACACTTCCTCCTATACCTGCCCTTCCATAGATGGGTACAGATGTCAGGGGAGAGGAGCTGACACCCTCTCCTTGCACTTGCTGGTGCCATGATCAGTAAGAGCTGCAGTCTCTGCTGCCTTTTGGGAAATAGCTGCTACTCAGCCCAGAGGGGAATGGAGAGAAGGAAGAAAGAGTCTGACTATAGTTGCTGTGTCTTCTCAAAGACCAATTGAGAAGACAGCAAATGCAGACATAGCTATACTGTGCAGGCAAGATTTAGACTTTCTGGAAAATGCAGACTGTTATTTATGCACCAGGTAGTTAAGAGTTCTTGCTCTTCCTTTGATTAGGCTGTTGGTTGTCTATAAACCATGGATGGCTAATGAAGTTTTGTCCTATAACCAGTGAATCAGATCCACCAAGTTACACTGTCTGAACTCCACTTGCATGGAGTTCAGACAGTGTGGCTTGGTGGATCTGATTCACTTTGCGTCCTCCTGGCCTTCGCACCACTTAGACATTTAGAAGACTAGCACAGACACGTAGCTCACTGATTTCATGCACTACTTGTCTGCAGTTAACTGTTTTGGGGCTAGGTTTTTTGCTCTGAAGCTCCTTCCCTCTCACTAATTAATGGAAATGCGAATGAAAGGCTAAATTACAAGCAAGAGAGTCTGTTCTTAGTCTATGCAGCAAAACTATCCCAAGGGTAATAGAATAAAAAGGTCTAAGCGGAGCACATTCATTCCGAAAGCAACTTTGTGTGTAGTGTAAGATAAGGTGAAAGTGAAGATAAGAGAAACAGAAGAAGCAACTGCCTTGAGTCATCTCATTCTCAGGTGAAAAATAAAAACAATGTTCTTGCCTCAGGGGTGTTTTCACAGACTGAGGAAAACCTGAACTATTGGGTTTTGGGGAAAGCATATTGAACAGGCACTATGAGTCCATCTTCAACAGTGTATCCCATGGTCTTTGGATGTAGCTGATGATGACTTATGCAAAACCTTGCCCCCTTCTGGGCTGGAATAATGTGCCTATACAATTGACAATTGTTCTGTAAAGCCTCTATCCTGTCTTCCATGGACCTCAGTGTTACTAGTGTCTCTGTAGGACTAGATCATGTGTGAAACTGTTATATTTGTTAAAGCTGGAAGAAGACTGCATACACGAAACCCCCATCAAGAGCAATACAGTGCAACCCATCTCAGTACCCTTATTTTTGGTTGTGAAAGTTTTGTGTGACCACACTCCAGTGGCCATCATTAACCAATAGTGGCAACCCAGGAAAAGTGTCCTTGGATGAAAAGCCTGGTTAAGCATTTGAGATTTGAATCTGCAATTGGATGTTAATCGAGGACTGATGCACCCTGCTGGCACTTAGTATCTTATTAGGAAAACATATGGTTGAGCCAGGTGTTATCAGCACTCCAGATGATTTAGAAGTATCAGTATCATTTAGATTGAGAACTGGATGAATGGTCAAGCCCTGTGGGGTGTGATAAGTGGTGCAGAGTCCTGTAACCAGTGGTGGGCTCCAGGGGTCAAAACTGGTCTGGTCTCAGCTAGCATAGTCATCAGTGACCTGGACAAGGGGACAGAGTGTGCCCTCAACAAGTTTGCCGGTAATACAAAACTGGGAGGAGGGACTGGTACACCAGGAGTCTGTGCTGCCACCCAGCAAGACCTGGACAGGTAAGAGAACTGGGTGGAGAGGAACATAATGAAATTCACTAAGGACAATTGTGGGGTCCTGCACCAAGGGAGGGATAATGCCATGCATCAGTGTGGGTTAGGGGTTGACCTGCTAGAAAATTCCTGATGGGCAACAAGTTGTTCATGAGCCACCAGTGTGCCCCTGTGGCCAAGAAGGCTAATGGTATCCTGGGGTGTGTTAAGAGTGGGGCCAGCATGTTAAGGGAACTCACCCTGCCCTGCTGAGGTCACATCTGGAGTACTGTGTCCAGTTGTCTTGTGTTCCACAGTACCTTACTTACCTTGGTTTCTTAGCATTAGTAATGCTAAGGGATTGCTATTTGCAGCTATGTACCTTTTTGCCCATGCTGCTGCAACAGCGTTTTCCAGAGTCTCTGTGGAAATATTACTCCTTTATTGTTCTCCCTTTATTGTTCTCTGCTCATATTCCCATACTATTTTTCTCATGGCCTGGCACTGGCAACACCGATGGTGCTGTTACAGTAAGTCCTCTGATGGGAAGGCACTACCACTGGCATGAGAATCACCCCTGCATTGCAAAATAGGCCACCCAATAAATAGTACTATGGCAGGAATCTAAAGATGGAAATTAATATAAGGAATGGTATTTCAATCCCAGTGAATTACAAAGGAATTTTGAGTCTGCTGATAATGCTTTTTCTGGTTGGAAGTTGAAATAGTAGACTACATTGGGTTCCAAATTGTTTTCATTCAAATTCATAAATTCAGCGAAGGTTATAAATATCTCAGCTTCAGGTTTATGAAAAAACATGGCCCAGGTTTGCTAAAAATTTGCACAAAGTAGATAAGGAGCCTCTCTGACCATTCCAGGTAGCTTTCATCTCAAAATAACTTTAGATCTGAGGCAATAAATAATGTCAGATGTCTTGATGTAATTTGAAGCATATCAGAATAGCAAATGAGATTTATTTTGGTTTATTATCCTTTCTCTGCTTGATGAACTCATCATCTACAAGCCTTTAACAGGTCCTATTGGGTCCTTAACCAAGCTTACTCCAAAGATAAAACACCTTATCATCTTAAAAACATCTGGAGTTGTTCCCTTGTCAGCTAAAAAGCAAGGCTTCAAAGCCTAACTTATTGAGTTTGCACTGAATGCAGTGATAAACTTTATGATTAGAAAAGGTTTTTGAGATTGGTGGCAAGGATACTGGAACACGGGGCTGCAGGTTCATAAAAAAAGGTGATAACTCAATTACTTCCAAGGTTGCTTTCTGCTGCTCTGTGGGCACTAAGCAAAGGAGTTTCAAGGACTGGTCCAGGTTCTCTTTAATCAGTATAATGAAACTTTACCTGTGGACTGGGATAGAAACAGTATCCATCTAAATTCTAGGGAGATGAGTCAGAATTTTGAAACTAGAAAGCCCCATCATGTATAAAGAGCCTGTTTTTCAGCCATAACTTTAAGCTGTTTAATTCCTGATTCAAATCTGAAACTTCTGGTTTGAGCTAGTGAATCTCTCATGGAAATAGAATCAAATTCAGCTCCTGGAAATAGGCGCAGCCTGAACTGAACCATGTCAGTACACAGTTACCATTAAAACAAAATGACATGGGGTCTTCTGAATAATTCCTGGCCCAGGAGTTAATAATCACCTGGAGAAGAAAATTATCCATAAATGTCCAGTGGAGATTAGTCTGAATTCAATGTCATTAGTAACTTCCATGCCATACATTATGTAACTTGAGGCTTCATACAGAGCTGCATAAGACAGCACCACATGTTCTGAAAGAATATGAGCAAGAGAGAAAAACTCCTTTCACTGGACTCCTTGGAATTATGGGTAGAGTCTATTTCTTTTTCATATTTTTTAGCACAGTCTTTGTCAGGAAATAGGCAGCATTCCACTGATATTTTTTTCAGCAATCAGAGTTTATATGAAATACTAAATTCAAGAAATACAACACACAATTCAAGTGTTTAATAATCCCTAAGTGTCGAACATGTCAGTTATGATTCTAGTCTGTTTGATGCTGTAATGAAAGGTAATAACAAGGAAACTTTACGATTAAAAACCATTTTACAAGTGGATTTTGTAGATGATATAAAAGTTATGATATACTATACAATATGAAATCTATGTAAGTTGGAAAAAACTCCTTAATTAAATATTAAATCCAGGAGATACTATTTAGGTTTTAAAAAAAATAAAATTCTAAAACTGAAATGGAGCCTTTTGAAGAAGCAGGTGGAAGAACTGTTGCCCTGAGATACACATCAAAGAACGAACACTCTCAAAAATGTTTTAAGGGCTCTGCAAACACCTACAAGCAAAAAAATTGGCAGCCTGAGAGTGGGGAAAAAGTTTTAGGTAGGAACCCAAAAATACAGATTTTTTTTTTTGGCATTTAGCTTTTTTGAATATATTCTGTATTCTGTGTTTCTAACTGAAAGATGGTGCTGAATTAGTTTGTGTAAAGATTATTTAACTTTGTCCTTGAGTTTAAATGTGTAGGACCTGATGTTTCTGGGAATAACAGCGCAGTGATGTTCTTTCCAAGATCTGAGACACCAAAGGTCTTTTTAGACTCTTGGGATGCTCAGCTTGTGCTTCAGCTGAAGACAGTCAAGGTATTGAGTAATTAGAAGCCTCAATAGTACTGATTCATCTTTGTATTGGCTTTTGCAGCAAAAATTGTCAATTTCTGTTACGTTCTGAGCCAGGTATTTTCTGACCACCAAAATGTTCAGAATTGGTCACATTAACTGGTCAGGATTCCCTGTGTTTTACTCATTAGTTTCTCTACTACTTCCTCTGTAACTAGAGACGACAATTAGGCTTTCCATACTGTATTTAATGTTTCAAAACTCTCAACACTTGTAAGATTTCTTTTCTAAATCACTCAGTATCTTATAGGAACCTGCCAACAAACAGCATGGTGTTTGTGCTGAAATCAGCTTGTATGGATGTGTTCTAATTGGTGCTCTGCAAGCATTAGTGCTGGTGAAAGATAAGCACAGTCAAATAGTTGGACTAATGTGATAAACACAATAAGAGCATTACTACTGGCTCTACTAAATGTAAATGAACTCTAGAATCTTGAATTACTGATCTGTTTTTAATCAAAATAATATTATTTGGGATGCTTAACTGCTCTCTGGAAAATACTTACAAAATTTTCTTCTTAGCTATTTAAAGCACTATTCAATAATGAGAGTTTTCTATTCATCTTCTTACGCAAGAAGATTTAGTGATACTAATGTTAATTGAATTTTATGCTATTCCCATACCATAATCTCCAAGAGAAGGGACTTCAAGCTTTTTTTTTTCCTGAAGGATTTACTACCAGTAATGTGCACAGGCTTTTGCTCTGCCTGGGCTTGATGTGACTGAGTTGCCAATCGCAGGCTTGTCATAAGCACCATGAAGCCACAGTCAAGTGAAAGACTATGTGAACACACAGGAATGAAAAAAAACAACCCCACAGATCATGTATAAATCTAATTTATATTCTTCATTTTTCTCTTCAAGGATCGTCCTGAACATAAACAAATTTTATTTATCATGTCAGCATTCCCTGTTCTCGAAGTGAACACTGCCAGAACACTACCTCACTACTTGTTGAAATACATGAAAAATTGCAATTAGAAGTTCTAAGTCCTCATCACTTCAAGTACCCACTCCTGATGAGATATTAATACAAGCTCATCAGTTATAAGTATGTACCAAAACTAGCATTATATGTGAGCCTTTCACAAACACATTGGCTAAAATCAAGAAATAATTGGGCTCTTTAGAGCAAGATCTAACTATATTCTCATTTAGCAAGAGAAAAGGAATATTACTCTTGGCAAAAGAAGGGGAACTGAACAATATTCCTTTCCCCCAGGCGTGATTTTTCATAGGCTGACCTATGAAATCTGTCTAGAAAAGCCCTACCAGTTGTAGGTGGTGTACCATATTATCCTTGTGGTTATGTAGTCTGGAAGCAGAGACTGCAACTTGTGCTACAGATGTCTCCACCATGCAGAGAGCTCAGTCATGGCTTTATGGTACCAGGAAATTCAAGGCACTGCGTTAGTGCAGTGTTTTATCTTTCAATTTTGGTAGTCTCTTAGGAAAACAGCACTTAGTCTACACAAGCTAGTTTCTGATTCATGCCACTCATTCTTAATCCTCTTTCCACAATTGTATTCTGTTTGCTTGTTTGGGTTTTGCTTCTTTACTTGGTTTTAGCCAGACTTTGAAATTACTACTTTAAATTCATAAGATCTTAGTGGAGAGGCCCATGTTTTCCTCAAGTGAAACTTCTACTCTGCTTATCTGATTCCTATACTTTTTCTACTTTCTCAGTAATTATTGTTTTTTGCTGAAACCAGTTTAATCAGATTTGTCACATTTATCCCATTCAACTGATTTAACACCAAGCAGTTAGAAGCAATTACTACTGGCTTCCAGATGTTAGATCAGATCTTTCCCTCATTGTTAAAGAGCAGTCTGAGAAGGCATCATTCCTTGGCTGTCAAGAAAGTAATATTTCACTGAATATTGAATTAGTGTTTAATGACAAAAATTAAAAGAAATAATAAATTAAAACCAATCAATTTATTAATATTAAAAATGCTAATGGTAAAGATGGGTATCTTCAAACTTCAATGTGACTTAGACTTAAGGTCTCTCTTAAGTGTTGAAGAAATGATACCTAATTTATCCTAGTGTAACTATATAGATGAAGTGTTCATTAGCACCTCTTAAAACAATTTTTTCCCTGAATTTCTGTATGATTACGGGTATTATGTCATTCATTGACATACAGGACAAAGAAAATAGAGCAGACACTGACATTGTATTCATTGTCTGTTTTCATTTGAATATTAAAGTATCACTTTATTTTAATATAAACCTGTCTTAAAATGGAATTAGAGGCAGTAAAACGGCTATATGAAATTCTGTGTATTAATTAAGCTTAATCATTGAGGTTTTAACATCCTTAATTACTAACTTTAGGGTCTGCATTGCTCAGGAAATGGAGAATGGGGTTCGGACACTCTTTTCAAAATTCAAAATTTATTCATCTTCTGTTATTTAATTACCTTTTTTAAAAATTCCAATGCAAGGCCCTTCTACCTCAGTCTAGAGAGCCATGTGTAGTTCTAAAGGAAAGCCTTTTTCCAGCATCTTCTCTTCTGCATATGCTTGGGAAGATAAACAGGAGGTGGGCTCACTTCTCAGAAACAGATTGGGTGTCAGATTGTTTTATTTTACTTCACATATGATGAGTAATTGCATTTGTGCATCACTCATTATTGTTCTCACTGTTCTCTTTGGTTTTTTCCCTATTAAGCTGTTGTTGTCTCAACCTATGACGGTTTTTTCCTGCTCTTCCCAACCCTTTCAGGGGAGGGGTGAGCAAGCAGCTGTGTTGTGCTCAGTTACTGTCTGGTGTTAAAGCATAACACCACTGCACATTCACAAAAGTTATTGAATCCTAAGGAGGCAGTGCATTTTCTAGAACAGGTGGGAATGGATTGATTAGGGCATCAAGTAGTGAGGTGAGATTTCTGATTTATTTAAGAAATAATTTAGAGACTTGAGCTGGCTCTTTGTGTGTCTCAGACTCCAAATCCTGAATTGGACCTGAAAGGGTTTTATTGAAGGATTCATTGAAACTCACGTGTGCAGGTGAAAAGTTTGTTTTAATGAATTAACCTTTTCAGACAAGAACATTTCACTAAAAGTTACAAAATCAGCTCTCAGACTTTCCCTTATATTCTTTCCAGACAGCTACAAAATAAGATGAACATTTTCAATGTTTCTGATTAATTTGAAAGATGACTGAAAGGAAAATGTCATTATTTAATATATCCTTAGTGGTGGTAGAGCAAGCAGAAATGTTATAAAGGGAACAATATGAAGCAAATAGGCAAATTACAGCTACTCTGGCCAACAATTTACATGTCTCCAGTCACAACTAGAGACTGCTCCAATACAAATCAGAGGCAGTTCCGTGGCAGTGCAATGCTGAAGATGATCTATTTGGAGGAGTCTGTGGCAATTTGGAAACCTCTTTCCTAAATTCATTCCTTGTCAGTTCCAAAGGCCTGAGGTCTCACTGCATGCAAGTTTCTTCCTGCCTATACCTTGCCAAGGACTTTGAGATACTGCTCAGCGGTGCTGCTCTGTTACTCAATGAGTGCTCTTACAGCTTTGTATAGGAATAGTCACGTCAGGTGGAGACACAGTTCACTCTCATCTCCATTCTTGACCCTAGCAGTGGCCAAATCTTGGTGTTTCAGCCAGTCCCTACTGAAAATACTCTTGCACTATTTATGCTACTGTATGTGGAAGAGCGATTACTTGGGTTGAATGTTCATCTCGTCTGTGGTGATCAGCTTGCACCTGATTCATCAAATGATGAATAAACTCCACATGTTCATAGTTTGTCACTCTTCTTTGTTCTATTCCATTGGTTACATTCTTCTAGAATAAGAAAATATAGATGTAATATTAGGTGTAGAGGATTTAATGAATGCCCTCCCATCCTAGACTCACCTGTACTGTACTTTATAGATGCTCTGAGTTGGCAGTGCTCTGAGGCCTTAACAGTTGTGTTTTGGAGCACAAATTCTGCTGCTCAACAAATAGAAATGTAATGCTGTCTCAGGCTGATATTTAAGTATATGATCTTGAGTTGTACAGGGAGATACAGGCTCAAATCAAACTGCAGGATGATTTGCTATTGCTGGCTTTAAGTAGGCTCCCTCTTACTTTTTTATGAAACACACTTAGTTCTCTTGATATGGGACAGGATGCCAAAATGAGGTAATACCTTGTTAATCAGTTATTCATTCAGACATGCTAACTAACAAGGTTGGAATTTTTCCATAGCATTAAATTTGACATACCCCTAGGAAAAGGTCACATGCAGTGAACTTTTTAGGCAGAGGGGGGAAAATAAATGAAATCCCCCACAGAATTCAGGAAAAAAATCATAAGAAAACATTATCATACTTCCAAAATTGTTCTTTCAGTTTTTCATCTTGAGCAATAAGGGAAATAAGGGATATTTTAAAAAAATGTACATATATATTTAGGTATGTATATACTAGCTAAAATCACTGCTTTTAGATTCTTACTTGCCCTATTCATCCACTATAGCTGGAATGAATAAATCATCCAGAAATATGACCCATCCACATGGCTGGGGATGTAATGTGTGTAAAGCCCCACAGTTTGACATGGATAAGTGTGCATGGGGCAAGATTGTCAAAATTACCTTTTCCCAGTATTACATGTTAAAAAACCCCAACCCAAACACCTGACTCTGCTCTCTCCTCCCATTTCAAGGAATATTTAGCTCCCCCCTTCTCACATTGCTTCAGTGCTTAGTGATCCATACTCCTCCCTCTCTTTCTCTCAACCTGCGGTATTTGAAGCTTGCCCTTTAGACCTGTCCTTCTCTTTAATAATTCCACTGCAAACTGTTGTTGTGACACAAGCTGTCAGATGAGCTCTCATTCTGGGCCGCTGAACAAACACCAGCGTTAATTTCTCTGCAAAAAAAAAAATAGTGTAAGCACAGAGACAAGAAAATAGCGGGCATAAAGCTGTTCACCTGCTTAGTGTGGAAGTGACACAGCGCAGGGGAACTGTGCTGGTAGCACATCAGGGCAAGGTTTCACTCATTGCATCAGCACCTCACATGAGTGTGACCCACAGCTGTGCCCACACAAAGATGTTTAAGGTTTATAATGGGAGCGACTTGTGCTGTATAGTTGGTTCTAGATGTTATTCACCTCCCTTTTTATTTAACAATGTGTTCCTACCTATGTACTTCACATCTCCCATCAGCTCACTTTAAGAAGGGATGGAGGAAACCTCCAGTTTCATTGTCTACTAACACAGGATGACATCGAGAATGATGATGTGCAAATTGCATTTCAGTTCCTTGGTCTGAAGGTAACTGTTGCAGACCCCATGAATGATGGGAAAGGAAACTCCATCACCCATCATGAGCCACCAATGGACATAAGCTGGCAATGTGTGCTTGCAGCCCAGAAAACCATCTGTATTCTGAGCTGCATCAAAACCAGTGTGACCAGCAGGTCAAGGGAGGTGATTCTGCTCCTCTACCCTGCTCTGGTGAGGCTCCACCTGGAGTACTGTGTCCAGCTCTGGGGTCCTCAGCACAGGTATCATGGTTTAGCCCCAGCTGGCAGCTGAGCACCAAGCAGCCACTTGCTCCACTTCTCCCTCCCCATCAGGGAGGAAAGAAAAAATAATGGGAAGACAAAGGATAGTTTGCTGGGACAGCAAAAGGATGGAGAAATAACAATAACAGTACTTACAGCAAAATATACAAAACCAGCAATACAGGATGCAGGTTCTCACTGAGCTGCACAATCAGGACCATACAGCTCTGAGCTGTGCATCCTGGAGCTGTGTTTTTTTCATTTTCCATTTTTAGCTGGGCTTTTCCCCCACTTGATGGTAAGAACTCTGCAGGTGGTTCTATGTTTGTTCCTTTTACCTTAAGGGAAAACAGGAGAACCTTGAATACCATATGCAGAATTTAGGAGGTTTAGGCTATTATTGTTCCTTTAATGGGCCCTTCCTGCACATACAAGCCACCACCTCACTGTGCATATTGCTGACATGCCAGGCCTTCTATATGTACCCACCTGGAGTGGTGCCTGTGCACCCATGCAGGGCTGAAGCCTTTGATTATATCAGGTTTTAGCTCATTAGAGTTGTATGTCCTTCAAAAGATGCACATGACAGCAAAACCTCTGTCAGTGGGGAGAGAGGAGTGGCCACCAAGGTAAACAGCACAAAGTGAGGCATTTACAGAAAGTACTCTGTGATTGTGGGGAGGAGAAGGTAATGGGGTGGGCTGTAAGCACCCTGCAGGACTCCACATAATGTTCTCTTCATTTACCAAGCCATTAAACTGGAGCTGATTTTATTATCATAATTTTTTCCACTGGCATCTGTGGAAGTTTTATGGCTTTCAATAAAGCCTTCTCTCTACTCAGAATCCTGTTTGATTTTTACTATAACGTCTTCTAGTGAGATTTATGTTCTTGTTTTGCTTAAGATTCACATTTTATTGTAGTCATAAAAACAAGTTAGATTTGCTTGTTTGAGGGGATCTTACTTAGTTAATTATCAGACAACACGTGGCAAATAATTTAGTTCAGCTTCTATTATACAATGATTGTTATTTATTTTCTTGACTGACTTTACAATGGGGAGATGGAATAGATAAACCAGAACACAGAAGGAATCCTTGCACAAGACAGGAATCTCCTTCAGTAATGAGATGTTCCTGTGGACAAAGTAAGGAGCCTCTCTCAAGATGATCACTCAAATTTGGAATTGTCCTGTCTATTTTTAGATTTGTGCTATTCCCATCAACAGAACATGTGATACTCTTACTGCACTTTGGATGTTAAAGCTTTGGTCATCCTAGAGATTTCCTTCTAAGATAGGGTTTGATTGTGTGAGGTTTACTTGCAGCCCAGCTTTGAGGTTCCTGACTGTCTAAAGGATTGGACTAAATCTATGATGATTTAAAAATAAATAATAAAAATTATTTATTCCTCTTAGTGGAACAAAGTATTTTGGGACTCTTACTGACTCATTCTTTAAGTCCTAGATTCACTAAATAAATCCTAAATTAAATAGAAAGCGGAATCTTCATACTAGAAAAAAATCCAATATTCCATTCTACCATAAAGCAAATGACAATGTATATTTTCACCAACAGCAAATACAGTCTGTATCTGCCTTTCTCACTGAAAGAGTTTTAAAAAGTGATACAAGCTAGAGGCAATATGAGCTGATCCACCATTAACCTTCTGGCTTGGTGGTCAGCACGGAAATGAGAATCTCCTGTTATGAGAGAGCATCAAGACTTTGGTATTCTGCAGCCTCACACAGCTTCATTTGTTCACTGGAAATGCCATGGGTTTATTTTTGGGTTTTCATTACTTGGGTAGATCTTGGAGTTTGCTTTCATAGGAGAATACTCTCTTATGTTAAGCAAAGGATGCCCCGTGGTTGAGTCTTGCATCCAAGATAATCATGAATCAAAAACCAGATGGGAGAAGACCAGTGTTTTGCCTACCAGATAGATGTAGACTGAGGTTAATGAAGAATTTACAGTCTGGGAAGTGCAATGGTGATAGATCTATTTTGTCACCTTTTTACAGATCTGCCCATAAAAGCCCATTTTGCTGGTTGAGGGGAAGAAACCAGTGAGTTGTGATCAATGGGACAGTGTGGCTGGAGGCCTGTAACTAGTGGAGTCCCCCAAGGGTTGGTACTGGGACCAGTACAGTTCAGTGTATACATTGATGACCTGGATGAGGGAATAGAGTGCACAGTCAGCAAGTTTGTTGAGGACACAAAGCTGGGAGGGGTGG